>JADANN010000304.1:0-54735 GCA_018806985.1 Angiostrongylus vasorum
CGTCAAAAGTCTTCTTAACCCTCTCATCTTGTATGTTTTTTTGCGACTTGTTCAATTTATTACGCGGATTCTACAAATTTCACAGCCGTGCGGGCATGGGCAAGCGCGCATGCTGAAGTAGTTATGATAGCGAAGAAACGTCCAAGTGATATACTTGGTGTGCAAGTGGAGTGCGAAGTCGTTCTCTGGTCTGCGCTGCGCCAACTTATGTATATCTTCCACATGTACGTAATCATATTCAAAAATACGTGCATGGCGTGTGTACGAATTGCATCTTCACGTCGTTAAGACCAAAATTGTGAAATCCAGTGAGTGGGTAGAGAAGGGATGCGGTTCACGCTCTTCATCATATGATACGCTACCGCAGTACTCATCACAGCTGACCTTGTGTAAACACTTGCCAAAAGCGATGCAAATAAGTTGCCAACTGGAAAAAAATTTTATGCTCTCCGTGCCCTTTGGCTGAGTAAAGCTCGGTCCAGTAACTCTATGACTAACGAAATTACAATACGAGTGAGAGCTGAAAGTTTCTAAACTTCTTTAGTACTTCCTGATTCCATTATATGAGTGAACCACGTAATATCTAGGAATCTTTGGTAGCGCTCCTGATCTTTTACGGTCACTATGGATAGGAATTTCGGATTCCCTAATTTGCTTGGAAGTAATCCTAGCACTAGCCTTGCCATAGTGTGGTCATTAAAGCTAAACTGCTTCCACTTTTCGTAGCGCTTAATATTCAAACGTAAGTGCAGACATCGAAAAGAATTTTTAGATAACATAAAAATGAGGAAGAAGGCATGCTATTCCTATCTTCTTCACTATTTTCTGTGTTTCTGAAAGATCCCGAAGCTTATCAACCAAAGTGTTGTTCAGCCAATGATGGACCTTTCCACATGATCTGTTGCAATGGTCTGGCATTCGTTCCATGCAGCGAATGTTAAATGACGTCAACAGCAAAAAGAATAAGGTGTGCTCAACGACCGTCGAAATTTTGCTGTTTTCCTTACTTGAGGTGTTCCCGTTTAAGTTTTTCTAGGACATCCAAAGTATGGTAGAACAAACACAATGATGCTGAGATATTTGCAAAACTCCGCACCGCAGGTGTCTACGGTGAGGAACGAACGCGCTATTACCCTTTCCGGAGGCTAACGCGTTCGCCACCACACCATGCGGGTCTTTGTGGGTTTCGCCTGTTTCTCAGCTAGTTTTCTACTGAACAGTGCCAGCAATCACCCGTCAATGTTATTGATCTAGAAAGTCCAAATCGGCAATGGACCCAGTTAAGCTGATGCTGTAGTCTAAATCACAATGTTAACTTTTTATGTACTGCCTATTACTATTTTTCACGCAGCATACTACAGCACCAGCTTGACCGGATTCATTGCCGATTTGGGTTTAAAGATCAATCCGTTGACTGATGATTGCAGAAGGCACTGATCAATAGAACTAGCTGAGAGACAGGCGAAACGAAGGACCCGCATGGTGCGGTGGCAAACGCTTTAGCCCCGAAAAGGATAATAGCGCATTCGTTCCCCACCGCGGACACCTGTGGTCTGGTTTGCATCACATTTAATACCTTTGCGTGAAAAATAGTGATAGCCAGTAGATAAAAAGTCAACATTATAGTAGAACAGTTGGACATATACGAGATTGCAAAACGTTATCTACTACCCACTATTATCGATGATGTTAAATTGGAATTACAGCTTTAATGATAGACTGTGTCTAAATTGAAACGAATGTCACTTCTAGACTGATGGAAGCGAAACATAGCGCTGATTTCTAGGTACAGCTGGAAACAGGGAGATTGTGTTCATAACTAACAACCTTGTGTAGGTCTCGCTTGTGCTACCATATGTCTTTTCTTCCTCGTTCACCACCATCTACTTATCCAACATTTCTTAAGACAGTATCATAGAACTGGTACCTTGATGAGAAGTAGCGGTAGCTAATTCAAATGTTCCGTGCTTATGTTTTTCAGCATCGAGAATCTCGCATTTCTTGAACAGAATCACTGTGTGCTACATATTCACGCTCTCGTATGATGAGGAGGCAAATGACAAAGGAAGTGGAATATGTCGAAGTTGATATATTTACTTATATGATCTCATAAACTGACCTTTTTGGGCTTATGCCACGTTGGTACAGGTTCTCTTTGTCGTTGTTATTGTTGGTCGATGGATGACGTTTCGGCGATTTCGCCTTCGTCAGAGCCCGGATGTATTTCATGTAACATTAGCCTTATATTCGGTGAAATAACTAAAGTTTTAATGAAGATCAAACTTTTAAAAAAAAGCCATATTGATAAAAAGGCTACTCACCGTGCTGTTACGAGTGGGAGTGGCCCGCGTGTTGCTCACGTGGGATCGCGAGCGAGACCCACCCAGGTCAAAAAATCATTTTGAAATAAGCCGCCAGGTAACCTGTGATAATGAGGCATTCGTCTTTCCGGTTCATCCTTGGACCTTTGAAATTTATCGAAAACGCCTCAGGAGTTTTGCGCGTTGACGTTTTCGATTCCTGTGCTAAGATCTGACATTCACTTCAAAATCATCGCCACTGTGCCTCCGTGCCCTATGCGTAGCTATAGGAGTTTGACGAATTTTGGTTTCCCCATCTCGGTGCCTTTTGTGGAGTTATGTGGCGATTATTGACCTCCCACCCAATACCCTACGCCATCAATTATGCCGCAATCGTCTTTATGACTGTCTATGCAGCTCAGAAAACTGTATGACCCGTCTAAACGGGAGAGGCGGGATCGCATGACTTCAGGCACAGTATACTTGATCTCATGTAAGTCATATGGTGAGGAATACACTGAAGAAACCGAACAGACCGCTTTATGCCCGCATAAAAGAACATCTAGATGGGAAAGTTAAACTTCGTCAAAGTACTCCTTTAGGTAGACACAGGGCACGAAAGCACAATGGCGATGACCTTGAAATGACTGTGCGGATCCTAGCGAAAAAATCGAAAACGTCAACGCGCAAAACTCCTGAAGCGTTTTGGATAAATATCAAAAATCCAAAGATGAACCGGAAAAACGAATGCCTCACCATCACACGTGACGTGGCGCCCTATTTCAAAATGATATTTTGACCCCGGGGTGTGTCGTGCTCGCGACCCCACGTGAACAACGCGTGGGCCAGTCCCACTCGTAACGGCACGGTGAGTTGCTTTTTCGATCAATATCGCTTTTTTAAAAGTTTAGTATTCATTAAAACTATAGATATTTCATCCAATGTAAGGCTAATGTTACATAAAACACGTCTAGGCTCTGATGAAGGCGAAATCGTCGAAATGTCAGCATCGACCAATACCACCACCACTACCACTGCGAAGTACAGCGGGAGATTCATCCCCTGGTAGGGTTTCCCAAGCTGAGGAGTCCGGCGTTTCCATCAAGAAGCTTAGCAGAGAGTAAACCCAATACCAGGATCCACCACTGTCCCGGTATTAAAGTCGCATGGTGGCAAATATCTCCCTGATCCACAAGGGCTGGACTGCCTGTGGTAGTGAAGACCTGGGGCAGACTTTGACCAGGCTGACCTCGGGATTTCAGGAGGCCACAATAGCTTAAATAGCAAATCTCCGAAAAATGGAGGTTGTGCCGGGGCCCGCACAACAAGTGAGGAAGGGCCATTCAAGTATCAAGTATTACATTAATACCGCTAAACCTTGATGTCCATAGCAAAGTGGAGCTTCAACAAAACATAGTAATGGCTCTTCACGAGAGGATAGCACAGGGGTAGTGATGCCCACCATCACGAGCGCGGTGCTAGTTCGATGGCACCCTAGGTTCACCAGGCCTCTCATCCTTTCTGGGTTGAGAAATTGGTAAGAGATTGGTCCGGGGAAAAATCTCTCTCTGCAATCCAGTTGGAACTGCTCGGACTCGTCACCTCAGCACTCGAGGGACAATCCACTCGACCAGCATTCCACAACATTCAAGATAAAAGAGAAAGTCCTCTAGCAGCAGCCGAAGCCACACGTAAAAAGTTGGAAGACCTTCGTGAATGATGGATGCTAGGAAACGAATCCAATGTGAGAAGTGCACGGTCCACATCGTAGACGTGAAGATGGGTCGTGTGAAAAAAATTTAAAAAGATGAATTTTTTAAAAAACAGCAAAAATGCGTCTCTAAAACTTCTTTTTCGCTAATACGATCTGAGTTTCTAAAACGGTCTACACTGTAATGATCCCGTCGTTAGAAAGAAAAAAAGAATACACTTCAGAGACGAAAACTGAGAAGTCTCCACAAGAATTCTCTGCAGCACCTAAGTGTATATGAAAATCAGAAGCGTTTTCCAGACAAGAACAAACAGCTCGGCTTAAAACTTATAACATAGAGCTTCATAAGTTTAAACGAAGATTTAACGCTCGTTGAAGAATCCGTTGCTTGTCTTCCTCTCTATCTATGATACAATATGCTCCTGAAATACCATAGCAAAATTTTTAAGATAGTAAAAACAGCAGTAAATAATTTAGGGATTTAACAATAAAGGATTTTCCTATTTCAAAGTTTCTACGAGTGATCAGTGAAGTATAACAAATAAACTAAGGTATTCACTTCATGCCAAATGAAGTGCCAGCATTACTATGAGTGAAAAATTTCAATATTTACTAATAGCGTTTGTACAACATCACACCTACCTAGGAATGCCTTGGGATAGCTAGGTAATAACTCATTTTCTAAACAATTAAGCATCTCCTCAAAAGTTTGCTCCTTCATGGCAAATCTCATCACTATCGTCGCAACTTGCTCTTTTTTTCTGATATCCTTAAGAGTGTTTAAATATTGTTTCACATCCACTTGTATCGCTTCCCTGAAACCACGAGGAAGCGAAAAAACATCGACTTTTCGCTGCTCCTCCCAGCAAACATGACGCTCAGTGACAGATGTCCGCTGTAAAAAGCACGTTTTGGTGAATTACCTATTTCTCTCAAGCATCCTCATTGAAGAAAAAGGAAAAAAACAAAAAAAAGCCCACACACACACAGATATTAACGCTTGTAATAAGTGAGGAAAAAAACGCAACTATTTATGCGAGATAAGGATTCCAAAGCAAAAAAAAAGAGAAAAAAATATGCAAGTGAGTGTTGCGGCGATTATGGTCAAAATGGTCTACAATTTACTCAACCAATTACTTTTAAACGTGTGTTTGAAAGAAGCTGCTGCCCACATGATTGAAATTCAGTTTTCAAGTTCCATTTTCGGTACTATGAAAGTGCTTGGTTGAGTTGATTGCGTATCAATCTGACCTTTCCAGGCTCCGAAAACGGCGAAATCAGCGGAATCTTTACCCAATTCATGGGTAATAGGTTTGAAAAATTTTATAGATCATATCGTGTTCTCCGAACAAGACTGCAATAACTTAAGATATGAATATCTCACAGCATTCACATTATATGAAGCAATAAAAGTGCAGGTCAATTTTTAATGAAGTAGATCGGTATATAGAGACTATTGTCCACCCTATTTACGATTCTTCCTCATAGAAGGATCCCATGCCAACTGGTCATGAGGCAACGTGGAGTGTCGCCGAGCAGCGTACTAAGGGTTAATGGCGGAAGAAAAACGACCTCATGGTTCCCTGAGACGCATATGGATCCACAGGATGGATTCCATGTTTCCGCTGCGCCGATTTGACGCATATGCTCTGCGTTTACGGGAACATACTCATGCATGCGTGCGTAGGTGCATTCTCATTTATGCGGATTGTGTTCTATGAGTTAATTCGGCCAAAACCCTGCAATCGAGTGACTGGATGGCATATGGACGTCGATTAAGAATTCTCTGCAACAAATAGACTTCTCGGCCACTCTGGAGAAGATTGGGAAGCTACACATTAGTATACCCAGTCCCCACGTTAAGAACTTGGCAAGCAATATTTGGCTACTAAGTGCTAAACAGCGTGAAATAAGTGGGTCTCATTTCCGTGAAGCCGAAAGAGTCAACGATTCAGCAGCGTTGGGAGTGACTATCACGGAAATACTGCTAAAATCTCATGGCCATTCTAGGCTTTCTAAGTCACAAATAACCATGGTGACGATTTGTACATACAACAAACGATCATTTGCACCTGAGTGCTCTATATAGAACCTGATTATACAGAAAAGAAGCATAGGGTATGTCGTCACTAGAATGGCGGAGATGAGAAGATGCCAGCCATTCAACGCAGCCTGTGACACAGGAGAAAAACTGTTCCTGGGTACATATGACAATGGAGAATTCGCCGGCGTCGGTATTCTTGTCAGCACGAGTTTGGCCATGAGCATCGATTCATTCGATCAATTAATAACCGGAATCGGACGTTTACGGTTAAATAGATGTGTATTAATATCGGCTTTGCCAATCTTCGTCATCTACGCACCAATATCAAGCTTTGACGAAGACGAAGCGTTCTATATGGACTTGCAAAGTTCCACATAGAAAAAACATACATTCTTCAAGATCACCATTGGAGATTTTAACACTAACACTGGACGCAGAACAACGTCTGAAGGACGTCACATTGGGACCTACGGATTAGAAAGGAACGAGAACGGTGAGCGGCTGTCCGAGTTTGACAAGACGCCCAAGACCATTCATGGTAACTCTCAATTCAAGAAACCTCACTCTCAACGCTGGACGTCGGAGTCTACCAGTGGAGACTACCATAACGAAATAGACCACATCACATCAAATCGAATGTTTTGTCTAACCGATGTCGCTGTTCTCTCAAAAATTTCACTTGGGATCAGACCACCGCCTCCCTCGGGTAACATTTCATCCCTCGAAGAAAGGAAAAAAAATCCGCCAAATTTAAGAAGCGAAGTCCCAAAACCACTATAAACTGGGACTTAATGAATTCATTAGTTGGCTGTTGGGAAGATGCCGTTGTCGATAACATCGACGAAGAATACGATCGGCTCATTCAACATCTTCACGTTAGCGGCATGAAAGTTCAGAATTCGAAAGTCATTAAGAGACGTCTGTCGGAATCGCACGAGCTGCAGGCAACCGCGGACTAACACCCGAACTTGTAAAAAAAAATCCGTAAAGGCGACAAAAGAAGATCCCAAAGAGAGAAGTGCAGCAATTATGGTCGAAAGTGCAGATGGTGAGAAAAGCATTCGCAAAGCTCTCTGAAGCTTCGTTAATAACAAAACCGATATGATTGCACTACGACGCCCAGACAGAATAATTACACCTTCCAGAAAGGCAATGGAGAATAACTCACGATTATTACTCGGATTTCTTTAACACCCACGTCCACCTGCTGTCACGTGAAGTCGTCCCACCGATTCATTCTTCCGAAATCCACCATACTATTTCGACGGTCAAGAATCGAGCAACACCAGGTCCGGAAAGGATAAGATCAGAACACGTGAAGAACCTTCCGCCAGTGCAAGCAGGGTTTCGTAGAGGATCCACTAAGACTGACCATATCCACAAGTTAACGAGACTCACTGGAGTACCATAACAATACAAGAGACCTCTCTGTCTCACTTTCGTCGATTTAAAGAAGGCTTTCGACTCAGTTGGGATAAAACCAGTCATGAAAGCTCTGGATATTCAGGGAATCTCTACTCAGTATGTAAATATTCTTAATGAGCTGTATAAAAATTTCACAACCAAGATATCACCCTTCTTCTGGGACTTCGAATTTCTTGGAGTTTTAGCTTCTCTTTCTTGACTTTTTTTCGGCTTGGCAACCGCTTATCTGGGTGATCCGGCTGAACTGGAATCCTTGGCGACCTTTGGCTTCACATTTTCAGCATCTTCGCTTTTTTTTGGTCCAAAAAGAATCGGCCGCTAGCTCCGTTACCAGTAGTTTGTTTGAGTGTTCCACTGCTAAGACCTCAGGAGCCATACGAAGATGGACATTGATCTTCTTCTTATTATCACAGAGCTTAGATTTCTGCTGGATGGACTTGAAGACAGCTTGGTTTGAGGCTTCTTTGCGATCCATAAGTTCCTTAATGGCCGCCTTAATCATTGTCGCCGAAGAAGTCAACTGTAAAGATATCACCATTCTACAACGACATTAACACCGACCTCGAAAGAAAGGTTAGACAAGGTGGTACCGCTTCGCCAAAATTGTTTACTATCATCCTGATGAACGTAATGGGAACACTGGAATGGGACAACATAGCAATGGAAATCGATGGTCGGCAATTACACCATTTCCGCTCTGCTGGTGACATCATTCTTACAATATCAATCATTAGTCAGTGGGAAACGAATGTTTGCCGACTTTGATAAAGCCTGTTGAAAGATAGATGTTCGAATAAATCTCAAAAAAAACGATGTTCCTGAGGAATGAATTGGTCTCGTAGCGGCATTCGTGTTCAAATGATTGACTATCTCCCAATGCTCCAATTATATCTAGGTCGGGAAATCAACGTGATGAACGACTTCACCCAAAGTTTTGAGCAAGAGACAGCGGGCGGCTTGGGTAGTTTTGAAGGGCATTGAGGATGTAGTGGACGAACAAAGAACATCCAACTCCGTGCCCACCTTTTCGACTCAACGGTACTTCCTGCCTTAACGTATGCGTCAAAAAATCTAGTCACTGAGTTAGCGATGAAAGAGAATCCAGAGTTATTGAACGTGCAGTCGAAAGGACGATGCTAGGAGTTTCCCGTGTCAGACAAGTAAAGGAAGGGATCAGAAGCTCCGAACTGTGTCAACGATCAAGAATCAAAGATACAGTTCTGTACGCCAAACAGTCAAAGCTAAAGTGGGCTAATTTTTTTTTCCTAAGGTTTTTACATAAAGAACAAATTAATCTATTGTTGCGACGCAAAAGGCTATATAATAGTCCAGCAAACAAGTGACGAGTTTTGACACAATACAAACATTTTAACATAATAACACCAGAAAATTTCAGAAAAAAAAACAGTTTCGAAACACAATCCTTTTAACACATTGGCTCAGCACTAGTCGCATATGATTCACAAGGATCTTAAAAAAAATACGGCCTTTAACTTTAAATCATATCGCAGGTCGTCGTAAACTTTGTCAATCGAAATGAAGAAACGGATGTACCAACCACAAAACCTTGCTGTTCTACAACGATAAACTTTAACTTTTTTTCGTCAATACTCGCGCTTGTTGAAACAGGGAGTCGGTAGGACAAAACATTTCTCATAAATCTGTCAACTTTACTTCTCCTCAAGTACTCTGCTTATTGAATAATTAATGGCAGTTATTGAAAGAACTAACATTGTAGTTTATTCGTTAAATATTAAAGAGCGGACAATTAGCGAACTTGACAATATATGCGAAGATAAAAGAAAGTAACGTCATGTAGATGAAAACGAAACAAAAGAAACTCAAAGCCAATAAGTATGGAATGTTTTGCGACAAGCTACAAACGAGGAACAAATCGTATTATTAATGAAGCCAACACCGCCTTACCCCATTTAGGTCGAATGAGGGAACAACTTAGTAAATATGTGCATATATATATATATATATATATATATATATGCATATATATATATATGTATATATATATATATATATATATATATATATATATATATATAAGTTCAAATATAATGTGAATTCAAAACCTTATCACCTATAATGTGATGTAAACAAGATACATCTTCAGGTAACCTTATCACCTATAATGTGATGTAAACAAGATACATCTTCAGGTAGTTTGCAATAAAAGGATTCATTCTAAGCTCCATAGTCGTTTTCATCACACTGAATAAACGGCGTTGAAAAATTCGTGATGGAACTAACCGTCAATTTTAACCTTTTTTGGGACGGTTGTGCGTTAAAATCACTAGCTGATGGAGATTCCATTACAAAACTGGTGTCGAAATTGCTTACATACGAAAATGGTTCAGACTTCCACGAACCATCATCGGCCTTAAAAAATATGGCTCTTCTGAATTAATGTTGGTGGATATTATGTCCTCTTAGTTATTATTAATTAAAGCAAGTTTGAAGAAAGACGCGTAAAAAGGAAGAAGCTACCAGTTCAATACAACGATATTTACTATTCGTAGAGATGTGTTCGATTCCCGAATCATCCTATAGTAGCGCAACCCAATCTGAGGATCTCGGCATTTCTATCCAGTAACTCCGCTAAAAACCACCCTGGAAATGGATGCGCCCCCGAATTTGCCGAGACTACCTTTTTACCCAGATAAGCAAGAATAAAAAGCGTCGCATAAAGGTGATGCCCTTCGCGTGGCACAATCGAGGATGACCCTTAAGAAGTTATGGTATACTAAGGTAACGAACTACAACTTTACTGCGGCTTGCTCGTTTCCTAACGAACAACATGATCATAAAGGTAGTATCACATTTTGCGCTAGATATTACCGGAGACTGCCAACTGTACAACTTTCGCTGCAAAACATCTGTTTCCGCTCGGCTTCTATTTCCCTGGATACGAGGAGGTTTCGATTTGGTCGTTACTACAAACATTGCTCTCTAAAAGGCTCTACTGTGAACAAGCAAGAATACAGTAACCAGAAAAATGCAGTATCCTGAAATCCTCTAGGGACCAACTTCATGTCACAGCAGAATTTCACACTCGATGAACGAGTCACAAAGAAATTATTGCATAAAAATGATCTATTTGTTCCCAAGTCAAAGCCATATCTTTTGCTATCACACATGATCCATCTTTTTCTCAACAAATTACTTCCAAATACAACTGGATTTTAAATAGAAAGCATCCCAGACACATTCAACTATTTGGATATTTGGATGGCCCGTCTTTACTGGGTGTGTAGGCCACAGCATAATCTCAATTTTTTTGCCGGTTTACCCATCGTGGTTCCCTGGAGTCTCGATGGTAGCCTGGCCAAAGTCTGCCCAAGGTCATCATCACGATGGGTAGTCGCCGCCCTTGTGGATCAGAAGATTTGCCACCACGCGACTAGTTTGATACCAGGATGGTGGTGGATCCTGGTGTTGGTGTACTCTTAACTGGGCTACTTGACGGAAACGCCGGACACTTTCTCAGCTTGAGTGACCATGCTGGGGGATGAATATACATATACAACGCAGCCCGACACCCAGTAAGAGTTTCCAGTCACGATGAGGCGGTAAACCGTTGGTGGGAGACACATGTACTCCGAGCTCTAATTCCATCCATGGAAGTTTCAAGGCTACATGAACGTCCTACTCAAAAATAAACAACGACTCTGTCAACTGATGGGTGTTTTTAGCTATTTCGACGGAATATTCGCACACAGTTTTGGCCTCGCAACAGTCATGCATGAAGATGCTGGTTCGGGCGTTGTCTGCGGCTTCATAATCTATCGCATTTCCCTAATTGACATAATGAATGAGTTCTTCATTAAATCTTGAGATGGGCGAGACCAATTCCCATATTTTACCGAACGAAATCGTCGGCTCGTATGCACGGTACAGGGAGGGAGGGAGGAGTGGGGAGTTTTGCTGCGTTGCCACTACGATTCTTTCAGAACGGCAAGGATCCTAAAGAACAGTTACCGGACCAACGAAGGGCTGCATAGAAGGGCGAACCTCTTCCAGATGAATTCATATCAGAATAGAGAGCAGAAGTAAGAACGTCACGACCAATATGAAAGAGTTCACTACACAAATAGTTCTCAAGCTCGCGATTTTAAAAAACTGTTACAACGCAACTAACAAGGTTATTCTTAACAATCTCATCAAAACAACACAAGGAAATTTTCGATTCACGCACCAAAGGCTTCCTTATCATTTGTTGTAGATAATGAAGCAGAGAATTTTCGCACGACTACTTCATTCTTAGGTATTTAAAAAGTTTTTTCAATAAGGTAACATCTCGGTATAGGCTGACCTCGGGATTTCAGGGAACCACAATGACTTAACCAGCAAATCTCCGAAAAATGGAGATTATGCTGGGGCCCGCATAACCAGTGAGGACGGGCCATTCAACAAGTATCAAGTATCAAGTAACATCTCGGTATTCTCGTATTCTGAAAGGGAGCAATTCCACAAATTTTGTGCACTTCTGATTTATAGTCTTCCTCAAAAAAATACGTATCCCGAATTGCGTTATTCAATTACAAAGAAACGTGTCATTAGAAATGGGCAGGACAACCTTACAGACTGTACATAAGACAAAAAGCAACCCACAGGCATTTTTGTCCGTTTTCTCAAAACAACAATCATCCAGAAAGCTATATACGACTTTCCCAAAACAGCAACTTCCGCAAAATCACTTTTCGAGATTTTTCATTTTTTCTACCTACCCACTGTAAATTTCGCTATGGTTACTCTATTGTTGTATCTTCGGCTTTTCTCTGTTCGTCTCCACATATTCCTTTCTCACTAATCGCTACTTCATAAACATCTGCCTATACGACACCTCTCCCTCTATCATAATCCATTTTTTTTCCACCAGTAACATGCTTCTACCACTTTTGATAGCTCCTTTTCTTGACATCGACGTCTACTACTTCAAAAAGAAATAAAGTGCTGAAATCCGTCATCTATAAGAAGGCACAAAGAAAAGTGGTGCTCCAATTCAGCATTACGATATTACATTTACTGAGACAGAGAAGTGGGTTCTCATGGAATTCCAAAGGGAGAAGGAGTAATGGATTTTCGTCATTCAAACCCACAGAACAATCTCAAATACTCAAAACAAATTGTACAGTAACTAAGATGAAAAAAAAAGACATTGTAACGGCAAAAACCTACACAGTTTGACAAGGGACTGGTCACATTTAAAGATTTCTCCTTTGTGAAAACATTTGTTGGCCCATCACGGGCCATCATGTATGGTAGGGGTTGCGAATATAAATCATAATCCAGAACACATCTGTAATAGCTTCGATTAGTATAAACTGCACTCCATAACGAAACTGCCAAAAATCGAAATCCAAGTCGTAACACGAGATATGAAAAAAAAATAGAAGAGGGGAAAGCTAACAAACTCTTTTTGTAAACGATTTGATGTACAAGAGGTCGAACGAATTCTTACTGTGCCAGAATTTTCACTTCCCTTTTTAGCACGAGAAACCAAAGACGTTATTGATTCCTGGAAGGTATCGTTCTCTTTGAAGGAATTTTCCACAGACATATATGAGAACGAGATCATACTGTAATTACCAGGTTCCTACTCGTGAAAAAATTCGTAACTTCAGATGGAAATCCAGATCCCTTATCGAAAACTTTGATTGATGCTCTCATCCAAGACGGGAAATATTCCTTGCTATGTTTCGCAAATCTAAGCCAGTGTTAGTTCACTATAAAAATTTTGCAACGGAACAAATCTTTCGTGGCTATCCCAAGTTCGTTGTATTTATTCACTGCTAAATAATACAATGATTGCGAACACTACACTTTATATGTGAGAGTGCACGTGTGGTATTAAATAAGCTGTTCCATCTATAGCTAAATTCCGACCTACCTCTCATCCAACAAAGCAACAACGCCGAAGTCATTTACATGTCGTAGCACACGTCCCAGCGCTTGGTTCACCGCGCGGTACCCCTCTGTAACATACCAGTCTTCCGCGCTTTGAGTCTGTAAAAGCGCAAAAAACTTTGGTACCCGATAGAACTTGTCATAAAACTCGAAGAACAAAAGCCCTGTATAATAACATGTCAAACACTAAAAAGATACCATTTGGTCCTTTGCTTTGAGCTCGTTTATGTAAAGTCGTTTTAGATGGATTCGAATATCCATCAATGGTGGAAAAGGTATCCCAACGACGCAAACTGCTCGAGAACACGCATCAGAAAAGTCGATACCTTCGCTCACCTAAGTTTAATATAAATTTCTAAGGAGGCCAGATAATATTAAATGAAAACATTGCGGTAACATGCGCCTGCACTGAAAAAACTTCACGTATTTTAACGGCACCTTTCCCCTGCAAACCGCAAAGAACATGGCACCTTTCTCGTTTTGTACACCACGAGTAAATTCAGATCGTACTCTTGCCAGCTGAGATTTTTGCTTTGGTTCAACCACCACTAGTTTTGCATCGGTCATTTGTTCCCAGTAAGTTTTTGAAGAAAATTTCTGGCTAGAATTTTTCAACTGCTTGAATTTTGAGATAAGATGGTCCATAAGACTATACGATGCAAAGAATACAAGAATGCCCTGAGGAACAGTTTTTGCCAATGAGATAACAGATTCAGCGATACCCACAGCATATTCGTTACTATGTCTAAACATACAAAAGAGTTAACAAGTAAAAAATAACATAATAATAATAGTAAAAGAAAGCGAATCAAAAGAAGAACAAAGGAAAAGGAGAAAACCGAAAGGAAAAGAAACTAAAGAGAATAAACAAGATATATTTGCGTTAGTTTCTTACAAGTAGTAAAATAGAGTGCCTCCCAATGGTTTACCACCTCATCGTCGCTGGGAGGTGTTTCTGAGTAACGGGCTGCGACGTACAACGGGGGATTCATCCCACTGCAAGATCTCCCAAGCTGAGAAGGGGTCCAGCGTTTCCACTAGGAAGCCCAGCTAAGAGTAGGCGAATATAAGAATCCACCACCAACCAGGTATAAACTAGTCGCATGGTGGCAAATCTGCTTCTGATCCACAAGGGCAGCGACTGCCTGTGGTGGTGGCGACCTGGGGCAGACTTTAGCCAGGCTGACCTCGGGACTCCAGGGAAACGCGATGGCTAAACTAGCAAAACCCTCAAACGTGGAGATCGTGCTGGCGCCCTCACAACCAGTGAGGACGGGCCGTGCAAGTATCCAAGTAGTAAAACAGACTGAATCGTTCTATGAAAACCACATGAAAAAATATCTTAAATGATTAGCTGGATTCAACGGAAAAAGAGACTTGTTTCTTAAGAAAAATCAAACTGGAAAAAAGATCACAACTTACCTATTCTGAAAACATCCATTTAGAATTTGTTCGGTAAGTGGCGATTTATTTAAAACCGCCGCAAAAATCTGATCACTTTTAGCTACGTGCTTATTTTCAAGTGAACTGCCGAAATCCAATCCAACATTCTTGATGAAATTCGGCAGAGGAGAAAGAGTGCCACTCGTTACTATAACAGTCCGCACCCCACTCACTTTCAATGACCTCATAGCAATTGATGATGTAAAACACCAGAATTTCATAACTGTCTACAAGCGATGTGTGAAAAATGTTCTTTGTTTCCGCCACAGTAATGAAATACTGATACTAAGCAACTTACAGAAGACGGTTTGGATTCCGTCCCCTTCTCCTTCACAATATAAAGCTTAAAATCTCGAACCATTTGTTTATAATCTACACCGATTTTCTGAAATTTTCGATCAATCATTCCACCAACTTTAAGCAAAATTCCAATTCATAGCTGGTAAAAGTTCAACACTGAAATAGTTACCCCATTTTTTAGTAATTGATAAGGCGGATTCCTTCGAGAAAGTCAGAAACACCACAGAGATGAAGTGGCTTAACAGCTCAAGGTGTTTTCCTCGTTCAGCTAAGGAGGGATTTAAATCGGTTCCTTGCTGCAAATATTCACTTGTATCCAACAGAATTTTACAGAACAATTCAGCCTTATCAAATGATATACCAACACTCTCAAAAGTTTCGAAGAGGAGATCACCAGGAAACACCTATAATAAGAATAACAACTTGGATACATGGACGGCCGTGCTCATTGGTTGTGTGGGCCCAGAGTAATCTCCATTTTTCGGAGTTTTGCTGGTTTAGCCATTGTTTCCCTGGAGTCCCATGGTCAGCATTGCCAAAGTCTACGTCGTCGCCACCACAGGCAGTCGCCGCCATTGTGGATCCGGGGGAAATCAACCGCCATGCGACTAATTCAGTACCAGGATGGTAGTGGATGATGGTATTGGTTTACTCTTAACTGGACTTCCTCATGGAAATGCTGGATTTCTTAACAATTTGGGAGGCCCTGCTGGATGATGAACCCCCCAGTTGTAGCTCGCAGCCCGAAACTCAGGAACACCTCCCATAAGACCAGTTGGGAGGAAGAATAACAACAGTATTCTAAAAGAAAATAAAAACGTAATTCTCACCTTCCCAGGAAAGCCTTCCAAATTTCGTCCTTTTTCACCATTAAAGACCTCCTCAATTTTCACCTCAAGATCAAAGAGAATTGCTAAAGTGTAAATAGCGTAGCACACACGAAACGGAGCAAAGCACTAGACTTCATATTTAATTTTTTAGAGACCTAGAAGTATTGCTGCATCGTTTATTTGAAAATAAGATCGTTTTTGTTGCTCAGCGTCCAAAACTTCACTGCCGAATGGTACCGAGGACCGATCCTAAACAAGACTAGCATACTTATCCAGAAAACAGCTATTTTAGGTCAGTTCAATTTTTTTAAAAAAACCAGCCATTTCGCTTGCTTTCTCCTCGATTTCGTTCTGCAAGCATTGAATTGCATCCTTTAGTTCCTGAATGGCAAGCGCAATGTGAATAGATGAGATCTCCACTGACGTAACATCTTCACAGATATTCTCCAAATTGTGCGCTTCATCAAGTATAACAATACTCCCGGCCAAGTCGATTTTATGAAGTTTCCTCAATTGAGGATCAATGATGTAATTATAGGGAAGTAACACCAATTCGGCCGTTTCTTGCACCTGACGGCAACGAAAAAATGGGCAGACCCTAAATGACAATAAAACTTAGTAAAAATAAATAAAGTAAAATTCGGAATTCCATCGCACGACATTTTGGAAAAAGCTAACATCTGCTCACCTTGGCTAAAAAGAACCTTGCGATTTAAATGACAGTTACTCCCTTGGATACACGGATAGATTGTCTTCACTTGTTGTGCATAATTTCCATTTTTTCGGAGTGTTGTTGGTTTAGCCAGTGTGGTTCCCTGGAGTCCCGAGGTCAGCCTAGCCAAAGTCTGTCCCAGGCCGTCACCATCACAGGCAGTCGCAGCTCTTGTGGATCAGAGGGAGATTTGCCACCAAGCGACTTTGATACCAGGACGAATCCTGGTATTGGTTTACTCTTAGCTAGGCTTCCCCATGGAAACGCCGGACTCTCAGCTTGTGAGACCCTGCTGGGTGATGAATCCTCCCGCTGTACATCGCAACCCGTCAGCGAGGAGCACCTCCTAGCAAGAATGAGGCGGTAAACCGTTAGGAGGAAGTGATGAAGCGATAATTAACGATAGAAAAATACAATTAACACGTATTAACCTCGCAAAGAAATTCTGCATGGTAAATATAGTCAAAATTGAACAGATCGAAAATCGATATTCACTTGGGTACGAAAGGGAAAAATTGCCGCTTTACCGCCTCATACAAGTATTGCAGAAAAGCTCAAGAATATTAACAATAACCAAGCACATATTTCTGCGCTATAACGTATTATTTTCTTACAGATAGTTCAACCACGACTTCGTAGTAAACTAGAGATCCGTTCACGAAAAATGAACTGAACTCGTTGTTGTATCACGAGCCTAACTACGAGCTGAAATTCAGGTCTAATTCACACTCAATGATTAAGTTACCTAACAAAAAGAGTAAAAATGTGAAGGCACTCTTGAGAGAGCAACCAAGAGCTGTAGCTTTATTCCCTAATTAGACGAAATAATGAAAAGATATAATGAAACATCAGTCAAGAAAAATAGGAAACCGTACCCATGCTTCTGCCCAATGGCAACCATATCTTCAATATCAGGAACACTACCTCTCTCAGCGAATATATCGTTAAGGATGTTAACTGGCGTTCCTGGAAAGAATATTCATCCGTGAACGATACCACAAGTTCACAAAACACAGTCAACCAAACGACTGTAGTGAGTACGATTAGAACTAAAGCGGCTTACTACCGCGACACAGCATGTCACTAAAAGTACTGATAGAGCAACAACTCACGATCCCATTTATTATAGTACTGACAAGATCGTCTTGAGATCATGCTACGGCACACAGATGTCTGAAATATAGAATGATCACTGATTAACACCAACGATTATGAAAGAACCAGTCGAACAAACCTTTACACGAGCATCCAATTGCTTACAAACCGATTCATGAATGCAGAGTTGATCCCGTGAACCCAACACAGTACTTCGGATACTTAAGAAAAAAAGAGTCAAAAAACCTATAGCGGAGGAAGAAATGCTAATCTACTTACTCTTTGTACATCGTTCGATTCAACTCGCGAACCACTTGTGCTAGTTGACTGTGAGTACGAGAGCAGTAGTATATTCGTGGAAGAAAGTTTAGAGGACCTGTAGACCCTTAAAAATACAATAATAAAAAAAATAAAATTGCAAAAGACTATTAACAGCCACAATGATGCTGGGATATTTGGCAAAACTCCAAACCGCAGGTGTCTGCGGTGGGACCGAACACGCTATTACCCCTTCCGGAGGCTAACGCGTTGCCACCACACCACGCGGGTTCTTCGTTTCGTCTTTACACTATTGACAGCGTAATATTCAGAAGTGCCTCTCAACGGTTTAGGGCGGCCTCAGCTGGGCTGCGATGTACAGCTGGGGATTCATCTCCCGTTGGATCTTCCAAGCCCAGGAGTCCGGCGTTTCCACCAGGAAGCCTAACTAAGAGTAAACCAATACAAGGATCTCTCAGCGTCTTGGTGTCAAATTAATCGCATGGTGGCAAATATCCTTGCAATCCGCGAGGACTGCGACTACCTGTAGTGGTGACGACCTGGACCAGACTTTGGTTAGGCTGACCTTGGGACTCCACGGAGACACAATAGCTGATCCAGCAAAACTCCGAAAAATGGAGACTGTCCTGAGGTCCGCACAAACAGTGGGGACGGGCCGTCCAAGTATCGAAGTAGGTGTATTTAAAAGTGATACTAACGAGTTACCACTAGCGATTTGTGTAGCATCCTGCAACGTAGGTATAAACGACGACTTTTGTTTTTGTAACCATCCTAACGTCGAACAAAGCAGTGATAAGGTTTTACCCGTTCCAGTTGGAGACTCCAACACAGTGTCAAACTTCTAAAACAAATCAATTCAAACTGTCACTGCCTATTGGCTATAAGAAAATACATAAAAGATGTAGGATTAAGCCTTCGGCCTTGGTCAGTTTTAGGGATGCACCATGCATTTGACCTCATCAGTCATCGTTAGGCGTAACTTCAATGCAAATGGGTCCTATATAATGACTTATAGCGGCACACCCATCTATCAAGTCAGTGCTACTATCGTGGAAGACAAGCATGATACCAATTCGGGGTACACGGAGGATCGAAGGCTTGGTGAGCCAGAGGTGAACGATCGAGCCAACGACTATGTGTTTGTTGCCAAGCACTTCCGGCTACTGCGCTACACGCGCGCTTTTAAAATAGACTTATAAAATAGAAATCAATTAGTAAACATACCATATCGATCGCTTCAATTACTTTATCCATGTACGCTAGCTGACATTCATAAGGACAAAACGGAAACATTACATCAACTCCACGAATATTTACAATTGCCATCGCGAAAATATGAGCTGAAACGATATCTTATGGAATTCAACCAGTAACGTTAACAAGTTATACGAAATAAGTGAAATCTTAAACGCAGAGCTGCTAAAGAAACACCATAAAAGATGTATGAAGGACAAAAAAAAGAAAAAAGATCCGGCTTCCATCACTCAGTTACTAGCAAATTCCTCGAAAATACCGATTGGCGCCGAAACTACTATTTGAACTATTTTTTTTACTCCGACATTTCAACACACGCGATAACTCACGGACATGGCTGCGAGAGAAGATAGAGCGCGATTGCTGCTTCATCAACGACGACAATACGACGGCGTGGAGAACGATAGTATATACAGTCTTCTGAATATTCATTGCCATATGAAATGGCTAGGGTGCGTGTAGCGCAGTGGTCGGCGGCGCCCTGCAATAGACATGGGATCGATCCCCGTGCCCATGGCCCACCAAGCTTTAAATCCCTTCTTGGTCGGCAGTTTGGTACCATTCTTGTCTGGGAGGATAGCAGCACTGGTTCGATATATCGGTAGCCCAGCGCGGGTCATTGTAAACGCCAGATATGCATTCAGTCAACTACAAACGATGCTTAATAAAGTCGAATGCATGACGCATCCTTCAGGGGATTGATCAACGCCGAGAGCGCTTTATCCTTTTTATCCTTTATCCGATTGCGAGTACATCGCTTTAGGTGAAACGGACTGAGATGGAACGAACGGCATCTAGTAAAAGGTATCTGGATTTATCGTAAAAACTATAACCATCCATGCTTATCGTATTTTCTGAGGTACTAATGGCACATTTGACATTGATAAAATCACAAGGTTAACAAGTAATAACACTAGTATAAAGGCACTACAAACAGTAGTAATATTATGTTTCTGATGGTAGTGTTAGGTAGAAAACTAGCTGAGAGGAACGCTGAACAAGGGCCTGCATGGCGCACTGTATAATGCGGAAGCCCATAGAAAGGAAAAACGTGCTTCGATCTGGCCCAGGGAACTAGTTTTGCGAATATCTCAGCATCGTTGTGGTTGTATTTCAAATCATACCTCGCCGTGAAAAGTTATAGAAACCAGAAAACAAAAGGTTAACAGTAGTAATATTCTCCAAAGAATAGCGGTATTTCCAGTGAAATATTAAGTGGTGTGCTCTACTGGAACAATGTGTAAGCTCTTCGTCCTGCAAGCGTAGAAATGTGGTCTATGCTGTATGAAGGACCACGATTTTGTACGCGATATCCTGTGAAATTTTGTAGTTACTAGCTTTTGTCCAGCGATTGTTATTGGGATACATCATGTGTCCTGTTCATCCAAATTTCAAGATTTTTACCATATGTGATAGTGTCATCGACTTTGATCTGTAACACATGTCGGGGGGATTCCGGATTCTGATTCTAACCAACGTAATACCTCGCACTGCTAGTATCAGCTTCCTTATAGCACCCTCGAAAATTCTGAGCGTCCTCTCGTTCCCTTTAAGTGTTGCATAGGAGGTTGAAAGTTAGATTAAGGTAACAGGAACGTGGAATTGAACGGCATTGCGCAAAGGTGATGGTCCTTTTTACTGTTGACTACCTCCCCGATGGTTCTGCAAGTGGTGAAACCCGCCGCTCCCATACTCCAGTGCAGTCTAGACACTGAGCTGTCAACCACATGTACTGCCTAGACAGGCATTACTTAATTGGATACTTAGATGGCCTGTCCTCACTAGTTGTGCGGGCCCCATCATAATCTCCACTTTTTCGAATATTTGCTGGCTAAGCCATTGTGGTTCCATGGGATCCCGAGGTCAGCCCGGGCCAATGTCTGCCCCCAGGTCTTCATCACCACATGCAGTCGCAGCCCTTGTGGATCAGAGCGAGATTTGTCACAACGCGATTAGTACAAAGCCAGGATGGTGGTGGATCCCTGGTATTGGTTTACTCTTAAATGGACTTCCTCATGGAAACACCGGACTCCTTCTCAGCTTGGAAGACCCTGCCGGGGGATAAATTCCCACGCTGTACATCGCTGGCTGACACCCAGGGACACCAGCCAGCCACGATGAGGCAGTAAACCGTTGGGATGCTAGGCAAGCATTACAGAGCTGAATTTTTCTGAGCAATAACAATAGTCTCTACTTAACGAAGTTGAGATATTTGCAAAACTATAGGACGCAGATGTCTGCGGGGTGGAACGAGTTCGGTTTTACCCTTTCCGGGGATTACGCGTTCACCACCGCACCATGCGGGTCCTTCGTTTCGCCTGTCTCTCAGCCGGTTTTTCCTATCTACCAGTGTCATCAGCGTGCTCCCCAGATAAGGCGCGTTGATGGGTGATTGCTAATGGCACTGGTAGGTACAAAACACGGCTGAGAAACAGGCAAAACAAAGGACCCGCATGGTGTGGTGGTGAACGCGTTAGCCTCCGGAAAGTGTAACAGCGCGTTCGTTCACCACCGTAGACACCTACGATCCGGAGTTTTGCAAATATCTCAGCATCATCTTGGTTGTATTTCACATGATACCCTGCCGTCAGAAATTATACTAGGCCGCAAATATAGAGTTGACCTAGTCGCCAGTTGTTCAAAAAAGTTTCTCGTGCATTTTTGTGTTGATTGCGGACTATTGCTCTCAACTGTTAAATCAAGTTGCAACATGTCAAGAATCAATCATCCGTGCTGGACCTCCGACGCGGTCCTTTATAGGTCGCGCCTCCCATTTGTGTGCTCATTCCCGCGCAACTCTCGGACACGACCGCCTGCCCCCCTCACCCCAACACCCCCCGCCCCTATGTCTTCCTGGCTCCATGTCCATATCTCACGTCATCCTTACATTGCCTTAACGATCAGTTACAAAAGGCTCTGTTCTTATTACCATGTACCTGTTCTACCTCCTCTCCTTTCATATTTTCTTTCCATGTTGGTATCGTTACTGTTCGTATGCATATTTTCTGCTATCGTAATATCGTCAAGATTTCACAATTACTTAAACATAAAGGTTTTACGACTTGATAGTGCATCCTAATATCCAAATATCGCATTCGCTCTAAATATCACTGTTTTTTTTCACCTCTGAATTTTCATAATTTGAAGTTCGTTTCTTCTTTTTCCTAGTAAAAAGGGTGTTTTAGGGCTAGTTAGAGGTGTTTTGTTGTTTTAGGGCTAGTTAGAGGTGTTTTATCTGCTATAATATAGATAGGGTTCACTTCTACTACTTCTATTCAATTACACAGCTTATTAAGAAGGCGCATCGTGTTCAAACGGAACACATTGATCGATGCTGTTAGTGGAGCGTAAGCGAAAATACCTTATGCTAAGAAATAGTTGTTTTCGCCCATTGAAGCTCTACAGCATGTCGTTGCTCATTTAAACTTTGTACAAAGTAACGATCATTAAATGACTGCTCGAAATTATTCGTCTACAGCATCCTATAAAAAAGCCAAGAAGAACAACGATATTACGTCACCGATTTATTCATCTGTCGTAGAACTTGTCTCAAATATTGTTTAATGACGCAATCCCTTATCACCTGTATCACCTGTCACCTGTAGCCCCGTTTGTCGTCGAGTGACTCTAGTGGGCGCCAGCAAATCTTCCACTTCTCCTTGTCCCGTGCAAGAGTAGCCCAGTGGGTTCTGCTCGCTCTAGGGGGCTCGTTGATCATCCTATCTTTCTTTCAGGCTTCTCGTGAAGAAGTCTGACCATCGGGTCTGTGGTCTTCCTACAGTGTTTTTAACATCCCGAGGAATCCAATCACTAACGGCTGCTGTCCATCGGTTGTCGTTCACACGCATTACATGTCCAGCCTATTTTATGTTCGACTGTTTGACGTAAAGAACGGCATATTTGACTTTTGATCGTTGACGCAGATCGGAGCTTCAGATCCCTCCCTTACTTGAGTGAAACGAGGTACTCCTAGCATCGTCTTTTCGACTACGCGTTCAATAGCGCTGAGTGATCTTTCATCCTGCTTACGCAGCGACCAGGTTTCTGACGCATACTTTAGGGCAGGAAGTACCGCTGAGTCGAAAAGGTGGGCACGCAGTCGGGTGAGTGTTTCTGCAGAAAGACGTCTCTTGGTGACTTTCGATCTCTCAGCTTTCATAGTTCTAACGTAAAGATGTTGAAAGAGGCGATCGTATTCTTCTCGATGTTGTCGAGAATGATGTCTTCCCAATAGCCCACTATTGAATTGAATAAGTCCCAGTTCATGATGGTTCTGGTACTTCGTTTATTGAATTTAGCGGCTTTTTCTCCTTTCCGCGAGAAATAAAATCTTGCACGAAGGAGGCGATGGTCTTATCCTGTGTCGAATTTTGAGACAACGTCAACATCGGTAAGGCAAAGTCTTCTATTTATTATGATGTGGAACTATTTCGTTGTGGTACTCTCCATTGGGTGACGCTCACGTCCAGGGTTGAGGGTGGGGCCTCTGGAAATGCGAGTTACCATGGATGGTCTTGGTCGTCATGATAAACTCGACGGGCGCTCTTCCTGTTCGTTCCATCCCTAATCCGTGGGTCCCAATTTGTCGCTCTTCAGACGTTCTTCTCCGTCCAGTCTTAGCGTTAAAATCTCCAATGATGATCTTGAAGATTTTGTGGTCTTCTGTGTAGAATCCATGTAGAACGCTTCGACTTCTTCTTCGTCATAGTTCGATGGGGGGCACGTAAACGACGAAGATTGTCAAAAGCGGTATTGGTCCACATCTCTTCAATCGTAAACGTCCGATTCGGGTTGTTAGTTGTTCGAATGAATCGATGTTCATGGACAAACTCGTGTTTAACTGGACGCCTAGGCCGGCGACTCCTCTACTGTCGCATGTTCCAAGGAACAGTTCTTCTTCGGTGTCAATGGCGGCGTTGAAAGGGTGGCGTCTTCTCGTCTCGGCCAGGCCGATAATGTCGTACCTTATCCTTCTTTCTTGTTTGAGTAAGTATTCTACCGAGGACTCGGGTGCAAGTGTGCGTGCGTTGTAGGTACAGATCTTCATCTTAGTTCTTTGCGGTTTAGGCAGCCTAGAATAGCCCTGAGGTTTTAACAGCCTCTCGGTACTCGTCCTACCCAACGCTGCCGATTCGGGGCTCTTTCGGGGTCAGAGGAGTGACGCCCGTTTTTTTATTTTACTCTGTTTAGCATTTTGATACCCACGTTTAGCTTGCTGAGCTCTGAATGTGGAGGCTGGGTATACTCACGGGTAGCTTACCAAGCTCTCCTGGAGTGGAAGGGGAGCTTATTTGTTGAACTCGACTCTCAACCGCCTCCTGTGTACTTCCCCGTCACTTGGTTGCAGGCTTTTTGCCGAATTGACTCGTTGAACATAATTCGCCTAAAAGAGAATACACCCACACATGCATGTATGAATACGCCTCGTAAACACAGAAACCCTCCCAACGGTTTGCCGCCTCACCGTGGTTGGGAGGTGTTCCTGGGTGTCGGACTGCGATGTACACAGGTAGGGGGGGATTCGTCCTCCGGTCAGGGTCTCCCAAGCTGAGAAGAAGTCCGGCGTCTCCATCAGGAAGCCTAACTAGGACTAAACCAATACGAGGATCCACCACCCTCCTGCTATGAAAGTCGCATGGTAGCAAATCTCCCTCTGATGCACAAGGGCTGCGACTGCCTGTGGTGGCGAAGACGTGGGACAAATTTTGGCCAGGCTGACCTCGGAATTCTAGGGAACCACAATGGCTTAATCAGAAAATCTCCGAAAAATGGTGATGATGCTTGAGGCCCGCACAACCAGTGAGAACGGGCCGTTCAAGTATCAAGTAATACTGAAAGTATGTGCCAAATCGGCGTAGCAGAACCAGGGAGTCCATCTCCTGGATCCGCCTTCGTCTCAGAGTAACAGTGGTCGGTTTTGGTCCGCGATTAAGCTTCAATCTGCCACCTGTGGACGCGTTACATAGCCTCGCGACCAACCGGCTCGAGATCCCTAATATGAGGGAGATCCGTGGCAATTCCTTATGGGATTATGAAATTGAATGAAATTAGTGCATTGCTTTCAAGCTGAGCACAGTTTTTGTTCATTGCCTTCTAGACTTTATTTTGTAAAAATCCCATGCATAACTTTTGTGACAACATAAATTTTTTTAGCTATCGTGAAATTTCCAAAATCGCTTATCGTGACCGATCCGTTACCATTTGTTTTTCACTAACCCCGTTGGAAACATCTTTTTCTCTCAGAGAGTAATTCTCGCATTTTCAATTCCTCTTCTGAATGGTCTTCTATCGCTCACGTAAAGAACTTTGGATACAGCTCCAAGCAGCAGCAGTAGCAAGCAGGATTCCGAGAGGATTTTTGGTGACCGAATGTGGTGCATGCTACTGTTGGGATTTAAAAAACAGTTTTCATATCACTATCCTTGTTGTAACCTGTTTTGACTACGAAAAGGCGTTCATCGTATCAAAACTTCATCGTATCAAAAACAAAAACGATCTTGCTAGCGCTCGTTGATTAGCGAGCGGACCCGGTCTACAAAAGACATCTATCCACCTGCTGTAACATCTTCGCCGTAAAATTACAGCTCTTTCATGGACGCCTTACCTTACTTTGCAACAGAAGTTCTCGAAAAGGGCACATTATTTTTTGGAAACCTTTTATCACTGCCGCATTGTGGTTGACCATCTTTAATTGGAACAAAAACAGAATGCTTAGATTCCAAACAAATCCAAGCTCTTGTTTTCTTAGACTATTAAGTCAACACTAGGAAGTTTTGCTCTGCTAAGAGTTGGGCTCCTTCACCTTCTTCAGAGTCATTATGACCCTTGTCGATTGTCCACAGTTGTTCGTCCTTAAGATATGCTAATTCATAGTCGTACCAAGTCAAATCCTGTCAAGTGGAGCACCGCTCGATTGAAGTTGATATTGTTTTTATTGCAGAAGTACATCCTACCTGTAGACAGGATATTGGCTGAAAAAGCAGAGCGACATGGAAGAGGAATTTTGTAGAGGAAAGGCAGCAGCATGAACTATTTGCGCGCCTTCGAAAGCAACAAAACTGAGGAAGATGGGTGAACGCGCTTTGTGGCTCACATCGCATACCTGTGTTCAGAGCCGAAAAAACTTTATGGGGATTTTTATGTTACGCAGCGATTCTCATCGCCGTACTGAAAACTGGTGACTGTCATTAGTCGGAGAACGAAGTGGGTGGAAAGTGAGATAAGACTCACGGCTAGCGAACATAGGCCGTTGAAGTTTTTGAAAAAGAATACTCATCTATGTAGCGTGTTTGGATGTTTTGAAAACAGGCAGGCCTTACAAACGTAGCGACTCTTGGCTACGAGCTCTAACTCCGCCACAACGTTAGTCGTTTTTTGTACATAGTGTTTCTAAACGTTTGAATTCACTTATTTTACTCGAAACGTCGTCTCTTGAATTGTGCAGACCCCATCACTTCCATTCGATTCGTTTCCTTGCATCCACCGCCCACGAAAATCTTAGGATTCACGAACGGGCTCATCTGTTGCTGGAGGATTTTTTGGTCTTCACTATGAATGTCGTTTAATGCTGAGTGACTGGATTCTGCCAATGTGAAAGCTGATGCTGGGATAGCCACGCCAAGGCATCCTTAAACGCTGTGGATCGCAAAAAGATTTCGAAACAAGTCTGCTAGCAGTCTACCGACTCCGGAGGGAAAGGAGACTTGCTTAGCCCAGATTATAGAATGGCATTACTATCACTTAAGGTACGCGCGCTCTGTTGGTGATTATCCGTATTTTAGATAGAGTTTCTTAGAGAAAAAGAACCACTCATTCATTTCTATATTACATCGACCACACCCTGTTATTGATTTCGCGTTGCTCGTTAAAATTTTCTTCGTTTACAGAGGGTATGATTTGTCACTGTGATAACATATCATGGAATATTTTTGATTCATGAATCACTGCAGTGCAAATAGTCGAGATTAGTATATGGATACATGTTATTCGCTGACTTCTGTAAACACGTTCTCATCCAGTGGTGCTCCTGCATTGTTGTGTCTGGATGCCACTATTAACGTACTAGATGGAATATTTATCAAAAGTATGTCTTTCTTCTTTTTCAGGGTACTACAAATGAAGTCATAAATGCAATCATTCCATTAAGCGAATCGGAGAAATAAGATGAATGCCTTGACGATGGCAGTGGTGTAGAGAACCACTAAGAATCAACGCATATCGCAATATGCCTTAAGGCAAGGAGCAGATGAAAGGAGATATAGGCTCATTCAAAGTATTGCTCATACTGCTGCAACCATTAAGAATGATAATTCATCCCATTTTGGAGAACCAATAAGGATTCATTATGGAGAGCGCCGATTGTATTTCTGGTGCGAACATTGAACTAATCAGTCAGCTATGGAAAGATGCTTCCACATTTTTACCAAACTGCTAAGAGAGCGCTTTCCGAACAACGCGCCACACTACAACATGGTTCCCGTTGACTAATGACACTGTTAGTGTAAAAAGACTTGCTAAGAGAAAGGCAGAATGGGGGCCTCAGTGGTGCTTTGCGTAACAGGAAAGTATCATTTCCTGTCAAACTGCGAAGTGTCAATTGTTCGTGTTGACGATGCAGTTGAATACAAGGAAACACTTATCATTTCCTGTCAAACTGCGAAGTGTCAATTGTTCGTGTTGACGATGCAGTTGAATACAAGGAAACACTATGTGCTATAAATAGTGTAGGTTCAGAAAGATGAAGTTCGATCTACCTTGTGCCTTACTAGAGAAGACCATGGTGAGAAGATAATGGTCCTCTTTTTCTTCGCTTTCAGGGTGTACATCAACTGAGTGATGTTCTATGTCAGTGTTAATTGTTGTATGCAAGATGTATACTTCATTATTGCTATTTACTTATCTGTTATATTTCTATATATCAGGTGAACGGTTTCCTGTCTTGGTTATTATTTATATCGCATGCTAGATGTATGCATTGTGATTAATACTTTAATATTTATTCATTTATATATCTTGACATCACCTGTGGCATATTGCGCGGATTCCTACACTTTTTCCATTGATTTGTTTTCCTCTCACACACCATTCACGAAGGTCTTCGAATCGGATCTACAACGTGAGAGAATCAACATGTACTATAATGAAGCACGTTGGTTCTGTATATTATAACTAATAATTAGTTGTATTAATACTTCAAATCAGCGTACACGAGCAATCTATTGTATTGGTTCTCGAAATATGAGTAGACCAATAATCGATTGTATTAGTTTTCCGAATCTGAGTGGACAAATAATCGATTGTAGTTTTTCTGTTGATCTGATTTGATGAGAAAACTATTGTATTGGTTATCTGACTAGAGGAATAGGCGATTGTGTTGGTTCTCCTGATCTGAGTAGACGAATAATCCATTTAATTCTATTTCTATAAGTTAATAAAAATTTCTCACAGGCTACAAGCTGAATGATATTGCCTTATTACATAGTAGAGAGATATAGCCTATACAACCGCTGGGATGTTATTATCTACGTGCTTCCCTCTATTACTGAATGATGTGCAACAAGCGCCGTAAGGTTATGTTGGTGTTCACATTTTAGTACATTTGTTGGTGTAAAGCAGCTTCATCATGGACTAATTGAAGGTTTCATAACTGGCTAGACGCGAGGTCAAATGGCGCGTCTTCAAATAGAGTATTGGAGTTAAAGGGATACCAAAACCGACACCCGTACCAGTTTTGAGACATTAGTGGGGTCGCTGGATGGGTGCGCTGTTTGTGCTCTTTCGAACCAATATTCGGCATCACTACGAATATGCTTATATTCATTCATGTCCATGGCTGTTCTTGCCTATAGGTGACTGTGTCACGAAATAGCAGAGCAGCCCACGTAGTTGACATCCCTGTAGGTACGAATTGGATATGATTTTTGGTCCATTGAGGAACTAACAACTGCAACTGAAGGTTAAATAAAAAGGATAAAACTGTCGGCGTTGATCAATCCTTGAGGGATGCGCAATGCATTTGACTTCATTTAGCATTGTTTGTAGGTGATTGAATGCATATCTGGTCTTTACAGTGACTCACGTTGGCCTACCGATGTATCGAGTACTGCTACCCTCCCAGAAAGGTCTGGTACAAATTTGCCAACCCAGGAGGGATGAAAGGCTTGGTAGACCATGGGTGCGGGGGATCGGTCATATGTGTGCGTTGCAGGGCGCCTCTGACCACTGCGCCACACGCGCCATCAAGCGAAGGTTGCCAAGTGAAATTTTTGTGGATAAGTAACAATTTCAGTGGCCCTTATCATCCGACCTTTAGCGTCAAGGTATTACGAGAATGAGACAGAGGCATTATTTATGAACGTAGAAATAAATAGCTAAGGAAGCTAATGACTTATATGAGGTTGTAATTGGGTATTTCGATGCCAGGACTGATCTTCGAAGAACAGCCGGAATGCAAAAAAACGATAGTGGCTCTCCGAGTTTACCATGGTAACTCATATTTTGGAATGACCTATTCTCACCGTCTGACATCAGACTCTTAACAGATAACCACCATTTACTTCACAGAGGTTACAAAATTGGTAAAAACATGCTGTTTGAACACGACGATCCTGGGTTTTTTTTATCACAGTAAGGGATAAATTTTCTATAGCTTTAAGACATGTGCGGCTTACAGCATTGTCTATATTACATTTTACCGTAGTTCATCTGCCATTTCCATTGCTGTCATCACACGGAGGCCCTTTACAACTTACATTCGTAAATGAAAAGTAGTGAGTTACCGATCAAAGGTTGAATGCTACGCAAGGTGCGACACCGGCTTTCCAAGAACTCCTGATAATTTTTTGATAACTAGGTGACTTAAAGGGTTGAAAAATTGACATAGCTATAGAAGATGGTTTGCTTTACCACGTTAGGAAAAAACGATAGGTTTTCCACGGTGTATTTACCATTTTGAGTTTATTGGAAATTTAAGCCAAAATAATCCGACATTTTGTCGTGGTCGAAGAGTGAACTTGCTTATTATCAGAGGGGATCCGTAGATCTTAACAGCTCTTATTTCAAAACATGAAGTTTACAATGAAGCGAGGTATACATATTGACACGTACAACTGCTTTCGTGCTCACATCAATTGGGCGTAGATATTTTAATACATGTAGAAGTAGCGACGCTTATATACGGTTTGGTAGATGAAGGAAGACATTTGTACAGCGATAGTTCATACATGATTCTTTCTTGGTCGAGGAGTTATTGAGGAGAACAACCCATTTTATTGCCATGACAGCTGTAGGGAAAAGCGGAAAGGATATACTAAATAAGTCGTCCATTCGAAGCTTAATAGAAGACATTTGTAGCGCAACAGAATCGGAGCTGAATAACGGCGGTGAAGTGGACAGATAAGAAGAATGGCATAATCATGATGTCCAGAGTTCATGAAGCGACCATTTTTCTCATGTGATGAAGATTGGAAGATGATTGAAAAGCAGAACCATGGGAGGCTACTCGTGAACAAAAGTGATTAGTTAGTAGTCTATTGCTCACATCTCAGGACTAGCAAGTTTTACGTACATTTTCGTCGCATCGTGGTTTATACACAACTGCTTCATTCACATTTTTTGGTAAACACAGCTCTTCTTCTATCTGATCATTTAGACGTGTCTGCAGATTTGAGGGAGTTCCTAAGAAGAGTTTTATTGTGACTTATTTGGCGCAGAGAAAACTTTTTTCACGAGTCACTCATGTCGTAACACATAAACCGTCGATGGAATACAAAAAGTGCAGCGAAAAGACCTCCGTGGACCGCTGGGAGATGTGTTCTGTTTCAGCACATGTGGTCTATTATGATTTAAGCGGTGTCGTAGCGAAACATGATGTTCACGAAAACCCGAAAGTAGTTGTTCATCATGCACATTAACTTCTCATTTGCCACTCACGTAGTTTTTTATTCCACAATACAGTTATATAAATGGAGAAACCAGTAAACCTCTTTGTCATGAAAAAAGAATAAGTACTGTTGTTTTGTAGATCGTTGGGTGACTCTAGTGGGGCGCCAGCAAATCTTCCATCTCCTTGTCCCGTGCAAGAGTAGCCCAGTGGGTTCTACTCGCTCGAAAGGTTCTTTGAGGATCACATCTTTCTTCTAGAGTTTTCGTGCATTACTCTGACTATCGGGTCGGTGGTTTTCCCGCAGTATGTCTGAAATCTCCAGGAATCCATTGACTAATGGTTTTTGTCCATCGATTTTCGTTCATGTGCATTATGTGTCAGGCCCATTTTATCCTCGACGGTTTGGCGTGTGGAACGGCTTCTTTCAATTTTGATCGTTGAAGTAGATTAGATCTCTTCTCTCACTTGCGTCATACGGATTACTCCTAGAATCGCCCTTTCCACTGAACGGTCTATAAAGCTGAGTGTTCTTTCATCGTGCTTGCGTAGCGACCAGGGCTTGACACATAAGTTAAGGCAGGACGAGTTTTGGAGTCGAAAATATAGGCACAGAGTCAGACGCTCACTGGTCTCTTCACTACATCCTCGATGCTCTTGGGACTTTCCAAGCCGCTTATTTCCCAGTGCTCAACTTTAGAGTTAAGTTGTTTATCTCCTTAATTTCTCGAACTAGAGGAAAGTAGCTGGAGCATTCGGAGATAAACATTCTTTTGAGCGCAAGTGGGGCGTACGTCACCAATCCGTTTACCAAGAACATCGTTTTTGTGAGATTTAATCGAAAACTAAGCTATAAGCTTTATCAAAGTCGGCAAGCATTCGTTCCTCTTGGCTAATATTTGGTGTTATAAGAACGATGTCATCAGCAAAGCGAAGATGGTGTAACTGCCGACCATCGATTTTCCTCGACGGTGGCGCCAAATAATTTTGACGAAAGGGTATCGCCTTGTCTAACTCCTTTCGTTGTTAATATCGCCGTAGAATGGTGAGATCTTGATTGTGAAATTTTTGTATACCTTACGAAGAATCTTTATAAGGGGCGCCTTGGCTGTTCACGGCTTCCATGATTGTTTCTATTTCAGCTCATTCTAAAGCTTTACTTTAATCGATGAAAATGAGGCATAGCGGTATCTCGTACTCTCTCGATACTTCGATGAGCCTTGTTATCGCGTGGATTTGGTCCACTATTCTGAATCTTTGAATCACATGGGCCGCGTGTACCGCAGTGGGCGCGTGTGCCGCAGTGGTTGGAGGCGCCGCTGCGACACACACGTGGAATCGATCCCCGTGCCCATGGCCCACCAAGCCTTCCATCCCTCAGGGGTCGGCAAATTGGTACCAGACTTGTCTGGGAGGATAGCAGCACTGGCTCGATACATCGGTAGGCCACCGCGAGTCATCGTAAAAGGTCAGATATGCATTCGATCACCTCCAACGATACATAATGAAGTCGAGTGCATGGCGCATCCCTCAGGGATTGATCAACGCCGAAAGCTCTATCCTTCTATTCCGAATCTTTGTCGAAATCCTGCTTTCTCACATGGCTACGCTTCGTTCAGTATTCTCTCATCCTGTTTAGAACGAATCGAATGAAATGTTTGTAGACAATAGACAGTAAGCAGATCGGGAGATAGTTACGTATATCGTGGAGGTTTCTGTTCTCAAGCAGTAACATGGCCTTGTTGGTAAGTGGAAACTTTTCACCTTGGCACGTAATCTGAGAACAACCGCGCAAGCGTGTTGATGAGAACTGGCGGGGGGTTCTTCAGCTGTTTTGATCCTGTCCTGTCCGAACCCGGTGTTTTTCGATTTTTCACCGATGGAATAGCATATTGGATTTCTGAAAGTAGAATCGATGGTGCGACATACCCATCCTTTATTTAACGTCAAGGTAGGAGGGCATGGCTTTTGAAGAGATCTGAGAAGCAATCGTGAGTGATTTTCTCTAGTGCCTTTCTAGAAGCCGCAACAGTTCCGTCTGGTCGTTGGAGTGCAATCATCATGGTTTTGTAATTGGCGAAGCGTCGGTGGGGTTTGCGAATGCTTTTTCCCAGCCTCTCAACTTCGACCATAAGTGCCGCTCTTCCCTCTTTAAGATCTTCTTTTATTGTCTTTGTGAATTATTTTGGAAGCTCGGACATGAGTTGGCGGTTGGCTGTAGATCGTATGATTCTACTTTCATAATGCTAACATGATGTTAAGCGATGCGATCGTATTCTTCGTCCATGTTATCAACAACGTCATAGCTCCAGTATCGGACTAATGCAATGAAGAAATCCTAGTTTATGGTGGTCTTGGGACTTCGTTTTTTGAATTTAGCGGCTTCTTCTCGTCTCCGTGAGGAATGAAATCTTGCGCGAAAGAGGCGATGATCTGACCACGTATAGAATTTTGGGACAACACCAACATCGGCTTGGCAAAACCGTCTGTTTATTATGATGTGGTCTATTTCGTTATGGTACTCTCCATTGCGAGACTTACACGTCCTGCTATGAAAGTGGGCTTCAGAAATTCAGAAATTGCTAGTTACCATGTATGGTCTTGGTTATCATGATAAACTTGGACAGCCGCTCACCTTTCTCGTTCCATTCTAATCCGGTGGTCCCAATGTGAGGTTCTTCAAACGTTCTTCTGAGTTCAGTTTTAGCGTTTACATCTCAAATGAAGACCTCAAAGAATGTATGATCTTCTAAATGTAACTTCTTCAGGTCGATACAGAACACTTTGATTTCAGCTTTGTCATAGCGTGATGACAGTGCGTGTACGCCGAACGTTTTCATTGCCGGTATTAATCTACATCTCCTTAACAGTAAACGTGCGATCTGGGTTGCAGTTGTTTTAATGAGTCGACGTTCACGGCCAAACTCTTGCTGACGAAAACGCCTACGCTGCCGAATCCTCAAATGTCGTATGTTCCTAGGAAGGGTTCTTCTCCGCTGTTTTAGACGGAATTGAATGGGTGATGCGTTTTCTTCTCCGCCGTTTCGATGACGTCGTACCTTATACTCTTTCCGGCAAAATCAAGTCTTCTGTAGGGTACTCAAATGCAAGCATGTGTGCATTGTAGGTACAGATCGTTACCTTACTTCTTTACGAATTGTGCGGCCCACAATGGCAGCGAGAATTTAGCAACGTCTCCATGCTGCTTTTGTGATCAGAGGAACGGACTACTTATTTTACTGTATTTAGCATTCCATACCCACGTATAGCTTGTTGAGCTTCGAACACAGAGGCTTGTAAAAGTCAACGCTAGCTTGTCATTCTCTCCCAGAGTGGACGGAGCAACTTATTTGTTGGAGCAACTCCAAACCGCCTCGCATATACTTCCCTGCCACTTGATAGCAGGCTTTTAGCCGAATTGATTCGCATCCGCATAAACGAGAACGCATCCACACAAGCATGCATGAATACGCCTTGCAAATACAGGAAGTATATGCCAACTCGGCGGAGCAGAAGCAGGGAGTCCATCTCCTAGACCCACCTGCGTATCAGGGAAGCATAAGATGGCTTTTGGTCAGCGATTAACACCTCTCTGTCACCTAGAGACGCGCCACATTGCCTCGAGACTAACCGACATGAGATCGCTCCACGAGGGAGAACCGTGGATAACCATGAGTTCTTAGAAAGAATAGAGGATACGTCATTGGTCAGTTCGCTAGTAATGGCTTGGATTCTACTCCACTGAGCATCGTAGATATAATTGAATGCACGTTGGCTCATAATTTTCCTATTTCTACCAATGCATCAATTCATTGTTTTTATCCTCACAAGATGTTTAACTGTCAGTTTTCCAACGCCGGGGAGAAGAGAGCAATAGTTTGTTGCGAAGACGAAATTATGACCATATGTTTATTGTAGAGCAGCTCTGACTAATGCGCAATACTGGCCATTTATAATCAATATGTTGATAGCTTATTTGGACTCAACTTCCAAGCAGACACTGCATTTCTTCTATAATCGCTGCTCGAAGAACTGCTCCATTCGTGGTTTGAATATTGTCAAAGTACTTGCCGAGAGGTGAAAGCTCGAAAAAAATTGCAGATTAAAGTGCGCAAGGTTGTCGTAAAGGAATGAAGCTTATCTCGTCTGCATTTCTCTCACAGCAGCAACCAACCTTCGAAGTGTACTGTTGCAGATAGTTTGTGCTCCAATGATCGATCCTGTTGACGAATGATTGCTGATGGCACTATTAAGGCAAACAGCTGGACGAGAGCAAGGCAAAGCGAGGGCCTCAGTAGTGGAACGGGTAATCCGTGAGCCCCCGGAAGGGTAAATATGGGTTCGAATCTGGCCTGGGGTCCAGGTTTCACAAATATCTCAGAACAACTGTGGCTGTATTTCACGTATCACCCTGCCGTGAAAAAAAATAATGCGCAATAATAAGTTAGATTTTCCCTCAGGAAGCTTTACGCTGGTGACATAACAATAACTAGCTAAGTGACACTCGGAGATATCAGATCGTATCTACAAGCTGGTAAAAGCGCTACCATGTAACCATCCGGTGGTCATCGATTAATGACTGATCGCAATTGAGTACATCAGTCAATTCACGCTTGCTCACTAGCAGAGACTCTTCAGGCTGGTGAATCAGTTAAGCGCTCAGTGGAAAAGTGCCACCTTTGAAATGGAATTAAGCCCAAACCACCTATTTGACCACTGCCAGTTCCCCAAGTAAGTAACCAAACCAAAATTACATCGAAAGAAGAATTCACAGTATTAAAATATCCTATTAGCATACCACTAATACATCCGGTCCATATTTGTGGATTTTCGTTAAGAATAAAGGCAACAGAGCTTTCTTGTTTAGGGAGTCAACACCACATCCGATGAACCACACCGAGCCATCTGTTCCATTATGTCAAGTGGTAACGTTCCGCGGTCCTGTGATCACTGAAAACACCTCTCTTATTGCAACAATGCAAGTACATCACAATGTTGACTTAGTACACAACCGTTGAAGATGCTTCTGATTAGTGCTGGGATCGTTTAAATTGCATGTGGAATTGTAAAGCGTTGATAACATGCAGATCTACAACAGACCACGTTCCTGAACAACTAGCACAAAAAAGTTAGAGGATGAAAAAAAATGGAAAAACGAAAAGTTAGAAGAAAAGCATTCCTATGTATTTTGCGCATCGCCCTGCTGGAATACCAGAGTTCCATTTCGACATGCCTAACGCTCAGTACTGTTGCCATAAATTAATCACTAGCTATTAATCAACCTCATAATTCATCCTGAAGACCAAATCCAAATTTAGTGCTTAAATAAATATATTATTCAAACAGTGAAATTGCAACCAGTTTAGTCCGTCCTTGAGTTTTCTCAGAAGAAATACGCACAAAACAAAAAAATATGTACATTAGATAGGAAATCCCCCTAAACTTAATCTGTAATATAATGTATAATGCCTCACGAATAAAGAGAAATGATTTGAACGGCTGGAAATAGAAAAAACAGAATATGAAAGCAAATCATTTCTGAGGTAAAAAAATCCCTGCACCGTCCGCTCCTAAAGAAACATTCTGATATCGAGTGGCAGTGACAAGGGCAGGATTCCATCAGCGTGTAAGTCGATCAAATGCAAAATTTTGACAATAAATAGAACGATAAAAAGCAAAAGTAAGAAGGACAGCAAACTCGTTCTGCTTTTTTGCCGTTGAGAGTTGTAAGAACATTCAGAACGGACATGCTGCAAACTGATGGGACGGCTTGGGTCACTGATGTGTTTTAATGAAGATTACGCATACGTTCCATGTCCACACTGAACTTACAGTCGCAATACAATTGCCGTGACGTCACTTCCACTTAAGATAAGTTCCATATAATAAGGCCATAAAAAGAATACCTCAACTCAAATGCACTTAATACACACAGTTCATCACTACTTTTTTCAATAACTATCGATAATTTCACAATAACCATCAACTTGACGAATTCAGAATTTGATACGTCTACAAAAGAAGATATACCTCGTAACCCTAAGGTTATAACCCATTTTTCTAAAAATTTTCTTTTAATTAGACTACTCGCGGAATTAGTTTGCAGGAAAAAAAATAAAGTCTGTCTTTTTTCGAAACTTTTAACTCAAGTGCGATTCCTGCAAAAGCCAAGAAGATATTGCGTGACAACAACGCGTCCTGCTTCACGAAATCTCAACTAATCAATTGGCTTATTATTCAGAAAAAAAAAGGAATCAGGCAAAAAGTTTCATAGGATCAAAAGAGTTTAAATTTTGTCTTCGCATAATAAGAAAAATTTGGATGTTTTGAACAACACGAGAGTTCCGATGGCTTCTGTTAAGTTTCCTCCCAACGGTTTACCGCCTCATCGTGGCTACCAGGTGTTCTTGGGTGTCGGGCTGCGATGTTGCGATGTACAGCGAGGTAGATTCATTCCCCCCGGCAAGGTCTGCCAAGCTGAGAAGGAGTCCGTTGTTTGCATTAAGAGGTCCAACTAAGAGCAAACCAATACCAGGACCCATCACAATCCTGGTATCAAAATCGCATGGTGGCAAATCTCCCTCTGATCCACAAAGGCTGCGACTGCCTGTGGAAGTGACGACCTGGGGGCATACTTTGGCTAGGCTGACCTCTGGACTCCAGGAAAACACAGTGGCTAAACCACCAAAACTCCGAAAAATGGAAATTATGCTGTGGCCCGCACAACCAGTGTATATATATTTATATATATATATATATATATATATATATATATATAATAAATATATAAATAAATATGTTAATCAAGACGCTTTCATAGTCTTTTTATGCTCCCATGAATGTGAGATACTGGGGACAGAATATTTGCCGAGACCCTTTTTTATTTAGACCTCTAAATTAAATACCCTGCTTGCCGTATGACAGTCAGTGCCACAAATAAGGTTTTTCTGCTCAAAATATAGCCTTTTAAACGAACCTTTCCGATCCTTATTTCTCCTCATGCTATTTCTGTCCCCATCCTTTTCATCACAGTTTTCACCAATCTCACCATAGAATATGTCTGCACCATGATCAACATAACCGCTGCCATCTGACATCAAAAGGAAAGGATAATAGGGCAACGACTAATAGCATGTACAGAGCAATTTAGGGGGAAAAAAGTGGAAACCACCATCATCGACGAAAAACTCTGCTTCCTGACGTTTTCTGACTATCTAGTAGTACTCATCTTCGTTCACTTCTTCATACACATTGGTAATAAGCTATCCAGATGAAGTGCATTTATCAGACGAGAACGGCAGGTGTAGCGCAGTGGTCTGAGCCGCCCAGCAAAACGCATAGGATCGATCCTGCACCCTAAGTCCGTCAAGCTTTCTATCCCTCCAGAGTGGGCAAATTGGTAGGAAACTTGTCTGGGAGGATAGTAGCACTGGTCTTCTTCAGAACAGACTTTTTGGTGACTACGTTTTTAGAGATAGGAATAAGTCGCTGTTGCTGATAGAGAATGTGATAAATGAAGTATTACAATATGTGATGATTTTACCATCTTGTGTGAACAGCATACGAGTATCAGCGTTTGAAAACGTCAACAACGAAAAAAGAAACTGCTTTAAGGAGGACGAAGTCCTCACAGTCTTAACCGTTGAGATCCAACTGGAGTTGGTTCGACAACTTAATGCAGTGTGACTTCCATACTCCTAAACAGTTCTCGAAAACAATGATAATGCTGAGTAGCTACGCGGACGATGCTATTGATCAGTGACGATAAGGTGACCACAAAGGAGCAGTGGCACGAGGAAAAATGGTTAAAGTTGAGTCGATACACTTGTGCACCATTTGGTGCATGATCACTGACCCAATCCTTGAATTTCCAGCACATTCTTTTAACCTCGCTATAGTGAAGTAATTACCTCCCTAACGCAACTGAGATCTATTTCTACTCGATTTATTCGCTTTTCAGTTATTAGCCTTTAAGTGCTACCTAGGGAAATCATCACCACCGTTTCTGCCGGCGGTAGTGAAAGAACGAAAAAAGAGAAAATCCTCTAAACTTTAAAGCTACACAAAATCGTAACAGACTGACGTTAAACTGATGAGAGCCACAGTCATTCAAGGAGATGAAAGGATTGATAACATTGGGAATGCGAGGATACCAAACAAGAGCAGTGACAGCCCCTTCAGGGTGGACATCGAAAAACAATTCGGATTGATAGGATTGCTTTCCAGATTTAATGATGATCATAACCAAAACAAGCTGAGAAGATCCTTCTCGGAATATAGATTATTTTGAAAGTCTTCCAGAAACAGAAGTTGAGAAAGGACGAAGACAGAGAGGAAGAGCAGGAGAAAGAGAGCAGCATAAAACCAATCTTTGGTCGGAAGTGAAGAAAATCTTAGTATTTTCAAATACCTGTATCACCTGTAGTCCCATTGACCGTCGAGCGACTCAAGCGGGCGCCAGTAAATCTTCTATTTTTTCCTGTGGCATGCAACAATAGCCCAGTGAGTTCTGCTTGCTCTAAAAACTCGTTGGGTATGGTATCTTTTTCTAGGCTTTTCGTGGAAAACTCTGACCACTGGCTCGGTGGCCTTGCTGCAGTGCGTTTAACATCCCAATGAATCCAGTCACTAACGGCTCTTGTCCACCGGTTGTCGTTCATACGCAATACGTACCCGGCCCACCTTATGTTCAACTGTTAGGCGTACAGAACGGCATCTTTGATTTCTGATCGATGACGCAGATCGAAGCATCGGATCCCTTCCCTTAGTTGTGACACGGGGTTCTCCTAGCATCGTCCCTTCACTGCGGGTTCAATAACGCTGAGTGATTTTTCGTCCTGTTTACGCAGCGACCAGGTATCTGATGTATACGTTAGGGCAGGAAGCACCGTTGAGTCGAAAAGGTGGGCACGGAGTCGGGTGTTCTTTGTTCTCCTCGTTACTTTCTCGATGCTAATGAAAACTCTCCAAACCGCTTGTTTCCTTTTGCTCAACTCTGGAGCTATGTCGTTCATCATATTGATTTCCGGACCTAGATAGATATAACTGGAGCATTCGCAGATATTTGCTGCTTTGAGCGTGAATGCTCACGAAGAATCTTTATGTACTGAGTAGGGAGCCCTTGACTATCAAGGGCTTCCATGACAGCTCCTATCTCAATTGAGTCAAAGGCCTTCTTTAAATCGATGAAAGTGAGGCAGAGCTGTCTTTCGTATTCTCTCGATACTTCAATGAGTCTTGTTATCGTGTGGAAGTGGTCCATCGTACTAAATCCTTTTCGAATCCTTGCTTGCTCACATGGCTACCCTTCGTCCAGTTTTCTGTCAATCCCGTTTATGAAGACTCGAGTGAAATGTTTGTAGACGACAGAGAGCAAGCAGATTGGGCGATAGTTGCCGATATCGGATATATCACCCTTCTTGAACAATAACACGGTCTTGCTGGTCTTCCACTGAGTAGAGACCTTGCATTCAGACAAGTAACGTGTGAAGAGCCTAGCCAATGTGCTCACAAAGACTGGCAGAAGGTTCTTCAGGTGTTCTGATCTTATCCTCTCTGGACCTGGTGCTGTTCGATTTTTCACCGACGAAATGGAATGCCGGGTGAAGGGAGAACCGGTGGTACAACATATCCATGTCTCTCTACTTCATATGTCGGAAGATGAACGTGGCTATCGTAGAGATCTGAGTAGTATTCGTGAGTGATTTTCTCCATTGCCTTTCTGGACGCTGAAAGTGTTCCGTATGGGCGTCGGAGTGCAATCATCTTGGTCTTGTAATTGGGGAAGCTTTGGTGATCTTTGCAAATGCTTTTCCCAGGCTCTACAGCCTCGACCATTACTGCTGCTCTTCTCTCTTTAAGATCTTCTTTTATGGCCTGTTTGCCTTGTTTTGCAATTTCGAACGTTAGGTCGCGGTTGCACACAGCACGTGCCATTAAACGCTCTCTAACAGGTCGAGTGTTTCTAGAGACAGACCTCTTTTGGTGATTTCCAACTCTCAGTTTTTATGGCGCTAAAGCGAAGATGTTGAATGAACCGATCGTATTCTTCGTCGATGGTATCGAGCGGCATCTTCCCAACAGCAGACTAATGAATCCAATAAGTCCCAGTTTATAGTGGTTCTGGGACTTCGTTTTTTGAATTTGGTGGCTTTTTTCTCTCCTCTGCGAGAAATAGAATCTTGCACGAAGGAAGCGATGGTCTGATCGCATGTAGAATTTTGGGAAAATAGCAACATCGGTTAGGCAAAACCTTCTATTTACTATGATGTGGTCTATTTCGCTATGGTACTCTCCATTGGGAGACTCCCACGTCCAGCGCTTAGGGTGGGGCTTCTGGAGTTGTGAGTTACCATGGATTGTCTTGGTCGCCATGATAAACTCAGACAGCCGCTCACCCTGTTCGTTCCATTCTAAACCGTGGGTCCCAATGTGACGTTCTTCAGACGTTCTTCGTGGTCCAATCTTGGCATTAAAATCTCCAACGATGACCTTGAAGAATGTATGGTCTTCTCTATAGAACTTCTCCAAGTCCACATAGAGCGCTTCGACTTCTTGTTCGTCATAGTCTGATGTCGCCTAAACGGGGAAGATTGTTAAAAGTGGCATTGATGCACATCCCCTTAGTCGTAAACGTCTGATTCAGGTTGTTCGTTGATCGAATAATTCGATGTTCATCGACAAACTCTTGTTGACGAGAACGCCGATGCGGCCTACTCCTCTACTGTAGCATGTTCGAAAGGAACCCTTCTCCTCCGGTGTCATAGACGGCGTTGAATGAGTGGCGTCGTCTCGTCTCAGCCAGGCCGATGACGGTGTATCTTATCTTTCTCGCTTGCACGATCAAAGTCTTCTATTGAGGACGTGGATGCAAGGGGACGTGCATTGTAAGTACAGATCGTCACCTTAGTTCTTTGCAATCCAGGCAGCTTTCATTGGCCCCCTGAGATATTAGCAGCCTCCGCGTACTCGTCCTACGCAACGCCGCTAAATTGTTGGCTCTTTCGCTGTCGGGAGAATGAAGCCCATTTCTTCTAACGTTTTTAGCTTTTCTGATACTCACGTATAGCTTGCTGGGCTCTGAACGTTGGGGCTGGGTATACTCACAGGTAGCTTGCCAGGCTTGCCCAGAGTGGACATGGAGCTTATTTGTTGGAGGCGACTCCTAACCGCTTCCCATATACTTCCCTGTCACTAGATTGCAGGCTTTTCTGCGAATTGACTCCTAGAACACAACCCGCGTAAACTAGAGCGCACCCACACACGCGTGCATGAATACGCCTCTTTGATACAGAAAGTATGAGCCAGATCGGCACAGCAGAAACAGGGAGTCCATCCCTTGGATCCACTTGCGTCTCAGGGAAGGAAAGGTCGCTTTTGGTCCGCGATTGACTCCCTACATGATTGTGTAGCGCTGTGCTCGGCGGAGCCCCTGCGATACCCATGGGGTCGACCACCGCTCCCCAGGCACACTAAAGCCCTCCATCTCTCCAGGGTTTGCAAATTGGTATCAGGCTTGTCTGGGAAGATAGAAGCACTTGCTCGATACATCGGTAGGCCATCGCCAATCGTCGTATCGGCCAGATGTGCATTCAATCACCTCCAACGATGCTTGATGAAGTCGAATGCATGGCGCATCACTCAGGGGATAGATCAACGCCGAGAGTTTTATCGTTTTTTATCACTTAGACTTAAAGCCCTGATCCTGAGTAAAATAATATAAAGGTCAGGTTAAAGTCGATTAAAATGAGAAAGTTAGTGAACTCATTAAATAGGTCCATAAGATAGCAAGGGAGCACGTAGTATAGTGCTATGACGTCGCCATAGTAGTAATACACGCAAATTCGGTCCTCGGTTTAATCCCAAGCCCTTGGCTCAGCAAACCTTCTATCACTCCGCGGTCAGAAATTTGGTCATAAGAATGTCTAAGAGGGTCAGTGTTTTATTGAATTGCCACATCGCTGGTTCACTGCAAGTCGTTATATGGGTGAGAGGTCACCGCTACGATTCAACCACCTCTACGATGATACGAAGGGGCTCGAATGCACGACGTATCAGTTCAGGATTGATCAACACCGGGCGTTTCATAGTAAGCGCCGTCATAAATTCGCCGTATGAAATTATAAAACGAAGATTAGAAAAACAGAAATCTGATGAATGCTAGGTCATCACGATGCTCACGTGTTGGGGAGCGATGGGAGGGGGGTCCACGGTATAAATACCACGGAAAAGCCACACAGCCTAACACCCGAACGATAATCGACCTGATCAACATGTTCTGGTCTCGAAGAACAGTAGCGCTGCAGAGTTGGTCATAATACAAAAGTTCTATGACGAATGGATGTGCTGCTCTACTTTTTCAACACACACGGCCTTATTATTGGGCAGCCTGCTCGACGTCAAACCATTTTGTACAGATCTTCTAATTTGAATCATTACATTGGAAAAACTCACGTTTTGTGATTCTACGAACAGATATATTTGAGTTAGAGGTTGTGACAAAAACACCCCAGAACTAGCTCCTTAAATCTAATGGCAATTATGAATAACTCTTGACTACCATTACTGGTATACCCCCAAAGTAGGGAGCGGGTGGCGCAATGGTAGTGACGTCGATCATGTTGATCACGATGCTAACTCGAACCCGCTCCGGAATCATTAAGCATTTGATTAGTTCGTTGCCCAGAAACTGTTGCCAGTCTTGTATTATAACAGTTAATTCCTAAGAAACGCCTTAGCCCGACTTTCTTACGATTCTAGGGAGAATCCGCTAGACCAGCATTCAACGACAGTTATGACGAAAGGAGTATTCTCAAGCAGCGCCCGAACCCACAAGCAAATCCGAAGACGTTTATGGATGACAGATGCCAGGAAATGAATCGAATGTAAGAAGTGTTGGAATTTGGGCAGTGGATGTGAAGACAGGTCGTGTAAATAGTAATAAACATGATCTTAATCCGCCTACCACATCTTTTTTAGATGGTAGAGTGGAAGCCTTCAGCAAACTCGGATCGCAAAACTAACGCTGAACATTATATTAAAAACCGACTTTCATTACAAATCAACAAGAACGGACAGTAACGTTTTACATGATTGAACTGATATAAGATTAAAAACCGACTTTCATTACAAATCAACAAGAACGGACAGTAACGTTTTACATGATTGAACTGATATAAGGTCGCTAAAAGCTAAACATTTATATATACATTCCGATGCTGTTTGGTTGACACGGCAAGAATCGAGTCGAGCAGAACTTCGGAGATCACAGCTAGAATTCAGTCAAGTCGTCGTAGATGAACTCCGTCTACATTTAACTTCTTAGATGTTATATAGAAAGAAACGTCTTAGAACGATTATCTCAAGACTATAGGGAAAATCACTCACGACCAGTATTAGATTTGTCAGTGAGGAGCAAAGACGATAGATTCTTAAACTGCACTGAAACTCGTCTAATCGTCTTCATTGAACAAAGGCTGAAAAGTTGACTAAACGAATGGAATTATAGGAGATGATTAGTCACATGTGTACCTAAGTACTATTCCCTTTTCTTCAGGTACGCGGTCTGAAAGTCATAAAATGGTCGAAAAACTCCTTTCTGAGTCACAAAGGTAAAAACTATTTGACTTAATAAAAAGCGATCGGAACTGATCAACCCTTTTAGAGATGTGCCATGCATTCAGTTCCATTAAGCCTCGTAAAGGTTACAGAGTGGAAATTTGTGCTCACTCAAGTAAACTGTGCGGCTGATCTTCCTCAGCAGGTGAAGTACACACAGAAAGCCACTCTGAAGAATACGAAATCTGCCGAGACTTCAGGAAGGAACATCCAAAAAATAGAAATAGCTGTAGCACAAGTGAAGACAGGTCTCTTAAGCATCTAGGTCAAACACTGTGACGCATTACGAGAAATTTAGGTTGTACAAAAATCTCCGTAGTAACTGAACAAAGATGAGGCAGTGAAACATTTCTCAATGCCATGTTTGCACGACGAGTAATTTCTGATGATGGAACTTCGAAAGGATAAAAGAATCGGCGATGGTCAATGTATAAGGGATGCGACATATATAAAACTGCGTTATTGTCACTCACGAAGTGCACAGCGCACAAAGTACCTGAAAATGAATGGTAGAAGAAATGTGCGGTTTTAACAAATTTCGAAGATTGTCAACTTACACGGAACCCGTGTTAATACCAGCCGTCATTAACAACTCGGCAACCTCATTGTGAACGCGATAAGCAACATCATGCGAAGCTGTACAACCATGGGAGTCACCACTGTCTAAACAGAAATGCAAAATATTAGCCTCCATTTTCCGCCTACTACATTTTTTTCGCGTTGGCGTTTGATGTGAGAGACAACCATGACGATGCTGAGATATTCGAAAAATTGGAACCCAGGCCAGATCGAACCACGATTACCCTTTCTGGGCTCGCGTTTTACACACTGCACCGAGTAGGCCATTGCTCCCCGTTTCTCTCAGCTAGTTTTCTCCCGAATGCTAGCATCAGCAATCACCCGTCGGCGGGATTGTTCTGGTGAGCATAAACCATTGAATCCAGTTGAGCTGAGGCTGTAGTCGAAATCACATTGTTAACCTTCTATTTTCTGCATACTATAATTTTTCACGGCAGGGTCTAATGTAAAATACAACTATTGGTGCGAAGATACTAGCAAAAATAATAAATAAAAAATGTAACAATCTATGTAATTGTATGTAAGGATCATTTATCAATGTTTTAATCGAGAAACTGAGCCAACATTGAGTACCTCTCACTTCACAGTAACGACATAACACTTGGTACGTTGTGGATGGCACATACAAGGACAGGAGTTTGAAGCAATTTCAATCAAATGGTAGGATCACTGCCTAGTATGAAAATACAATCCCAATTGAAAACCTGGCACTCCTTTTCCCATTCTCTCTCTCTCTGTCTCTCTCTCAGATGTCATACAAGGAAAAAAAATAGAGAACCACAGTACCGTCTACCGCGTTAAGACTGATAACGTAAGAAAAAAAATGAGATAGAAACTACCAACACTTCAACTTCACAGTCCTGAAGATTGAAAAATAAAGGAATAGAAAAGAAATAAAAAAAGTGCTGTATGATGAACTACGGAAGGAACATTGATGTAACCGCCACATCTCCATTAAAGGCGGCATAATGGGCGGTTAAGTTTCCAAGGAATTTGAATTGTTGACGTCGAAACCATTGCGTGTCAGTGAACTCTTCATTCATCTCTAAACCCTTTACATTTTTACTTGCAAGTGAAGTGTTGAGTACGCTACTCGAAATTGATGTTGTCTGTGGTCTCGAAATTGTTTTATCACTTCAGACGACACAATTTTGCTAGGGGTTGTGCCAATCGGTGTGGATGACAATAAGATTTCGGAAGCAACCGCTTTGGAGTTTCTGTTAAAGATAATTATGGAAACAACAAAGAAGAAAAACAGCAGAAATAATAACAGCTCCAGAATTGTGCTACTCAGCACCGAGGACTGGGAAACACCGTGAAAATTACAGAAAGGAAAGAATGACGATCACCAACCAACATTTAGTGGAGGGATTAGGAAAAGAAAGAAAAGAAGATTATCGAATTCTTCTAGCCGTTTGCACGGAAATCACAACCGATTATGATCAACACATCACATAATGACCAACGCATATTGATTTCAATTCATGAACCTCAAAATAATTATCCTTTTAACATTCTGTCATAGGATAAAGTTTAGTGTGCAAGGTAGATAAATGGACAGACAGGCAAGTAGACAGACCAGATGGACAGAGAGACCAGACACTGAGGACACAAAGATGAAACAAAAAAAAGAGGAATCATGTGGTCAAAAAATGCCGTAATAGTATTATAAAGCCTATCCTTGTTTTTTGAAACATCAACTGATTATTATTTCAATTGATAATGTTCGATATGAGCTGAAAAACCTATACCTATTATTTTTTTTCACGGCTAAGCTTTACGTGCGACACAACCATAGCATTGCTTAGATAAGAGCAAAACTTTGAACTCCAAGTGAGCTTCGAATCCTCTATTGTCCATTCCGGAGGCTCGCATATTATGCGCTGTACCATCAACGCCATTGTTTCGCCTTTCTCTCAGCATGTTTCTTACCCTAACGGTGCTATCAGCAATCAGCCGTCAACAAGAACGAAAAGAAACGAAACGGAATGAACGTCAGCTTCAAACTGACTGGGTTCATTCGCGACTTGTGCTCTCAGATCATTCCCGTGGACGGGTGATTGCTGGTAGCAGCTTTAGCATACGCGTTTAGCGCAGTGATTAGATGCGCCACGCAATACACTTGGAATCGATCTCGCGCCCCCTGCTCTCCAAGCCTTCCATCCTCCAGTGTGGGGAATTTGGCACTAGACTTGCATGAGTGGATAGCGGCACCGATTCAATAGATCGGTAGGCCATCGTGTGCTATGGTATAGGCCAGATATGCATTCAATCACCTCTAGCGATACTGGATGATGTTGGATGCATGGCGTATCCCCTGACGAATTTATGAACGCCGAGAGCTTCATCCTTTTCTTTTCTTGCCGTTTGCTAAAGCACTGGCCAGGAAAGAGGCAAAGCAAAGGCCTCAATGGTGCGATGGATAACATGTGTTCCTCCAAAAGGGTGATCGCGGGTACGAGGCCTCATCTGATATTCCAAGTTTTGCTTATGTCTCAGCATCACTGTGGTCAAAAGCCTAAGTTGTCATTGGCCACACTTTAGTTAAAACTTGGATGGGTTCCGTGATGTGTTGCGGCAGTGGATTAGAAATTCGCATTAGACTATGGAAAACCTCCCAGCCTTACACTTTCTGTAAATAATGTTTACATAACCATAGTGGGGCCTCCAGACATTACACGGATTAAAAAATAGAACTTTTCAGCAATGCACATTATTTTTCATCCGGCAAATTAGCACAACATAAGAATAAACTTGCAAACCTGCAGTGCTTTTTTGTGTGGGGATACAACTCCATGAGCAACTTGTTTTGTAACTTGAGCAATAGTACCTTGGATGGCTTTACCACGAGCACTAAAACAATAAACCTTTTTCGATGATGTGAAAAAAGTAGAAAGACGAGAAATTTCTGTTGCAATATAAGAGTTTTCCGGACAATACCTCGATATTAGTGGATAGGCAAGTCACCACTAAGCAAATTTGCTCTTCTAATGAGACATAATATTGCGAATGTGGCGTAGTGGTCTAGGGCGCCCTGCAATACATATGAGATAGATTTCTGCGCCCTTGGCCCAACAAGCCTTCTATGCTTCCGGGATCGGCATACTGCTACCAGGCTTGTCTTGGAGGATAGCACCACTGGCTCGATATATCGTTAGGCCACCGCGAGTCATTGTAAAGGCGAGATATGCATTCAATCGCCTCCAAGCGATGCTTGATGAAGTCGAAAGCATGACGCACCCTAAGGGATTGATTGATCAAAGCCCAGATCTTTTTATTTTAATGAAACATGATACTTGTAGTAAACACACAGACTTGCTGATAAAATCGTTATGTCAGCAAATAACATTGAACATTAATAGAAGTTCCCAGGATCGACTTTCTATTAACCTCGGCATTGGAATATGAATGCGTCGTTTTCTTGTTCAGCAATCGCGAGGTTGTTAAACAGCATACATTTACTTCCATAGAAAAAACACAATACAATACAACAGTAGCTGACGTTTCGGCAGTATCAGCTGTTCTAATCTTCCTCATTGGAAGGCAAGTAAAAAAAGCGGTGAGTTTTTTCCAGAAGCTGTTGACCATGTAATTACCATAGAGTTTTTCGTCTTTTTGTAAGTGTCATTGAAGCGTTTGGCCTAGTAAATTGTATATCAGTATACCCTTCCAGGCTCTGAAGAGGGCGATACTGCCGAAGCGTCGGCTACTGTTGTATTGTGTTGTGTTTTTCTGTGGAAGTGAGTGTATGCTGTTTAACAACCTGGCGACTGCTGAACAAGAAAACGACGCATTCATATTAATAGAAGTGATCGATTTCAAAAACCTCAAGTTATGGAGGATATTCTTGACAAAACGTAACACAGCACGAGTATCCAAATTTCCATAGCAAAATAAATCGTTGAGTTGCTGACCCAAGCGCTCGTCCTAGCCTAAGCTAAATAAAAAATCTCGCAACGTTGCGGTAGAGACGACGTCCACATCCGGAGGCCCGACTTTGAGCCGTATCTGATTATGAATACGATCGTGGTCGCTCTTCCGAATCACGTACTGACAATGACTTTTGAGACGACGTCGAATGTTGAAGAAGATGTACCCGAGAAATTTCTACAAGGAAAGGTTGTGATGATAAATAACACTTGATAAGCAAAGGCTAAGTGGGATGTTCATGTAAAGTGCTTTAAAAGTAAGCCAAAAATGTCAAAACCAGTCATTACTGTCACAAATCAGTATTACAGTATTCGAAAAAATTTTTGCACCTAACATATGAGTGTGCAACATACCGCAGAAAGAACAGTTCAATTAACAACGCGAGCCAAGAGCTCTCGATCTAACGGGTAACCATTGCCTTCTTCGACAAGCAAGAACTTCGCCTATGCTTTTCCATATGTTCTGCGTAATCCGTCCTCATGCCATAGATGATGTGCATTGGAGGCCCTGCGCACACGCAATATGTTACTTCACTGAGGAAAGTTCTATTCGCTCCGCACCAAAAAATGGACTTTCCATGCTTTTTTTTACTGTTTTCTTCCGAACTCTGAACAGGATCACTTTCTTCCAAGCCTCGTCGAAGTCTCAGACATGGTTCATTGATATCTTCGAAAACATAATGCTCGAACAAAGCGAAGCTTTTAAATTAATTTGCCAAGCATGTTGCGCTTTCCGTGCAAAATAGGCGATCACATTGTTTATCGCCCTGCATCGGTGAATAGCTATGGTGAAATGACATCTTGTCAAACTCGCTTTTATTTTGAGGTGATGAGAGGTCGAAAGAACACCTGTATTAGAGAATGAAAGCGTAAAGCATTCAGAGTCGCTTAAACCTTGAGAAATCCGCCACGCATTCCACTATATCAAACATCGTTAGAGGTGATTTAATACATATCTTCCTTAAACAATGACTCGCGGTGGCTTACTGATGTATCAAGCTGGTGACGCTATCCTTCCACACAAATCTAGGACCAAATTGTCAATCTCTGAAGGATGGAATGACTTGGTGAGCCTGAGGCGGGGGGATCCAACTAAAGACCCTACGTGTATACTGCAACGCACCTCTAGCCACTGGGCTACACGCGCTCTAGCAAAGTTAAGGCAAACTTATCATGAAACGCTTCGAGGCAAATTAACCTCGAGCAGCCAAGACTTGAGTTGTGCCTCAACAAGAATATCGAAGCCAAATATTTCATAATTCGTTCCAATATAAAATGTGGTGGTAGGCCACGCAGACGTAATTCGCGCCTGGACAGAAAGTAGGCTTTCTGTGACGATACAATCACTCTATTCTAAGCATTACCTCTAAAACATAAGTAGAACAGAAATGCACAAGCAATCCCTACGATGATATGAATCAAACTACTTGTTATTTTGAAACCATGTCCACAGGAACAAATCGCGCTCTCTTACATTGAGAAAGCTTGTATTAGAAAAGAACTGAGTGAAGTTCTCATGGATAGACTCGAAATTACGAAAAAATATGAAAAGCTGAATGGGTAACGCAGTGCTAGTGGCACCTTTCAATACGCAGAAAACCCTGGTTCGACCTCGCCACAGATCCACCAAGACCTCTGTTTCATCGAAATCGGCTTGGTAGCAGACTTATCTGGGTCCAACTGGTTACTTCCAGTCCTCAAAAACAAGAGATTGCCGGCGACGATCTACAAGCATCACCGCATAGTCTTCCTTATATCCTTACATTCAAAAGAGAATCGACTCGACTAGGGTTTAAGACATGCGTGAGGAAGATCAGAAAATTTCAAGCAGCAGATGAACCCACATGCAACAACTTGGAACAGCTTCGTGGATGATGGATGTTAGGAAGGGAATCGACTGCGAGAAATACTGGAGTGCGCACAACATGTGATGCCGGCTATTAAAAAAGAAAAGCAAAGACCCATAAAACTAGACCAATCAAGTAAAAAATTGTAAAAGGTAAAGAAGGAAATCTTGTTATGACGGGCCATTCAGTTACCAAATAACGTGATGTAACTGCTCATGTGAGATTGGAGTAGGCTAAATGGTTGTGAAACAAAACGAATGTTATACAGAAAAGTGAATGAAATAAAGATATTTAGGTAACGTCTTATCACATTGAATAAACTGTCATAAAATGCGGCAGTTACTTCTGAGAACAGAAGACTAGTGAATTGTTCGCTCAAATGTCGAACTGCAAGAGACACAATAACACAGCAGCTAAATTGATTTTTGATCCCTTTCCAGGTGGCGTAAGAGAGCTCCTAAAGTCCACTTATGACCATAATCTTCACTGGTCATGTTGTCATTTCTAGAATATCTACTTTCACTGCTATGCAAAACTATTCCCCGTTTAAATAATGGAACTCACCGAACGAATTTTTTAATTGTTCTTGTTAATCGAACAGTTTGTTTCTTTGCCTCACAGAATGTTCCATAGCTGAACTCAAAACTGAGAAATCGCATGAAGTCACGAAGGAATAGGGAATCTGTCAAAAATCGTGTATAAATCTACTAGATCATCGGTCTGACAAGGGGTACATCATGAAGCATTCCAAAACCAGCTGGAACTATTATGCACACACTAGCGAAGTTGAGCACGTTGCCAAATGTGGAGAAGATCGGCGCATTTTATCGTAGAGCTTCTCTTAAGAGCGTATCTGAACGTGGAAATTGGTTGAGAAGTTGCGTATAATACATGAAAAGATATCGCTAAGATAGATAAAGTGCAAACTTCTTTGGAAACCAACCGTGTCTGGATTGAATGCATATGAATGAGACGTGTTGCCAAACCACACCAAATAAGACTGAAAGACGGATTTCTTCAGAGCACTTAAGCACTGTCATTTCCGCCAGCAAGTTGTAAATTAGTATTCTATCCTTTGCAAAAGAAAAATGGCTCCGCAAAAGACAGAAAATAGTAGATCGACCAACCAATTCCTATCTGTGTAAATTCATCGCTATGAAGAACTGTCTCTACTAGTTTCGTACCGGCATTAAACTAGAATAAAAAAAAGTGACAAGCGTTTCATGTTTGCAAAAGTTGCCAATAAAAAAAGAGTTCCTACCACTTCGAAAGGCATAATGAATTCCTTCCCTGTCTGTGGATACGATTCTCGAACCTTAGCCGCAGCACCTCCACTGATGTTGTTCAGGCTATCCGGTGTAAATGTGAGGTAGTGCAAAGGAGCAACAAGGCATTAGGGCCGATGAAAAGAGTCACACAACGGCGTGAAAATTTGAGTGAAAAGCTGTTAAAAAATGGAAAACGGCATACATTGACGTGAAAGCACCTCTACTTTCACTTCCGTTGTTCACGTAACAAACGCCATAGTGTTCACAAATTTGGGCAAAATTTCTTGAAAAGGAAAACAATCCGTGCCGTAAGCCCATACTAAGAGAACACTTTCGGTTTTGTAAGTGATTCGAATGACAATCGAAATGAGGACGAACGTTAGAAAGCAAACCCTTGAACTATCAATTCAGTGAGACAGAATGACATCACGTCTCATTTCTATACTCACAGTGCTGTTCTCAATGACCACATAGGTCTTCATGGTCCCCAGGGATTGACGAACGTCTCTCGTGATTATTCGCTTACTTTATTCCTAAGCGACGTCGAGAAGAGTATGTATCAGCATACTGTGGCATTTGGTAGTGGTATTCTCCGTGTTTTTGACCTTGTGGAGGCATATATCCACTGGCTTTTTGGTTATCGGCTGTATCGACATGTTGTGAAGCAGATAAGTCTTGAAATTGTGAGCGCTCACACCCAGAGAAGAGAAGAAAAAGTTTTCAACAGAACTTCAACTACCACTAATTAGGGTTGACAATTTCTAAACTTACCTTCTCCATCTAACCGAGCCGCGAAAACACTGTGTCGTTGTTACTCACGAGTTCCTGATTGGTGAAGCTTGGTAGGCTTGCACGGTAATAATTGTGGTCATAATCTGAAGTTATTTCAGTGAAGATTCATACCGTTAAAAAACAGTTACGCTTGGATATACACTCACCGCTTGCTGCGATTATTGTCACACTTATCCGACCGATGAAGGGTGCCCTAGAATCGTCACCTTTTGTAGCAGAGAGCTCACCTTTTGAATTCGATTTCTCATGATGATTTCTGTCAAAGACATCAGTCCGATCCTAACAGGGAACAATAAATCTTAGCTTTGGATCTTGAAGTAAACATGAAATTTCGGATATTTACGGATGAAACTTTCAAAGTCCTTAATCAATACTGCGCGAAAAGATACTGCTCCAACCTCGCTGAAGTGCAAAAACGTGCAAAAAGCTGGTATGCGAGACGTACGAGAGCTGATAAGGTTGAAAAACATAAGACTATCCGTTAGTGATAAGGGTGGAGAGTTTGTAGTAATTCCCCATCAGTTAGACGTTGAGACAACGAAAAAGCATCTTGAAGATGCTTCACTTTTATCGCCCATCACCTGAGGAGGAGTTTAAAAGTAGATACCAAAAATTGAACCACGAATGGGTCAGAATGGCAAGAGCGGCTGGGTTAAAACCGTCAGTTACCTCTCAACCTAAAGTTGGCCTACCAACATGCCCATCTTATATTTACTTATCAAAACCCATAAGTTGGTATCCAGCGATGATCTTGCGTCTACCGACCCATCGTTATTTAAGGTCAAACCCAGCAGCTCTAGGCCGGTCAACGGATAGAATAACGTATTTTATGACCCTAATACTTACCCAGTTGTTAAAGTACATTCCAGCACATCTAACGAACACCCAGTTGTTCCTGGATCGTCTACGTAACGCGCGACCTAACAGCACGTACGTGATGGAGTCCTTCGACTTCACTGCCCTCTACACAAACGTGTCGAATGACTCCGCTATGCAAGCCATACTCGAACATCTTATACAACACGAAGGAGTAATAAACATGTATGGCTTCACAATTCAGCAGTTGACGACACTCCTAAAGGAGTGCCTAAACTGCTCAATCTTTGGATGCTCCGGGAGGTATTACGCACAAATGAGAAGGCTGGCAATCGGACAACGACTGACATCAAGCCTTGCCATCATATTTATGTCTAAAGTGGAAGTACCAGTAACCGATCTCCGGCCATTACTCTAGTGTAGATATATAGATGACTGTTTTGTCATTTGTTCAACGATAGACGGAATGAGCAAACGTTTTGAGTTACTGAATGAACAGTCAAAGTATATTAAGTTCACCCGAGAGAAACCGAAAGAGAACTGGCTTCCATATCTGAACGCGCAAGTCAACCTATCAGAAAACGACTAGATTACGAAGTGGTACCAATAGCTAAGTAGTGAAAACATCTAGGTTCATTACCTCTCCTCTCACCCCTCTCACACGAAAATGGCGCTTGTGAGAAACATGTTTCAA
>JADANN010000305.1:0-152747 GCA_018806985.1 Angiostrongylus vasorum
TGGAACTACAGCATACTGGAAACGGTTCACCCACCGGCAGTATCATCCATGCAAAGAATTTATCACGAGGTTCCTTTTGAACAGAATTTTTTGCTAGGAATGGCTCGGTGCTGTACGGGAAGGAATCTATTGAAAAGTTAGGAAATCGTCACCCCATTTACAATGATACATGTGGTCCCATCTGAGCAAAGTTTCTAGCACAGCTATCATTTCAGAAATTCGAGAGAAACATTGGCTCTTTTAGTAAGAAAGAGATCCACTGCTCTAAAAGTGGAATGCTCCAGTTTACCCGAAAATCGTTAAGCAGTGAGGTAACTAGTGAAGAGCAACGAACCCCACCCTAACATTCAAAACAACACGTAAATAACTTTTTCTAGCAATTATCCTCCTTATTTTGGGTATTAATCGTAGACGACGTCTACCGTTTTTCCTACACAATACAAGGATAAAAATACGCACTAGTTTTAAGGTATCTCGCTTTCGTGCCATTAATCTACCCTACCGTGTGACAGCTTTTTTCGATTTCAAAGAAATAGCTAGAAAACAGGAATCCTGACAAACTATCACGAAATAATGGAGGCTAGAAGATCACTGATGTGTGTATATCGTTACCGATGAAACTGTTGCTGTAGCACCTAGTAGGCCAATGCGCCACGACCAGGCAGTTGCCATTGGAAATTATCTCTATGAGTCAGTTCTCGGCACCAAATAAATACTAGCAGATCTTATTACTATGTAAGCAGCTCGACTTCGTAGGTAGCTCCCACGTGTGAGTTTTCCTGTTTGTCACAGAGCAAAATCGCAAGCTTTGAGAATTGAACTTTTTATTTAATAACAGTAATCCAACAATAGCGGAATGGCAACAATCATACCATCAGTGTAAAAATATAAGAAACAAGGTGATCGATTGGTAGAGATATTACACAGAACAAGTCAGTGGACTGGCAATTCTAAAATATCTCACACAGTACTGTTATGGTGCTAAGCTAGCGAAATAATAGCATTGCACACAGCCGGCCACGAAGCATTGTAGCTAAGAAGTGGAGAACATTGTTGTTGTGCATCAAGAGAACAATAGCCAATACGCGGTTGGACTGCAGCCAACTGTAGGATGGCTACAGTTGGCTGTGGCTCATAAATGGATACACCAGAGTACAACAGTAAACAGGAAGAGGTATATCTATAGTACATAGATGGTTGAAAGTGCTAAATCGAGATGAAGAGGTGCAAAAATATCCTACGGAGTAGGCGCGTACCCTTGAAGTGCCATAACATGATACAGAGAATGATTTGTGCGAGGAAAGATAGGATGGAAACGTTCATACAATGCAAGATGGGCAAGTGATATGAGGAAGATTGGATGTGGTTATTACTATAAAAGTATACCATAAAATTAAAGAGTACTGACTATCCGGGATCTATTAGGTAGAGGTATTTCGCAGGGTAGCTCGCAGTCAACTCGGCTTTTCCAAGTCCCTATGAAGGTGAAATCCTCCGAAACATCAGCTTTGCTGGAATGAAGATAGAGTAACGCCATCGTGTTGGCTCATCAAAAGAACAGTGAATTACTCGCATAATAGTTACTATCGTCGCCCCGCATAAGGAGCGCACCATGATGAAGATTACTGAGAGGTTGAAAACAAAGAGTGAAGGAAATGGTGATGACCTGCCCATGATTTCGCTGAACCAGAAAAAATCACACAGAGATGTAAGTCTTGCTAATTTTACTAATTGATGGTCTACGAAATACGTGATCCATTATGTACTATGAACATCATCTTGACAATCTTTCAGATTTCTGCTAACATCTGCATCTGGTATCTGCGCATAGTTGGTGTTCGCAGGTATGGAACTGCGGCATTCTGGAAGTGGTCTACGAACTAAATTTGTGCTGGGAATGGCTTGGTCCCGAATGGTAACGAATCTAGTGATAAGTCAGGAAATCATGGTCCTATCGACACTGACAAATGTGATCACCATCCGAGAATGTTCTAGTACAGCTGCCATATCAGGACTTCGGAAGAAACATCCACTCGATTAGTAGGAAAGAGCTCTGAAAATTGAACTGTCCAGCCTGCAAGAAAGTGGGCAAGCGGTGAGGTAACCAATGAGTAGCAATGTGCTTCATCGCTGACAGTTAAAAAAGCACGCGATCAACAGTTAGTAGCAAATTTCTTCTTCTTTTGAGTATTAATCGCTCACGACATCCACTGTTTTCCTGTGCAAGAGCGGAGATAAAAGCTTGTGTTTGAGGTTGATTTCACGAGAAATTCGTATGAATTTTCACGTATCTACCAACCGTGTCCTTGGCCGACACTGGCGTATATCACCTATTTCCGATATTAAGAATATTGCTTGGAACAAATAAACCTACGAAAACCTACCAAAATGTCACAAAATCGTGGGTGCATGGACGCTCACTCCTCTGCGCATGTCGTTAGCACTGGCGATGTTGACCAGTTGACAAAGCACAGCAGGATGAAGTTGACTGAGGGTCTGAAATAAAAGAGTGGAGAAATATGTTGATGATCTACCAATGATACTGAAGTGCCAAAAAATCTTGCGAAGATATGAGGTCAAGATAACTTTACTAGGCGACCCTTTACGAACTACGTGATTCATTATGTCCTATGAACATCAGCTTGACAATCGTTCGGATATCTGCTATCATCAACATGGAAAGACGCATTCGCTGTTATCACACACGGCAGATGAGCACCGACAACCGACGTTCCATCTGAACCTATGTCGAGATTTTTTGCTTATGACTAAACGGTCATCACTCTTATCGGATCCAGAATCGCAAATACCAAATCTACCAAGCCTGATTCAGGGCCTAAATAAAGTGGACATAAAAAAGAGTAGAAGAACACTTGTTGAGGAACGTAGCAAGTATTTCTTGCGGGAGGAAAAAAGAACAGTGATGTGCAACTATGTTCTTGTGTGCATATCATCCGCAATTGATTGCAACATCCAGGGGCAAACCCCAGCCAGATCTGTCCGCGTTGATCCGATTTAAAGTAGTGGCTCGCAATATCAGTCAAAGATGTAATCAGCAGTCTTATCGTCTGTGTTTGAGAGTTCACTGTGTTACACTCGACTGCCGTCTTCTACTGGTGCTCTATCCTCTTGTTATGTGTCAATTACAACTAGTTTCCACTGAAATCGGAACTCTTTCATTCCGAACACCACTACCAATGAAGTTCCTCGCATACCACACGATATCTTTAACTTGCCTATGTTCGGCGCATTTTGTTGAGCAAATATCCTCGCTATGATCGGAGATTTCTAACAATCTTTCAATTTTATGGTTACGCTAAGTGAACTCACAAGACGTTCGACAATTTCTTGATATACATAACTTTTAAACAATCATCACTAACTCAACAAGAGTTTCTTGTACATATTTTGCTAATACCCCTTCACCTAGGTGGTGATTAAGTCAAGCCATCTTATAGTAAGGGAGTCCGACTTCGTGCCAATTCTTTTCGCAATCAGCACAATCGCCTACAATTTTACCAAAAGCCCAGAAGCATTGTACAAGGAACTCGCCCGTATCCAATACTACGCCGTTTTTCAAGGCGAGACTACCGTTCTGAAGCCATCCAGAGATTACAATAAGTTGGAAGAACGTGGTGGTGTAGTTAGGTTCATCTCGATTGACAGGCATTGATTTCGTGTTTCTGCCTCAACACGTACCATTTTGACATCAACAGAATGCTTGATGATTTTTTTAAACAATGTCTCCCCGTTTGGTGGGACGTATAGTTCCTTAATTTGTTTCGCCCAGTTCACGGTGTTCAATACACTTAAACAGAATCCGGCTAAAATGCATTCTTATGAATTGATTAAACTCTACCTGATTGACAGTTATGTGTGTCATCTCTTTGTACGATTCGGCATGAGCACATGCAGCATTCACACGTGTTTCCTGCGGAAGGGTATCATTTTCAAAAGTATGCATTGCAGGAAGAAACCTGAAAGAAATATAATCGACTTGTCAGCTTCGCTTCACCGATTGTAACCATTGTATTCATTCCACTAGTAACATTTTTTTATTGTTCTTATAATTTATGGCAGCGTATGTACTTTGTTGTTGCAGTGCGATTGCCCTGTTGTAGATTCGTGACTAGGAAACCCATGACAGCTCGACGTTTCCATCTGGTAATCCAGACAAGAGCAAGTGTATGCAAAGCTGAGCCTAGCGAGCCATATATGGGCGCTATCGTGCCGAGAATGGCAAAATAAAAGGCTTCCTAGCAAAAGCGTGAGGATGTTCGTGCTCCTCGAGCGATTGCAGTAGAATAGGCATTCCTTAATAACCCAAAAGACCGACTTTCTATAAACCTCGGCATAGATAGTTGATATATTTATTTATGTGATCTTATAAGCTGATCTTCTTTAGCTGATCCGAGGTTGGTATAGGTGTTCGTTGACGTTGTCTTTGTTGTTGGTGTTGTTTATCGATGGCTGACGTTTCGGCGATTTCGCCTTCCTCAAAGCCTGGACGTATTTTATATTAGAATACTTTAGTTATTTGGTGTAAAAGGCTAAAGTATTAATGAAGATGAAAGTTTTAAATAGATGGTGGGTTAGGACGCTATGGTCATACTGAAAGGCTACTCACCCTACTGAAAGGGTGATGTAACGAGTGGGACTGGCCCATGCGTTGTTCATGTGGGGTCGCGAGCACGACACCCACTGGGGTCAAAAGTATCATTTTTGAAATAGGGCGCCAGGTCACGTGTGATAGTGAGGCATTCGTCTTTCCGGTTCATCTTTGGATTTTTTGAAATTTATCCAAAACGCTTCAAGAGTTTTGCGCGTTGATGTTTTCGACTCCTGCGCTAGGACCCGTACAGTCACTTCAAAATCATCGCCGTTGTGCTTTTTGTGCCCTATGCGTACCTAGAGGAGTGTTTTGACGAATTTTACCTTTCCCACCTAGATGTTCTTTTATGCGGACACAAAGTGGTCTACCCGTTTCCCTCAATATATTCCTCACCGCATGCGTTACATGAGATCAAGTATATTATACCTGAACTCATGCAATCCCCGTCTCTCCCATTAGGACAGATCATACAGTTTTTTGAGCTGCACAAACGGTCATAGAGACGGTTGCGAACTCACTGACGGCGTAGTATTGGTATTGGGTGGGATGTCAATAATCGTTATGTAATTTTCAAGATCACTTTTTTCTTAAGCATCTCTTAATGGCGTAACTTATTTCATTTGATATGAAGGGTAGCTTAAAAGGGATCTTACTTACGTCCGAAACATTATTTTGGGGAACTACCTTACGTTTTTGTACCACCTGAATGGCTTCTACGTCGTAGCCATTGGAAATAGCAATTTTTCGTGCCAGGTTTTGCGATTCCTTCCTTTCCTCTTCTCCTGTGCACACATTTTTTTGCCGTACGGTACATGTTTTTGATAAGTGCTTTTTTCATGTGTGAAGGATGAGAGGAGAGGTAGTGAACTAGTATGTTCTTACTACTTGGCTTACGATAACATTTTGTACATAACATGTACCGTACGGCAAAAAAATGTGTGCACAGGAAAAGAGGGAAAGGAAGGAATCGCAAAACCTGGCACGAAAAAATCAGCATGACCGTAGCATCCTAACCCACCATCTATTTAAAACTTTGACCTTTCATTAATACTTTAACCTTTTACACCGAATGACTAAAGTATCCTGATATAAAACACGTCCAGGCTCTGAGGAAGGCGAAATCGCCGAAACGTCAGCCATCGACAAACAACACCAACAACAAGGACAACGTCAACGAACAGCTATACCAACCTCGGATCAGCAAAAGAAGATCAGTTTATAAGATCACATAAATAAAGGAATAGGCATTCCCGGTCCCACTCAGCTACCATCAGAGTTTCCGTCTGCGCCTGGCTTGAATAAGTCGACGATCAAGGACTTTACAGAGAATACAGGGTAGTACATTGTTATTGTTGTTATCCACTCTCCATAGCACCCAATGAAGGATCCTCAGCCAATTATTCCTTAGGTGCAAATCCACGCAGGATACAGGGCTTAGTTAAATGCTGAACAAAAGCAATTCTGCACCTGCCATGAAACACAGATCTCTTTACACGATAGGGTCTCAAAATCTTCTACTGGAAGAGCTTGCTTCCTTCCATATTCACCTGGTCGTATTCATGAACGCATGCCGAGCAGGTCTACACATACAAAGATTGTGCGTCGATTGAGTAAAAATGAGCATTCAAATAACTGAGAAAAACACAATAACTCGTTCAGCGTCGCCTCCAACAAATGACTCCACGTCAACTTCTAAACAATTCAACAGGCTTTCTTTGGTTATTCACCGAAAACAGCAAAAATCAACTTCGCTGTTCCTCTGCTCACAGGTGATCCCCCCAATACAATACCGTTAAGTATAGAGAGTATAAACAGATGGTTAAAATATCTGAACATTCCTGATTACGAAAATCTAGACCACTGGAATCTTTCACTGAAGTTATGATGATGCGAAGTGGAAAAGCTGAGTGGAAAGTTCCTATAGGATCTTGACGATGAGCGGAGTAGAAGAATTGTTAATGACCGAATATCATCTGAAAATGCCATATTGTAAAAGTATTCTTCTTCTATTTCTTTCAGTAAATCCTTTTTCCTCTTTAATGAGCAAGCAGAATTCAATATGCAACTTTGCATAATCACCTGACACCTGCCACCTGTAGCTCCCCTAAATTTCCCACTTTTCTTTGTCGCGTACAAGAGTAGAGAGTGGATTCTGCTCGCAGTATTGGCATCATATCTTTCTTCTAAGCTTTTCGTGAAGAACTCTGACGATCGCGTCGGGGGTCTTCCTGCAGTGCGTTTAACATCCCGAGGAATCCAATCACTGACGGCTCTTGTCCATTGGTTGTCATTCATTCGCGTTATGTGTCTGGCCCACCCTATCTTCTATTGTTTGGCGTATAGAACGGAATCTTTGATTTTTGATCGATGACGCCCGTCGAAGTTTCGGACAAGTTCCCTTATTTGTTTGAAACGGATACCTCAACCATCGTCGGTCGACTGCGCGTCCAATAACGCCGAGTGATTTTTCATCCCTGTTTACGCAGCGACCAGGTTTCTGAAGCATACATTAAGGCAGGAAGTATCGTAGAGTTGAAAGGCATGGAGACGGGTGACTATAAAATTCGGCAAGCATTCTTTCCGCTTGGCTAATAAGAACGATATTATCAGCAAAGCAAAGATGGTGTAATTGTGGACCATCGATTTTTCACTCTCATGTCTATTCCAGTGCTCGCATTTCGTTCTTGGGGGGTGGCGGTAAATAATTTTGGCGAGATGGTATCGCCTCGCCAAACCCCTTTTTTGAAGACAATGCTAATATTTTTTGTAGAATGGTGATATATTGGTTGTGAAATTTTTGTACAGCTCGCCAAAAAATTTTTGTGTAATGAAGTAGGGACTCCTTGAATATGAAGAGCTTCCATGACTGCTTCTATGTCAATTGAGGCAAAGGCCTGCTTTAAATCGATGAAAGTGAGACAGAGCGGTCTTTTGTACTCTCGCGATACTTCAATGAGTCTTGTTATCGTGTGGACGTGGTCCATCGTACTAAATCCTTTTCGAAACCCTGGCTACTCACATGGCTACCTTCCGTCCAGTGTTCTGTCAATCCTTTTTCAGGACGACTCGAGTGAAAAAGTTTGTAGACGGCAGACAGCAAGCGGATTGGGCGGTAGTTGCCGATGTCGTGGAGGTCTCCCTTCTTGAACAAAACCACTATCTTGATGGTCTTCTACTGAGTAGAGACCTTGCATTCAGACAGGTAACGTGTGAACGGCCGAGCCATTGTGTTTATTAGCACTGTCTCGTAAAGTCTGAGTGAGTGTTCCGTCATTTTACAATCGAGTTTCATCCAGAAAGGGGGTAATTTCTGCATGATCTTTTTTGTCAAACAGTGTTTCCAGTGCAAACGATAGGCTCTTTTTTAGCTTGAGATGTCACGCTTGGTACAAAACCGTTTAAGTATATCGCAATTCGACGATCAGAACACCTATATCCCGTGAGATGCGATGGTAGCACTAAAAAGGAATCGAAGTTCTTATGCTGCACGAATATTGTTTAATTGTTCTTCTGTTCAGCGAAATTTGAAAATCTTACTGAGCACTCCATGCAACTCTTAACCTCCAGGAATGAACAGTTGAAGAAAATTCGAACACTACTTCAATGTCACCATCCGTTGTGATGGAAAAGGTGACTTCAAATGAGAGAAGCATGAAATCCCTTTGCTTTTGAACATTTTAAAAAAAATGCAACTCAAAAGAGCAAAACGGTCAACGAGGCTCCATATCACGAAGACCAATAAATGTAATAGTGTCGCACTCTTCCGCCAAGGTTTAAAGAGAATCATTTGTCAATTTAAAAAGTCCGAAAGCCACTACTATATTTGGATAACAGCGATGTTCGACTCATTTCAGGCATGTGAATATGGCGATGCACTTTGCTCATCGTTGTGCACTTAGTTTTGTCCCGAAACGCTTGCATCTCGAGCTATCCACGGATGCCTTACACTTCTCTGCTAAGGGCAATCACACTTATTTTCCAATATGTATAAAGCCCGATGATTATTAACATATATGAGTGGAACATATCCAATATATTCTACCGAAGTGGCTGAAAAAAAAGAATGTAGATAATTAAATGATGACGATTAAAAAATTGTTCTCACCTCAAGGCATCAAACTAACTTTTACACACTGAGTACGATTCTCACCAGGCGTGTATGTTTTGCGTAATCTAGTGTATTCCCAGGGAGTTCACTGCTGAACTGGCACCCGAAGTAAAGAGCACCCGCCAACTGTAAAGTTCTACCTCGGCGTTTTATATTTTGACTGTTCATTCGAAACGTTTTAAGAGCTTTACGCTTCTATAACAGTTGAATTGAGGAGAGAGAGAGAGAGAGAGAGAGAGAGAGAGAGGGAGAGAGACAAGATACATGTAAGGAACAGCCCACTTTAGCATACGGTGCAGTATTTTTTTTTCGAATGGTTCAAAATTATCGGCTGTTCGCTATTTAATTCATCTCATTCATTTCATGGCATGAAGTACGGCTTTGTCTGTGAAAGACCAACATCTATTCTGTGCATGCGTCATCTTCGACTTGTAACAAACTACTAGCGAATTAAACTCATCCATGCTAAAGCAGTTCGCAATAACAGCCGGTGAAGGTGGTTGCAAAAAAGGAGTGAAACACACCGTAACTAAAATTAGGAGAAAGTGTGATAACAGTATCTATATGATAACCGAAAGTTATGACAAGCGTTATATACACCACTCGACTTAAGGGAAACAGGTGCGGTTCTGAAACGTTCCTGCTAACCCTAACGTCTTGTGTGACTCAATGCAAGGAGTCATGAAACGAATAAAGGATGAAGTTTTCGGCATTGTTCAATACCATATAGAAATGCGATATATTTGATTCCACTTGTAGCATTGTTGAGGTGATTGAACGCGAATAAAGACAATAGAACAAGTGGCGGCAAAACACCGATTTACAAGGAAGCGTTTTTTTATGGTTTCAGACAAGCCTGGCAGAAATGTACAGAATCCACAGAGATATGGGCATTGACAGCCAGGAAGGTAGAATGGAAGCTGCAGCCACGTGAGCCTTGTAGGCCACGTCCAACACTACGTTGTCCTACACACCTCCCAGAATCAGACAAGAAGGTTACGAACAACACACACTGAGAGCGCTATCAAAGCTTGTGCGGAAATTTTTTTATTATTCTTCATGTTTCTGATAGAGGAAGAATCTAAAATTACCACTAATATGCCAGCACATGACAAAGTGAAAACAACTGAAACATTTAAACTCGACAAAGTTAATAGTTCTTTAAAAACCGACTTTCCTCGAGCCTCAGCATAATTTATCAATATGTATTCCTTCATAAACGAGCTCACACGAGGTCGACGAAGGAAATTTTATTGGACTAACATTTGGAGGTCTTCTTCTTCCTCGAGGGCGATGTTCCGAGTGCATGGTCCACAGTCTTTCGTACACACGATTTTATCAACTTACAAGACAATGAAAAAAAGCGAAGAAATTCCAGAATTCCACAAATCGATTCGGGACGTGTCGTTTTAGCTCACATCTCAATACTACTCACTCAATTTCACGGATCTCCCCTGATATGAGGGATCTCGAACCAGTTAGTCACGAGCCTACGCGGCGCGTCCCCAGGTGGCGGATCAGGGGTTAATCGCGGACCAGAAGCGACCTTTACTTCCCTAAGATGCAGATGGATCCAGGGGTGGACTCTATGTTGCTGCTGCGCCGATTTAGCACATATTTCTGTATTTACAAGATGTATTCATGCATGCGTGTGTAGGCGCGTTCTCGCTTGTGCGGATTGTATTCTACGAGTCAATTCGGCCAAAAGCCTGCAATCAAGTGACAGGGAAGTATATGGGAGGCGGTTAGCAGTCACCTGCAACAAATAAGCTCCATGTGTACTCTGGGAGAGCATGGCAAGCAAACGGTGAGTATACCCAGCCCCCCACGTTCAGAGCCCAGCAAGCTATACGTAGGTATCAAAATGCTAAACACAGTAAAAAAAAACGAGTCTCAATCCCCTGACCCCTAAAGAGCCCCAATTCCGCTGCGTTGGGTAGGACGAGTACGTAGAGGCTGCTAGAATCTCAGAGCCAATGGAAGTTGCCAGGATCACGAAGAACTATTATGACGATCTGTACCTACAATGCACGTACACTTGCATCCAAGTCCTCGATAGAAGATTTGCTCATGCAAGCAAGAAGGATAAAAATACGACGTCATCGGCCTGGCCGAGACCACACGATACCACCCATTCAACGCCGTCTGTTACACCGGATAAGAACTGTTCCTCGGAACATGCGACAGTAGAGGAGTCGGCGGCGTAGGTGTTCTCGTCAACACGAGTTTGTCCATGAGCATCTATTCATTCGAACAGCATGCAACCCGAATCGGACGTTTGCGATAAAAAGATGTGGAGCAATACCGGCTTTGACAGTGTTCGTCGCTTACGCGCCGACATCAAACTATGACGAAGAAGAAGTCGAAAGCGTTCTATATGGACTTGGAGAAGTTCTACAGAGAAGACCATACATTCTTCAAGGTCATCATTGGAGATTTCAACGCCAAGACTGAACCAAGAAGAACGTCTGAAGAACGTCACATTGGGACCCATGGATTAGAATGGAACGAATAGGCTGGGCGGTTATCTGAGTTTATCATGGCGACCAAGACCATCCATGCTAACTCGCAATTCCAGAAGGGCCACCCTCAACGGTGGACGTCAGAGTCTCCCAATGGAGAGTACAATAATGAAATAGACGACATCACAGTAAATGAAAGGTTTTGACCAACCGATATCTATGTTGTCCCAAAATTCTACGTGAGACCATCGTCTCCTTCGTGCAGATTCTATTTCTCGCGGAAAGAGAAAAAAGCCGCTAAATTCAAAAAACCGAAGTCCCAGAACCACCATGTACAGAGACTTATTCAATTCATTAGTCGGCTGGTTGGAAGATGCCGTTGTTGATAACACCCATGAAGAATACGATCCGCTCATTCAACATTTTCACGTTAGCGCTATGAGCACTGAAGGTTCGAAAAGTCACCAACAGACGTCTGTCCCCAGAAACACTCGAGCTGATACGCCAACCTCGATTCGCATAAGCTGCATGTAACCGCAAACTAACGTCCGAACTTGCAAAACAATGCAGACAGGCGATAAAAGAAGATCTTAAAGATAGAAGAGCAGCATCTATTGTCGAAGATGCATTGGCTGGAAAAGCATTCGCAAAGCCCACCGAAGCGTCGTCAATTACATGACCAAAATGATTGCACTCCGATGCCCAGACGGAAAACTTACAGCGTCCAGAAAGACAACGGAGAAAATCATTCACGAATACTACTCAGATCTCCTCGATAGCCACGCCCACCATCCATCATATGAAATAAAGGAGGATAGATATATTGTACCACCGGTTCTCCCTTCTGTGATCCGACACGCCATTTCGTCGGAAAAATCGAACAGCACCGGACAGGATAACATCAGAACACCTGAAGAATTCTCCGCGAGTCCTCGTAAACACACTGGCTCGGCTGTTCACACGTTACCCAGCTGAATACAAGGATCCTACTCAGTGGAAGACCAGCAAGACCGTGCTATTTTTCAAGAAGGGTGACCTACACGATATCGGTAACTATCGTCCAATCTGCTTGCTGTATGTCGTCTACAAATTTCTCACTCGAGTCATCCTAAACAGGATTGACACAACACTGGACGAAGGACAGCAATGTGACCAAGCAGGGGTTTCGAAAAGGATTTAGTACGATGGACTACATCGACACGACAACAAGACTCTCTGAAGTATCGCAAGAGTTAAAAAAGCCTGCTCTGTGTCACTTTCATCGATTTAAAGAAGGCCTTTGCCTCAATTGAGATAGAAGCAGTCATGGAAGCCGTTAATAATCAAGGAGTCCCTACTCAATACATAAAGATTCTTCGTTAGCTGTATAAAAAATTTCACAACCAAGATATCACCATTCTATAACTATATTAACATGGACGTCAGCAGATGGGTTAGGCAAGGCGATACTATCTCGCCAAAATTATTTACCGCCACCCTCCAGAACGTCATGCGAACATTTGAATGGAATAATATGGGAGTGAAAATCGATGGTCTGCAGTTAGACCATCTTCGCTTTGCTGATGACAGCGTCTTTATTATAGCAAACATTAGCCAGGCGGAACGTATGCTTTCCGAAATTGATGAAGCCTGTGAAAAGACTGGTCTTCGACTAAATCTCACAAAAACGATATGTTGATGAGGAACGGATTGGTTTCGAATGCGCCATTCATGTTCAACGGAAGGAATATCTCCGAATGCTCCAGTTTATGTCTATCTAGGTCGGGAAATCAACATGTTGAACGATTTAGCTCCAGAGTTGAGCAGAAGGAAACGAGCGGCTTGGGGAGCTTTCAACAGCATCGAGGATTTAATGAAGAGGACAAAGAACACAGTCTCTGGGCCCACCTTTTTCGACTAAACGGTACTTCCTGCGTTAACCTATGCATCAGAAACCTGGTCGCTTCTTAAGAGTAGGAAAGATCACTCAGCGTTATTGAACGAGTAGTCGAAAGGACGATGATAGTAGTATCCTGCTTCACACAAGTAAGGTAAGGGATCCGAAGCTCCGACATGAGTAAACGATCAAAAATCAAAGATGCCGTTCTATACTCCAAACAGTCGAAGATAAGGTGGGCCGAATGCATAATGCGTATGGATGACAACCGATGGACAAGAGCCGTTAGTGACTGGAGTCCTTGGGATGCCAAACGTACTGCAGGAAGACCACCGACTCGGTGGTCAGAGTTCTTCACGAAAAAGCCTAGATGAAAGTTATGATGCTCGACGAGTCCCTAGAGCGAGGAAAACCCACTGGGCTACTCTTGCACGCTACAGGGGAAAAATGGAAGATTTACTGGCGGCCCACTCGAGTCACTCGACGATCAACGGCACTACAGGTGGTACAGGTGATTCTCACTCACTTCACAGACGAAGTCGACGACTGAACCGTGCGGTGTTCCTATTAACACAAGGAATACCAGGTTTTGATTGAAGAATGTGAGTTTTTCCTCCATACCAATAATAGAGTCATATTTAATCTGATCTCTCTCTCTCCAACCAAATCCAAATCTCTGTGGAAGAGTAGCTTGATAAATTGTGAAAGCTTTAGGTGATTTAGTAAGTAACTTTGCGTTGCATTTTCAAAACATCTGTGAGAAATTATGACAGCAAGGATTCAGAGGCGCTTCGAAAATGCAGTGCAATAAATCGCATTGGTCACCAAATAGTTTTTGATGTGCATCGCTTCCTAGCCACAATTTGTAATTCTAATAATATTAGTGTGAATGTCGTAGAAATTCTGGTGCTCGAGCAATTCTCCCTGGAGTCCTGAGATAGCTGGGTTGGAGCTTTCCGAGATGGAATTAAAAATAATCCTTTCTGTTTCTGTTCAGGCCTAATTTTATTACTGATGTTACTAGTATTAGTAATGTTGGGATTCGTAACTAATACATTAGTAACTGAATAACATGTATAGAAGTCCTCTCCATGGTCTAGTCCTTTATATGAGCGAGATTTTTTCGAAGTGTTGTATTTTTAAGGAATAAAAGGATAAGGGATAAAGCTCATGGCGTTGATCAACCCCTGAGGGATGCGGCATACCTTCGACTACATTAAGCATCGTTGGAGGTGAGTTGAATGCATATCTGGCCTTTACAACGACTCGCAGATGGCCTACCGATGTATCAATCCAGTGCTGTTATCCTCTCAGATAAGTATGGTACCAATTTGCCGACCCCGGAGATACGGAAGGCTTGGAGGGGCATGGGCGCTGGGATCGATTCCACGTGTGTGTCGCAGTGGCGCTTCCAACCACTGCGCCATATGCGCGATACACGTAAATGAATGCAAATTTCAAAAAACAATTTATACCACGGAGAGAAATAGCTGTATATAATGTAGCTAAATACCCACCTTGACCAATGTGATGATATGCCCTCTGTCTGATTTTGTGCGTAGCACTATCGTCGACCTTCACTCTCCTCCTATTCTGCCGGCGGGACTAAATAGAAAAACCAAAAATTACACAGCAGCTTTGATTTTCATTAATGATTTCTAAATCGGAACAAGTCAAGATAATTGTGTTAAATTCTGTTTGTAACCATTGAAGTCCTTAGCCATCATGTAAATAATAACCTAAATTCCTTCCGCATTTAGCATCACTTTCACATCGCACCTTTCAGCAATAAACAAACACATATCACCTTGTCGCTAACTCCATTTATATAGAACAACGCCAATTTCGTTGACGGACAAGACCGCCTTTTTGTGTAACAACTACTATTTTTGCGGCATTAAAAGACGCATTGCTTTTTAAAAAGCTATCGGAACTTTTCATTGAATAAAGTGAAAGAAACAGAGCTTAGCTTATGATGAGGCCAGATTTAAATTGGACAGAAAAAGATTTACAGGCTCCAAAACGAAGGGGTCTTGTTCATAACGTAGAAAATTTACCAAATGCACTTTGTTGACAACTTTCTAGACGTTCATATACTAGACAAAAAAAAATCATGGTAGAGTTGACGAAAGAGTTTTGGTCTAAAAATAGCCATATAGCCATCCTATGCAAGATGGTATGAAGGCAAACGTGAAAGGATAAAGGATAAAGCTCTCGGCGCTGATCAATTCCTGAGGGATGCACCACGCATTTGACCCTATCAAGCATCGTTAAAGGTGATTTAATGCATATATGGCCTTTACAACGACTCGTGATGGCCTACCAGTGTATTGAGTCAGTGCTGCTATTCTCCCAGACATGTCTGGTACCAATTTGGGGACCCCGAAGGGATGGAAGGCTTGGTGAGCCTGCGGCGCGGGATCGATCTCATGGGCATTGCAGAGTGCTACTAACCACTGTGCTAAAAGCGCCCTGAAAGCAGACGTGTCTATGGAGAATGCTGGATTAAAAATCGTTGACGAGTTTGTCAACTGCATTTGCGTGTCCAGTATGAATGTTGATGAGCGACCAACCTGGATTTGTTACTAGGAAAAGTTCGAGGATCGTTGTGGTTCCTCCTCTATCCTCTGTTTGATAAGAGAGTGCCGTTCCACAACTCTCCTCAAAATCTCCTTTCATTTCCTCCACACAGCTTTGCTACACATATATTTTTAGAGTCGTCAATGATTTATAGCACTGACAATAATTTAAACACTCAAAAACTGCGACTATTTCAGTTTAATGCTCTAGAATGGGAGAGCGTGTAGCGTAGGGGTCGAAGGGCTCTGCAATACATATGGAATCGATCGCCGCGCCTCAAGCCGACCAAACCCTTCATCACTCTGGCGCTGCGAATGGGTGCCACACTTTGTCTGGAAGGATCATCAGCAGCAGTGGATCGATACATTGGTAGGCCACCGCGAGTCATTGTGAAAGTAAGATATGTCACCTGCAACGATGCTTAATGAAGTCGAATGGGTGGCGCATCCCTCAGTGATTGATCAACGGCGAGAGCTTTTTAAATGCTGTAGAATAGCGAGCAACTACTTGTCCTTCGAAAAGCGAAAGTGAGCCAATTTCGGTTTGTCAGACTTGGGCCAACAACCCAGTACTGCACAAGTTCATGCACTTCTACAAAATCTGTACTGTCATTAAGCTACTGAAACCATTTGATTGCTGTGTTTAGCTTCAAAATTCAGTAAACTTGGAGTGGAAGCAACTAACCTTGCAAATATTAAAGTCGAAGCAGTCCCAGAAGTGAATTGACCGATCCCATTACACTCAAGAAGCGACTGCGGAAATATGCTTCGCGTCAGAGACAGCTCGCGCGCGGTCGCGAAGTGGCTATCCCGCGCGACATTAGCTCGAACCAGTGCATTTGCTATCTCATTGATACACTGTAGACGTAATGGGCACGTGTAACGCATTGGTAGGTGGCATCCTACGATGCGCACGGGGGTCGATCTCCACGCTCATGGGTCACCTAGCTCTCCTTCATTCCGGGGTAGGTAATTGGTACCGGAATGTCTGGGAGGGTGGCAGCACTGGCTCGATACATGAGTAGGCCACAGCGAGTCATTGTAAAGGGCAGATACGATACTGTTAGAAAATACGTCTAGGTTCTAAGGAAGGCCAAATGGCTGAAACGTCAGCCATCGACCAACAACACCAACAACGCCAGCAACGACAATAACAACGACAGCGAAACCCTATACAAACCTCGCATCAGCTCAACAGGATCAGTTGGTAGGTGCATTTAAGTATATTGTATTGATTTATTGATAGTCTTGCATGTCACAAATGTGTGGAAGACAGTCGAATGAAAGCTTTATAACGTTGTAAATTACACTCACACATATACGTAAAGTTTCTGTTTATGAGAAACGACATTTGAGGACGAACACGGTTGAGGCGCTACAGTAATCGATAGTGGGAGATCTTGTGGTTGTTTTACAAAGCTTTGAATCGTTTTGCTAACAACATCTTTTACGAGCTGGAAAAATCGATATTTGATTGAAAATGTAATTTTATTGGCAGTCATTCGACCAATCCTCATGTAGCGTGCAGCTTTATTATGAAATTGAAACTCTTTTCAAGTAGAAATTCAGGGAAAGTGGAACTATTGTGATAAGGCCTAGGTGAAGCAATCAGTGGCCACTATTTGTATGCATTCAATAAGATGGACTGGAGAACACCACTTACATTTTATCAAAAGTAAAGCACAACCGCCTAGGTAGTCCAAGTGTAAAACGCGGCTATTAAACCGTATCGAACTCTACATTACACCCATCGGAAAAACATTTAGTACATGCTATCATTTATGGAAGATCAATCATATATCTAGAGCTAGAATGGGTTTGCTTTAATGAAGAAGGAAATCAGCGTCTTCTCGGATTCCTGGATACTTGCCTCCACGAGTTCTGGAAGTAGAGCCAGCATATCATCCACTAGTCTCGTTGCCTAACACCTGTGACCCATGGCGTGATCTAATTTATCGTTTACTTTCCTCATCAAGTAACTAACCCACCCATGTGTGGTCGCACACTTAAGTACAAAGTGAATGGTTTTTTAAAGAAAATGGCCCTTGTTTCTATGGTAGCTGCTCATTAGTGCTATAGATATTTCACGGAATTATAAGGGTATCGTTAGGTATGGTATCTCCAGGGTCTCAAAAAGGCAAAGCTACGGAAACTTCCACTTATACCAACCTCGCATCAGTTCAACACCCATCGAGTTTTGGATTTGTCGACTTTATAGGTCACCTCCTGCATTGCTTTCTTACTTCGAGAACTGTCACTGTTAACTTTGAGGATCCTTTTATTGATAAACTGATACGAGGTGGCTATCAAATATTTATTTGCCTAATGTTTCGACAACTTCGTCTTCCTCAGAGCCAATAATCAAAGTCGATGGTCCACACTAAAACGTGCTGTCGATATATTATCTTCGTTGTCCTATCGAGTCGAATCCTTTTCAGCGCAGCATCACTAGAATGAGGCAATCTTATCCGGCGATGCTCCTACGTACAGGCCGGTTGTTGTTGCTGAAGATTACCCTGTGGCGACAACTTCTTTTTCCCTGATATGCCACCTTGCAGCAGTCGGAATTACGAACAGCTAGCGAAGAAGGTAGTACTGACCTTTAAAAAAACGACTTCCTTTCAATCCCGCATAATGATCGAAACATAGTCTTTCATTGATGAGCTAACACGAGGTTAGTACAATCGAAGTCAAACCTTCACCCAGTAAAGACTATTCCACCGACCTTGTGTTATCTCACCAATGAAAGAATACGTATTGATTAGTCATGCAGAAGTTAAACGAAAGTCAGTTTCTGAAGGACTGTTAAATTTGTCCATTTGAAATGCTGCAGTTGTTTTCATTATGTTAACTGCAGACATATAAGTGGCAATTTTAAGCAGTTCCTCTGTTAAAAACACGAACAATAATAAAAGTTTTTCTACTACACTGACTGTGCTCTCAGAGTGGTCGCAACATTCTTTATGTCTGAATCTGGGGCGCATTTACAGCAGTGTAGTGTTGTACGTGGCCTACAATGCCAACATGGCCGCTACTTCGATTCTACCTTCGGTGCTGTCAATGCCGTTATCTATAGGGTCTATGTAATCCTGCCAGGCTTCTCTGGAAGCATAAAAAACATTGCCGTTTTAAATCGGTGTTTTCGCCGCCACCTATTGTATAGGCCATACTTTCATTCAATCACCTTTATAACGCTACAAGTGGAATCAAATATATAGCGCTTCTATTCCGATTCCATGCACTGTGTAATAGAAGACGTTAAGGCTAGCAACAACGTTTCAGAATCGCACCTGTTTTTTCTTAGACCGAATGATCTGTATAAGTCTTATCACGACTTCCAGTTGTCATTTAGATACCGCTTTATCACGCCTGTCAGTTACCATTTGGATACCGCTATCATACTAGCCGTAAATTTTCAACTAGGGTGTGTTTCAGTTTTCGTTTTGCAACCGCCTCTACCTGTTGTTACTGCAGTCATTCTAGTATGGATGTGAGATTGAACTGTTTTGTGGTGCCAAATAGTCTGTTACACGTCGAAGATGACGCACATAGAGAATAGCCCTTGGTCTTTTACAGACAAAACCTTACTTCATGCCATGAAATGAATCAGAACAATTAAATGGCGAACAACAGATTTTTCGAATCACACGAAGAAAACACCACACCATGTGCTAAAGTGAGTGTTCCCTACATGTATCTTTTTCTCTTGCTATTCAACTGTTCTTAAAGCGCAAATCCTTTAAAAAGTTTCGATTCAACTGTCAAAATATAAAATACCGAGTTGGCGGCAGGTGCTCTATTCTTCCGGCATTTATCCAGCCGTGAAGTGATAAGGAATACACTTTACCCAGCAAAATATACTCACCTGGTGAGATTCGTAAATAGTGGAGGGTGACGCGTTCACCCGACACCATGCGGGTTCTTCGTTTCGCATGCCTCACAAGTAGTTTCCTACCGATCAGTGTCATCAGCAATCACTACTCACTTGAATGATGCTAAGATACTTGCAAAACTCCGGACCGCAGGTGTCCACGGTGGGAAACGAACGCGTTACTGTTCTTTCTGGGGAGTAGCGCGCTCACCACCACACCATGCGGGTCCTTCGGTTCGCCTGTCTCTTAGCTAGTTCTAAAAGATCAATAGAATGTCAGAGCTCGTTCGTTCCCCACCGCAGACACCTGCGGCCCGGACCTTTGCAAATATCTCGGCATCGTTGTGGTTGTATTTCCAACAATAAAGATGTGTTACTTGTACGCCCTGTAAACACCTTGATAATCAACTTATTCGAACCGACAGCTAACGAAATCTCTAATGGTAGGTGATTGGCGTTAGGAAAGCTTATTCAACTACGATCGCTCGAGGAGCACGAACATCCTCACGCTTTTGCTAGGAAGCCTTTTATTTTGCCATTCTCGGCACGATAGCGCCCATATATGGCTCGCTAGGCTCAGCTTTGCATACACTTGCTCTTGTCTGGATTACCAGATGGAAACGTCGAGCTGTCATGGGTTTCCTAGTCACGAATCTACAACAGGGCAATCGCACTGCAACAACAAAGTACATACGCTGCCATAAATTATAAGAACAATAAAAAAAATGTTACTAGTGGAATGAATACAATGGTTACAATCGGTGAAGCGAAGCTGACAAGTCGATTATATTTCTTTCAGGTTTCTTCCTGCAATGCATACTTTTGAAAATGATACCCTTCCGCAGGAAACACGTGTGAATGCTGCATGTGCTCATGCCGAATCGTACAAAGAGATGACACACATAACTGTCAATCAGGTAGAGTTTAATCAATTCATAAGAATGCATTTTAGCCGGATTCTGTTTAAGTGTATTGAACACCGTGAACTGGGCGAAACAAATTAAGGAACTATACGTCCCACCAAACGGGGAGACATTGTTTAAAAAAATCATCAAGCATTCTGTTGATGTCAAAATGGTACGTGTTGAGGCAGAAACACGAAATCAATGCCTGTCAATCGAGATGAACCTAACTACACCACCACGTTCTTCCAACTTATTGTAATCTCTGGATGGCTTCAGAACGGTAGTCTCGCCTTGAAAAACGGCGTAGTATTGGATACGGGCGAGTTCCTTGTACAATGCTTCTGGGCTTTTGGTAAAATTGTAGGCGATTGTGCTGATTGCGAAAAGAATTGGCACGAAGTCGGACTCCTTACTATAAGATGGCTTGACTTAATCACCACCTAGGTGAAGGGGTATTAGCAAAATATGTACAAGAAACTCTTGTTGAGTTAGTGATGATTGTTTAAAAGTTATGTATATCAAGAAATTGTCGAACGTCTTGTGAGTTCACTTAGCGTAACCATAAAATTGAAAGATTGTTAGAAATCTCCGATCATAGCGAGGATATTTGCTCAACAAAATGCGCCGAACATAGGCAAGTTAAAGATATCGTGTGGTATGCGAGGAACTTCATTGGTAGTGGTGTTCGGAATGAAAGAGTTCCGATTTCAGTGGAAACTAGTTGTAATTGACACATAACAAGAGGATAGAGCACCAGTAGAAGACGGCAGTCGAGTGTAACACAGTGAACTCTCAAACACAGACGATAAGACTGCTGATTACATCTTTGACTGATATTGCGAGCCACTACTTTAAATCGGATCAACGCGGACAGATCTGGCTGGGGTTTGCCCCTGGATGTTGCAATCAATTGCGGATGATATGCACACAAGAACATAGTTGCACATCACTGTTCTTTTTTTCCTCCCGCAAGAAATACTTGCTACGTTCCTCAACAAGTGTTCTTCTACTCTTTTTTATGTCCACTTTATTTAGGCCCTGAATCAGGCTTGGTAGATTTGGTATTTGCGATTCTGGATCCGATAAGAGTGATGACCGTTTAGTCATAAGCAAAAATCTCGACATAGGTTCAGATGGAACGTCGGTTGTCGGTGCTCATCTGCCGTGTGTGATAACAGCGAATGCGTCTTTCCATGTTGATGATAGCAGATATCCGAACGATTGTCAAGCTGATGTTCATAGGACATAATGAATCACGTAGTTCGTAAAGGGTCGCCTAGTAAAGTTATCTTGACCTCATATCTTCGCAAGATTTTTTGGCACTTCAGTATCATTGGTAGATCATCAACATATTTCTCCACTCTTTTATTTCAGACCCTCAGTCAACTTCATCCTGCTGTGCTTTGTCAACTGGTCAACATCGCCAGTGCTAACGACATGCGCAGAGGAGTGAGCGTCCCATGCACCCACGATTTTTGTGACATTTTGGTAGGTTTTCGTAGGTTTATTTGTTCCAAGCAATATTCTTAATATCGGAAATAGGTGATATACGCCAGTGTCGGCCAAGGACACGGTTGGTAGATACGTGAAAATTCATACGAATTTCTCGTGAAATCAACCTCAAACACAAGCTTTTATCTCCGCTCTTGCACAGGAAAACAGTGGATGTCGTGAGCGATTAATACTCGAAAAGAAGAAGAAATTTGCTACTAACTGTTGATCGCGTGCTTTTTTTAACTGTCAGCGATGAAGCACATTGCTACTCATTGGTTACCTCACCGCTTGCCCACTTTCTTGCAGGCTGGACAGTTCAATTTTCAGAGCTCTTTCCTACTAATCGAGTGGATGTTTCTTCCGAAGTCCTGATATGGCAGCTGTACTAGAACATTCTCGGATGGTGATCACATTTGTCAGTGTCGATAGGACCATGATTTCCTGACTTATCACTAGATTCGTTACCATTCGGGACCAAGCCATTCCCAGCACAAATTTAGTTCGTAGACCACTTCCAGAATGCCGCAGTTCCATACCTGCGAACACCAACTATGCGCAGATACCAGATGCAGATGTTAGCAGAAATCTGAAAGATTGTCAAGATGATGTTCATAGTACATAATGGATCACGTATTTCGTAGACCATCAATTAGTAAAATTAGCAAGACTTACATCTCTGTGTGATTTTTCTGGTTCAGCGAAATCATGGGCAGGTCATCACCATTTCCTTCACTCTTTGTTTTCAACCTCTCAGTAATCTTCATCATGGTGCGCTCCTTATGCGGGGCGACGATAGTAACTATTATGCGAGTAATTCACTGTTCTTTTGATGAGCCAACACGATGGCGTTACTCTATCTTCATTCCAGCAAAGCTGATGTTTCGGAGGATTTCACCTTCATAGGGACTTGGAAAAAGCCGAGTTGACTGCGAGCTACCCTGCGAAATACCTCTACCTAATAGATCCCGGATAGTCAGTACTCTTTAATTTTATGGTATACTTTTATAGTAATAACCACATCCAATCTTCCTCATATCACTTGCCCATCTTGCATTGTATGAACGTTTCCATCCTATCTTTCCTCGCACAAATCATTCTCTGTATCATGTTATGGCACTTCAAGGGTACGCGCCTACTCCGTAGGATATTTTTGCACCTCTTCATCTCGATTTAGCATTTCAACCATCTATGTACTATAGATATACCTCTTCCTGTTTACTGTTGTACTCTGGTGTATCCATTTATGAGCCACAGCCAACTGTAGCCATCCTACAGTTGGCTGAGTCCAACCGCGTATTGGCTATTGTTCTCTTGATGCACAACAACAATGTTCTCCACTTCTTAGCTACAATGCTTCGCGGCCGGCTGTGTGCAATGCTATTATTTCGCTAGCTTAGCACCATAAAAGTACTGTGTGAGATATTTTAGAATTGCCAGTCCACTGACTTGTTCTGTGTAATATCTCTACCAATCGGTCACCTTGTTTCTTATATTTTTACACTGATGGTATGATTATTGCCATTCCGCTATTGTTGGATTACTGTTATTAAATAAAAGTTCAATTCTCAAAGCTTGCGATTTTGCTCTGTGACAAACAGGAAAACTCACACGTGGGAGCTACCTACGAAGTCGAGCTGCTTACATAGTAATAAGATCTGCTAGTATTTATTTGGTGCCGAGAACTGACTCATAGAGATAATTTCCAATGGCAACTGCCTGGTCGTGGCGCATTGGCCTACTAGGTGCTACAGCAACAGTTTCATCGGTAACGATATACACACATCAGTGATCTTCTAGCCTCCATTATTTCGTGATAGTTTGTCAGGTTTCCTGTTTTCTAGCTATTTCTTTGAAATCGAAAAAAAGCTGTCACACGGTAGGGTAGATTAATGGCACGAAAGCGAGATACCTTAAAACTAGTGCGTATTTTTATCCTTGTATTGTGTAGGGAAAACGGTAGACGTCGTCTACGATTAATACCCAAAATAAGGAGGATAATTGCTAGAAAAGAGTTATTTACGTGTTGTTTTGAATGTTAGGGTGGGGTTCGTTGCTCTTCACTAGTTACCTCACTGCTTAACGATTTTCGGGTAAACTGGAGCATTCCACTTTTAGAGCAGTGGATCTCTTTCTTACTAAAAGAGCCAATGTTTCTCTCGAATTTCTGAAATGATAGCTGTGCTAGAAATTGCTCAGATGGGACCACATGTATCATTGTAAATGGGGGTGACGATTTCCTAACTTTTCAATAGATTCCTTCCCGTACAGCACCGAGCCATTCCTAGCAAAAAATTCTGTTCAAAAGGAACCTCGTGATAAATTCTTTGCATGGATGATACTGCCGGTGGGTGAACCGTTTCCAGTATGCTGTAGTTCCACATTTATAAACACCAACCATGAACGATGAAGACCACAGGGAGTAGAAACTTGACTAGCAATATTATTTTATGACGTATTCAGTAAGCTCTTTGTCTTACTGAAGCTATCAGTTTTAGAGAATTCAGTTTCTTGAAGAGATTTTTCCATTAGTTTTTCTAGTTATAACCATTTCTTAACTTATTACTTACTGTTTACTCTTTTTAATGGCAGGGTATATTGCGAAATATAACTCCAATGATGCTGAGATATTTGCAAAAACTGCGGACCGCAGGTTTGTGAGTTGGGGAACGAATGCGCTATTGTCCTTTCCGGGGCGTAACGCGTTCACCACCACACCATGCGGGTCCTTCGTTTCATTCCTGCTGACGGGTGATTGCTGATGGCAGAAGATCGATAGAACTAGCTGAACAGGTTCGTTCCCTACCGCACACACCTGCAGCCCGGAGTTTTGCAAATATCTCAGTATCATTAAAACCATTTCTCTTCTCTCATTCGAGGATTTTTCTTGTAGTGTCGCTCGTTGTACAAATCGATTTACATCGATGTTCGACGTCAGAGAGAATATTCGAGAAAGAGTAGTTAACAAATTTTCTTACTGCACTGGTTATCGCCTTAAACAAGTACGTTGTATAAAAAGACGTTAGGAAATAGTAATAGGGTTACCCTGATTGCCCTTTAAGCCACGTTCGTACGATGATACGAACTATCTCAGTTGATAGGAAGGAAGACTTACACATGTTACCTTGATAAATCTTGCAACAAAAGACGGTATTTGAGTCATGGAAAAGGCCAGCGTAACTTCCGGCAAAAAGAAGTCAATGAGGCCGTTGCTTAGCTCCTTATTTGTTTGGGAAGCATATACGTTCCAATAGTTTGCACTTTTGTCTTGACCAGGGTGTGTTACTTAGTTCGAAACTGCGATTTGCAGTTGGAGGTTCATAAACAGGAACCATTCCTGGCAACAAAAGGTAGTTCTACACCAATATGAGCTTGGTGTAGGTACGCTGCCATATTGGCCGAAACCTATTGAGATGACGTGCCTTCATCCAATCCACAACGGCTGTAGCCTGTATGCAGTGACGACCTGGAGTAAATGCAGTCTGAATGAAAACATGAATAAACCGCCACCAGAGAAGTGGAATTTGTGCTGGAGAACACATAATTTTTTGTGAAGAGAGTCAATTCAACTATTCAGTCGGTCTCTCATGCTATTGAAACTTATGACGTCATAAAAAAAAGGATAAAGGATAGAGCTCTCGGCGTTTATCAATCCCCTGAGGGATGCACCATGCATTCGACTTCATTAAGCACTACTGGAGGTGAATGAATGCATATCTGGCCTTTACAATCATTCCCCTTGGCTTGCCAATACATCGAGCCAGTGCTGCTATCCTCCCAGGCAAGTCTGGCACAATTTGCCGACCCGCGGAGGGATGGAAGACTTGGACCATGGGCGCGGGGATCCATTCCACGTGTGTATCGCAGTGGTGCCTCCTACCACTGCGCCACACGCATCCCTTATCTGTGTTGCTCCAATTTTAGTATATGTTCAGGAATGACCATTCCTGACTAAATATGACATCATAGCATGATAAAAAACACCCTATTGATCAGCCTAATCATATCTTAAAATTACTTCAGGTATGTACGTGTACATCCGCTAATTTGCCTAATGGTGAAACCGTGGTAAGGCAGAATGGGTACAGAAACTGCTTGTCATGGGAATTTATTAAAGTGGCAAAGGTTAAACTGCATTAAAAACCGAATAAAAAGGGCGTGTAGCTTTGAGTTTGGCTTTTGGTATCGACATAGTTTGCTTAGTTATTTGATTATCTCCCAAATCAATTGACTTTTTTTTGGGTGCAAAGATTGAGCATCACTCATTTGATCTGAGTCTTCACTCGTCTTCGTCGCACAGCAGAGGTTCCAGATGGCTACCACTCGATATAATGGAATAGTTCTGGGTGAGAAGATACCCGAATATGGATTGCTAATCGCTTACAGAATAGATTTGTGTCTTACTTGTCTTCCTGGTTGTTCTTCTGACTGACGATCCTTGAGCGATTCATTGTGTACTGCAATGTTAACATGCTCTATGGCACATATCGGCACTTATGCATGAGAATTATTACTATTGTCAGAACTCCGGACCGCAGGTGTGGTGGTGAGCGCGCTACTCCCCGGAAAGGACAATAGCGCGTTCGTTCCCACCGTAGACACCTGGGGTCCGGAGTTTTGCAGATATCTCAGCATCATTAAAGTTATATTTCGCAATACATACACTGCCGTTAAAAAGAACAGGCAGTAAATAATAAGTTAAAAACTATTGTCGGAATTATAGTGCGAATAATTGAAATAATATTTCACAAAAGGTAGAGTTTACCGAGCGGTTAGAGGTGCCAGGCAATAAGCACATACTCGCTTGTTCGATCCCTATTAAACTGTCATCGGTCGTCAAATTGACATTAAACTTCCGTGGAAGGGTGAAAAAAACGCCGTCTGTATTCATGAGCAGGCCCATTTTAAGCCATTATATAGGCCAAATTTAAATTTTATCACCTCTACGTTGATCGATGAAGTCTAAAGGATGACGCATTACTCAGGGACTGGTAAAAGCTGGGCGCTTTATCGACCCCCCTTTTTACCCGAAAGATATGAGTGAATTGTTATAGCTAAGCCTATTCGCCTAATCCACTCCCCTATAGTTGCCATGTTGTGCGAACGCACCATGTTGTTTATAATGACTAACTTATGTTATGCCACTGATTACTCGATGTGATTTGACGTGTTTTTTTCTTCTTCAAAATCTTCCGTCACCATCAAATTTCTGACTAATCGAACGTGCTTTGCATGAGATGCGCTTGTCTGCACCTATTGATCAGGAACATGCCGTTTTCGTTCAGGGCACAAATATGTTGGATCTAGTGGAACCGATTTCCTTTCAAAATTTTGTGCATGCACAGGTGATGATAACGTGTTGATAGCGGACGACGGTCGGTGATCGACTAATCCGTGCTGATAGCGAATGTCATGGGTGTTTTTTAGAAGTTGAAAAGCGTGGAACTTTTGTGAAGGCCGGAGCAATATCAACTGTGCTATCTGTATGGGACATTTTCAAACAGTCCAGTAAAAATCACATTTCAAAGCAAACGAGCAAGAATAAAGATATTTGGATTCCTGATTTTTAGCTCTAGGAAGCGGTTGTGCTCAAAAAACTGCAAGTTCTTCGAAACTAATGGTCTTTTAAGGTTGAAGTATGTCACACAGTTCTCCTCTGCGCTCTTTCTATTTTTTCTTCTCAGAATTTTTTTTAACAGACAAGGTTGTTTCGTTCGAGAGATGACCTTTTTTCCTAAGAATACAGAATGTTATTTATCAAGACCAATGAAAGAGAGCTGCCAAGGAACACTCAGAGAATCTTTTTCCTACAACTGGAAATAGTAACTGTCGTTTTCGCTACGACAATAACAATCAAACTAAAAAGCAATCTTGTTGTTCAATGACACACCTTCAAAATGGGATATTTCACCCGTTTTTATTGCCTTTGGAAAAAAATTAGCCCACACAGAAGTGATTACAACAGGTAATCAGGATTGGATATGAGAAAGTGTCTGTCTAAATCTGTGTTTCCACGAAAATTGTCTAAATTTACAAGAGCCATTTGCAAAATCCATGTGCTACTCTATCGAGGATATAGCATCCTACTTTTGTGACAAGCTTCTAGTGAATGCGCCATGAAAGAAACCACGTACCCCTTAGTCCTGGACTTTGCGGTCAATCTACACTGGAACCTACAATTCTGAAAGTTACTTGATACTTGATATTTGAACAGTCCGTCCTCACTAGTTGTGCGGGCCCCAGCATAATCACTATTTTTCGGAGATTTGCTGGTTAAGCCACTGTGGTTCCCTGGAATCTCGAGGACACCCTGGCCAAAGTCTGCTCCAGGTCATCACCACGACATGCAGTCGCAGCCCTTGTGATTGTGAGGGAGATTTGTCACTATGCGACTTTGATGCCAGGATGGTGGTGGATCCTGGTATTCGTTTACTCTTAGCTAGACTTCCTGATGGAAACGCCGGACTCCTTCTCAGCTTGGGAGACCCTGCCGGGCAGGACGAATCCCTCCGCTGAGCATCGCAGTCCGACACCCAGGAACACCTCCTAGCCACGATGAGGCGGTAAACCATTGGGAGGATTCTGAAAATTACGTAGAGGAAAAGAAAACCAGCTTGGTTTTGGAATTTAAATTTTTTGTGTAAAGTTTTCATTTTAGCAAAGCAATTTCTAACTAGAAAATAAACCATGGGGGACACGGCAATGTGAAATTTAGTGAAAGAAAATCCTACCGATGTTACTGAATTATGAGCACTTTTACCGCCTTACTTACAGTTCTTCGTGCACTGCAGGGACTTTTTTGCATTATCCATCTTCTGTGGTACGGATCCTAGCGTTTTTTCTATTTTTTTCTGGTTTTCTCTCCACCATCCGTGAAGGTCTTCGAAGTCCTCGCTTGTGGGTTTTGCAACTTCATGACGATTGTTGCCTTCCTTATTCACTGAAGGCTGGTCGAGTCTCACTGCCTCCATGTGCAAGTCGATCTTGGCATACTATGCATTTGGGACACCCCTTGGGTGCAGTGTATCGGGGAAAACACGTATTTTCAGATGGTGATAAATAAATAACCAATGAGGTAATGCATGAATAAAACGACCCCACTAGGGAATGTCTTTTTATCGAGGGCACTACTTGATTGAAAAGTGCTGAATAACGTTGTTATAGGCATGATGGGAACAGCGAACAATGCCACTAAGATGCAGAATCAATCTATAGTCATCCAATGCTTTCCACAACAGGGAGTGCAGATTCATCCCCTGCCTGCAGGGTCTCCAAAGCTGAGAAGGAGTCCGGCGTTTCTATCAGGAAGCCTAGCTAAGAGTAAACCAATACCAGGATCCACCACCGTCCTAGTATCAAACATCAAACTATTCCAATGGTGGCAAATCTACCTCTGATCCACTAGGGTGGCAACGGCCTGCAATGGTGGCGAGCTGGGGCAGACTTTGGCCAAGCTCATCTCGGGGCACCAGGGAGCCAAAATGGCTAAACCAATAAAACTCCGAAAAGTGGAGATTATGCTTGGCCCGCACGACCAGTGAGGACGGGCGGTCCAAGTGTCTTGAAGCATTTACTAAACGAAACATCTTGTAATTGTAGCTGTACGTAACCTTATTCATGGTTTTACAGTGTGTTGCCACCTATTCTTATCTCAACTCTACTTTGTGGTTTTGGTGCTTTTATTATTATTATTCTCCTAAGAAATCTTGAAGGCAGTGAATACAAACTACGGAGTGTTAAAGTTCAGCGTTTTGTGTGCATGTACACTGCAGCCCCTTACTATTTAACAGGTTGTATCTGTGAGCGGACGATGCTTGCGTTAAAGCAGCTCTGCCATTGAACTGACTTTATGTGAATTTTGGACAATGGAAGGGAAGTTGGTAGTTTGTCACACTTCGGCAGTCCTCTGGACGACAAAAGAGTACATGCTCTTCACTTGAACAATAACACGGTCTTGCTGGTCTTCCAATGAGTAGGAACCTTGCATGCAGACAGGTTACGTGTGAAGAGCCGAGCCAGTGTGTTTACGAGGACTGGCGGAAGGTTCTTCAGGTGCTCTCATCATATCCTGTTTGGGCCTGGTGCTGTTCAACTTTTCACCGACGAAATGGCATGTCGGATTTCGGAAGGGAGAACCGGTGGTACAACACATCCATCCTCCTTTATTTCATATGACGGGAGGTGGACGTCGCTATCGAAGAGATCCGAGTAGTATTCGTGAATAATTTTCTTCATTGCCTTTCTGGACGCTGTAACTGTTCCGTCTGGGCGTCGGAGTGCAATCATTTTGGTCATGTAATTGACGATGCTTCGGTGGGCTTTGCGAATGCTTTTTCCAGCCAATGCATCGTCGACAATTGATGCTGCTCTTATATCTTTAAGATCTTCTTTTATCGCCTGTCTGCACTGTTTTGCAAGTTCGGACGTTAGTTTGCGGTTACCTGCACCTTATGCGAATCGAGGTTGGCGTATCAGCTCGAGTGTTTCTGGGGACAGACGTCTCTTGGTGATTTTCGAACTTTCAGTTCTCATAGCGCTAACGTGAAAATGTTGAATGAGCGGATCGTATTCTTCATGGGATGTTATCAACAACGGCATCTTCCAACCAGCCGACTAATGAATTGAATAAGTCTCTGTACATGGTGGTTCTGGGACTTCGGTTTTTGAATTTAGCGGCTTTTTCTCTTTCCGCGAGAAATAGAATCTGCACGAAGGAGACGATGGTCTGACACGTAGAATTTTGGGACAACATAGATATCGGTTAGGTCAAAAACCTTTCATTTACTATGATGTCGTCTATTTCATTATGGTACTCTCCATTGGGAGACTCTGACGTCCACCGTTGAGGGTGGCTGTTCTGGAATTGCGAGTTAGCATGGATGGTCTTGGTCGCCATGATAAACTCAGATAACCGCTCACCCTGTTCGTTCCATTCTAATCCACGGTTTCCAATGTGAGGTTCTTCAGACGTTCTTCTTGGTCCAGTCTTGGTGTTGAAATCTCCAATGATGACCTTGAAGAATGTATGGTCTTCTCTGTAGAACTTCTCCAAGTCCATATAGAACGGTTCGACTTCTTCTTCGTCATAGTTTGATGTTGGCGCGTAAACGACGAACATTGTCAAAGCCGGTATTGATCCACATCTTTTTAATCGTAAACGTCCGATTCGGGTTGGATGCTTTTCGAATGAATCGATGTTAATGGATAAACTCGTGTTGGTATGAATGCCGACGCCGCCGACTCCTCTACTGTCGCCTGTGCGGCGTTGAAAGGGTGGCGTCTTCTCGTCTCTGCCAGGCCGATGACGTCATACCTTATCCTTCTTGCTAGAATGAGCAAGTGTTCTATCGAGGACTTGGATGCAAGTGCATCGAGGACTGTACGTGCATAGTAGATAGAGATCGTTACCGTAGTTCGTTGCAATTTAAGAATCTTTCATTGGCCGTGAGATTTTAGCAGCCTCTCAGTACTCGTCCTACCCAACGCTGCCGAACTGAGGGCTCTTTCAGAGTCAGGGGAATGAGGTCCCGTTTTGTTTTTTTTTATTGTGTTTAGCATTTTGATACCCACGTATTGCTTGCTGGGCTCTGAACGTGGGGGTTGGGTAAAGTCACGGGTAGCTTTCCATGCTCTCCCAAAGTGGACATGGAGCTCATTTGCTGGAGACGACTCTTAACCGCCTCCCATATACTTCCCTGTCACTTGATTGCAGCCTATGGCCGAATTGACTCGTAGAATACAATCCGCATAAGCGAGAACGCACCCACACACGGATGCACGAATACGCTTCGTAAATACAGAAAGTATGTGCTAAATCGGCGCAGCAGAAACACGGAGTCCATCCCCTGGATCCAGCTGCCTCTCAGGGAAGCAAAGGCCGCTTCTGGTTCGCGATTAACCCTCTATCCGTCACCTGGGGACGCGCCACGTAGCCTCGCGACTAACAGGCTCCAGATCCCTCATGTGAAGGGAGATCCGTGGTCGCCAGACAAGGATTTGCTTTTGATAGGATTACAGGACGCTGCTGGAAATCCCTATCATTGCGTGCGTTTTAGCGGTGACACTTCACAAGGGGACATGACGACTAGTCTCTAGTAATGCAGCTGCTGGTGGAATATAGGCCTTCGAGTCAGTTCTCGGCACCGTATAACCACCAGCTTTAAGCAGAATGCTCGACTTCGTGAGAAGACGCTACGCGGGACTTTTTCGTAGTTGTTACGAGCAATATCTCAAACTTGGGTAATTAAACCGCTTAATACGCAAATACAACGTTAATACAACAGTAATATCGACGGAGACCTACTGGCACACAAATCAGGCAAGTTCAAATCTACGAGGTGCTGTACCTACTAATGAAGTGAGGCTTACAAAGGCATAAGAGTATTGTAAATAATACTGTTACAACATTAGTACTATGGTAACAGCAACTTGGTAACAATGACAAATAAGGGGGGTGCGGATGATGACGCCCGCATTAGCGCGTACAGTGGCCCAGATGTCGAGGGCTAAGAAAAACAGAACAGTCAAATGAAGATAAGCCGTGCGTTAGGCTGCGCTAGAGGTCATATGTACAGCGGTCAGGTGTACTTTGACACTGATTGATGAGGATAGCAAATTACCTCAGCATCGATGGTGGAAGTGACTACGAATGAGAAGAGTCATCTGAGGAACACGGTCAGGCGGCTGGTATTGGATAACGACATGTCTGCAACGTGAAGTTTGAGCATCGATGGGTGCCACCATTGCCTAAAATATCGTGGGCCAGAAAGATAACTACTGAGAAATGAGAAGCCTATAGCGGCTTATCAAATACACAGCATGAGTTGGCCGGGTCAGCGGCCTTGTACGCATGGCGTACCGTGTGGGAGGAATGGTACATGCCACCGATGGTGTTGCAGACAGAACGCATTTTAGGATAGCCGCCGCTACTGACAACGCACCGCAGATCAATTGATAAACAATGAACAGTGACACTAGGATGAGGATCAGGATGATGATGACGATACACTGAGCTGGTGGGAAACGTGACGTAGTGACGATGATGCGAAGTTAACGTACAATTCGCAACTGTCATTCAATAATGATATGATGAGTCTAATGTACAGTACTGACTATGTGCATTTTAAGTTAATAACTGCGGTAATCTACATTGGTGACACACGAAATCAATACGGTACGGATCTAAGAAGCGGACGAGCCCTGACAGGGGTTCACCTGGAGAACAATTCACGAAGCTATTTATATGCTTCCGGAGAAGGCGGTATTTGGCACAGGTCCAGCATCATTACCGAAAACATTCGTCGGCTACCTCTCCAAATCCTCTCAAATATACTAAGGTCAGCTGCCAGACGACTGCTCTCGCAAGCATCCTCATGCACTTCTTGTTATTGTACGCACGATAACTTTTGGACAGTAATAACAAACAACAAGTTCAGATTCTAAGAATGGGTTTGCATAACAATACTGTTTATAGCGATCGAAGTTCCTTAGCACGGGATCAAGATATTTACGTTCTACGACATTTGCTAGGCAACTTGTGAAAACTGGATATGACACTTATTTCCGAAACATACAGTCATGCAAAGATAGAAATAGATATAGAAGGAAAATAGAAACTATTCTGGGAATAGTTGCTATATCTAGTGTACATAGGAGTTGTGTCTTTCTGCTAGAAATTGACCATCCATTCCGAGGAACAATAAAAGTCGGAAACCAAAGTCTGAATTTTCCAGCGAGTGCCCTTACTTCTTTAACTATACTTTCCAGTGTTTTCTTGACAAAAGATTGGAACATCATGTTACGGATGGTGAACGACGACAAATTTTTTTGGATGTAAAATTACTACAGTGCAACAGCAGAGGAACATTTAACAGTAGCTTCATTATCCCATAATGCTGTTTCTCATGGAATAAAATAAACTATGCAGGTACAACAAAGAACAGCAGGAAGGTATATTGCTTCTAAGCAATTCGAATATAAAAATAGTCTTCATTAGATAGACCCTTTAATGCGTGGCTCCATGTCTGGATGTCTTCCAGTGCATTGTCCAGTACTTAAACATCCGACCGTGTGAACGAAATGCACGATAGCGAGTTTTTGCAAACCAATCTCAAGATACATTGCATGTGAATACAATGGGATTTCCTCCTTGAATAAGAAATTTAAGCCAGTGATAATTACACAACGTGTTTCAGGAAAATTTTGCAGTTGTATGATTTATACACTATTCAGGTCCTTATTATCCTGCTAATTTCTCTCATGCGTTAGTGGTGAAGACCGCAAGAATTTTCAGCAGTAGCTCTTTGTATAAATTATTCGTAACGGTCCCCAAAAATTGGACATCCTTTCCCGTTTATCTAAACCTTTAATTTGCGATTTATTTCTTTTACCTTCGTTGCCCTTCGGACTCGGTTCCCAAGTAAACATCCATATCACCTACTAGATAAACATCTATTCCGTTAATTAGGTGCCAATTATGTCACGTCTCCTATTCGCTCATCGACATCACGTCATGTACTCAGTGAACAAGTATCATGTTTGCAACCACAATTGTTTGTAGCCTCATATGGTTGTACAGTTTATAATCGCGAAACACCAATGCCGTTTAATTAACGTTGTATTTGCGTATATAAAGGTCTTATTACCTAAGTTTAAAATTCTGCGGCACACACGATCACACGAGTAAAACACCCGCGTGGCGAGCCAACGAAGTTGAGCATTCCATCAACAGTTGGCCGGCAGAGGGCAAATCCGACCGACTACTATTCTATATTCCAGTGGCCAAACCACAAATATGCAGCAAATTGCGAAGGTTTAACAATGTATCAAATTGATGTTTTTTTTAATCGTTCGAGACAAACCTGATACCATTTCTTTATAAAAGTCATGAAGGAGATGTCTCAAAGGCCGCTGAGTGGAGCCGACAGCAATGTCTGCCTTGTAGTCGCTGTGCTATAGAAGAGGGCATAGAAAAACAGAAAGCTTACGGCGATTCAAGCTAGCTGAGAAAAAGGTGAAACGAAGGACCCGTGTGGTGTGGCGGTGAACGCGTTAGCCACCTGTAAGGGTAATTGCTTATTGATCCCTAACAACCACAGAAACCTGCGGCCCTGAGTTTTCCAAATATCTCAGCATCATCGTGGTTATATGCATATATTCTATTCATGGAAATGAGAGCATGGATCTTTCAAAATCGAAGCGTAATCTTATTCTTCAAATAAAGTTAGGGTGTCCCAATTGAAAAAATCTGTTCAATTTTTACAACAAGATCCAAATAAACATCTGGGCTAGAAATTTAGAATTATGACTTGTTTTGTTCATAGTAAATTTGGAAGTTTCCTACCATACCGCCAACGGATTTGGTTGGCGTTGGTTTTCGATAACTGCTGATCAATTTTTCGAGAAATAGGCTGCTTTGTAGGAAGGGCTAGGCATCGGTATATCGCTCTAACTGCAGATGTAACGTGTGATACAACAACAATGATGTCGAGATATTGGCAAAATTTCGAACAGTGGGTGTTCGCGATGGGGAACGAACGCGCTACTACCCTTTCCGGGGCATTAATGCGTTCATCACCTCACCATGCGGGTCCTTCGTTTGCAGATATAATCCTTTAAAACGCATTCCACTGAATGATTTCCTGCTTGTACAATCACTTTGCTGTTCGAGATAAAGCCCATGACGACCTGAGACACGCTCAAAGTTGGAAGCGTAAATTACTAGTCGGCAAATATACGATTAAAATTGAGGCATACCGCCGTGAAAATGTTGAACAAAAAGATGGAGCTGTACCAGTCTGTTTGTTTGGTGCTCTAAAAATATAAAGCAGACTGTATTAGACCCCACCTTTTTGCAAAACCGCTGTCAATTTTCAACACCCTTAATTTGGCTGGAAGACTTTTGATATTAACGTAGTTTCATATTATGAAACACACATACAAATCGACCAACGGGCAGACTCAAAGAAAGTTAGCAACTGAAGTAGTCGCACTTAGGATAATTCATACCTTAGCGCTGCTGGTTTCTCTCCTTGGCGCTTAAGATGCTCAACTGGTGTGAAGAATTCGCGCATTGCTTCATCAGGCGACAACTGCCTGCAGTATACACACACTCTTAGTGGCAAGAAATTACGGCCGCGAAAAAGACGTACACTAAAACTAACTTGGAAGACGATACTCTCATTGCTTCGGCTGTTACGCAGCATTGCGGTGCGTTTGAAATTCCGATAAAAGTAGCTTTTCAGAAATGCGTCGTTTCCTTTTTCAGCGATTCCCTGTTCTTGTAGAGCACACGTTTACTTCTATGCAAAAACGCATACAACATAACAGTAGATGACGTCTCGGTAAAGTCGCATTTGTCAGAACATGGAAAGGTATACGGATATGCAATTCACTGGACCAAACGCTTCAATAACACACACAGAAAGACGCAAAATCCACATAGTAGTCACTTCAGCAGCTTCTCGGAAAACCAACCGTTTTTTACGTGTCGTCCGCTTGGGAAGAAAAGAACAGCCGATTATAGTTGCGCACGACACCACGCGCATGGGCGAGTGTGGCGCAGTGGATGGAGGCGCCACTGAGACACACACGTGGAATCGATCTCCACGTCTATGGCGCACCAAGCATACTTCGGTAGGTCACCGCGAGTCATTGTAAAAGCCAGATATGATTTTGCTCACCTCCAACAATACTTAATAAAGTCGAATACATGGCGCATCCCTGAGGGATTGAACAACGCCAAGAGCTTTATCATTCTATCCTCCATGGCACCACTCCACCTCAAAAATCAATGCGAAAGGGATATTGTGACTTATATATCAAATTCGTCTCCGCTATGCTTTTGTATCCGGTGCGTCACTAGCGGTTGCCATCTGGGTGTTCTTTATACGGATACATAAATGTCTGCCCGCTTTTCCCAATATATTCATCTCCGCAAGCACTACAAGAGATGAGGTGTATCATACCTAAACTCACCGTCCCTGCCGTAACTGCAAATTACGACAGAATTTCCAGAATAGTTTGAAAAAAAATAGACGTAGCAATCTGATAACAAACACATGTAGACACGTGAATCATACCATTAAAAAACACTACGATGGTATCGAAATGGAAGGAAATGTTTACTCAGAAGAGCTCAAATATGCTAATTTCCAAAACCGACTTTCTGTTAACCTCGGCATTGATTGATAATTCGATGTTTTCCTTCAATAAGCAACAACACGAGCTTGTTATTATACAATTCGTTGGGATGTAATAGCTGACCTTTTCGGCGGTTTCGTCTTCTTCAGAGTCAGGAAAGGTCAAATTGAGATGCAAAACTTAACAAATAAATGTACATTCGCATAAGAAACAGCTTCATCTGAACACCTGCCGTTTATTTGTTGTAAGTATTTCAGTTAGTTGGTGGAAAGCAGCCGCACATAGTAATACATGGGACGAGGACTGTGTCTATGTCAGGTCATTGAATCAGCCTGAGGTATGGCGCTAGGTGACGCGTGATGACAAGACATTTCTTCTTGGGATTCGTCTTTAAGTTTTTGGAATTGATCCAAAACGCTTCAGGAGTTTTACGCGCAGATGTTTTCGATTCGTGCGTGACGATAGTGACTCCTACTTAAGAATCTTCTCCGTTGTGTTTCTGCATCCTAGGCACGCCTAGTGGAGTGCTTTGTTTTAATTTGGATTTACCGACTAGATGTTCCTTCATGCGGGCGCAGAGCAGTCTATCCGTTTCGCCAACATATTCCTCCCAGCACGCTTTACAAGAGATCAGATAGACTGTACCCGAACTGATGCAATCATCGTCTCTACCGTTAGGAGAAATTATGAAGTTTTTTCGTTGTACACAAACGGTCATAAAGGCGGTTGCGAACTAGCTGACGTCTTAGAGTATCCGACGGTATTTTTTATCACTCTTACCGAATTCTCTGGACCGGTCCCTTATTAAACAACGTTTTATGGCTGCGTCTGTTTCGTTTGAAATAAAGGGCAAGAGGAAAGGAGGCTTATTTGCGCCAGAATTATCGCTGTGGGGCGGGGTTTTCCCTCTATGCCTTTGTCGAGAAGCTACAGTTTCGTAACCATCTGAAATGGCTATTTGGTGCGCCAGTTTCGAGGATTCTTCCCTCTGCGCTCTACCAGTGCACACGCTCGTGGCGGCTCGAAACATATTTCTTATAAGCGCCCTTTTAGTGTGTGAGGGATGAGAGGAGAGGTAATGAACCACCATATTCTTACTGCTTGGCTTTCGATACCACTTAGTGATGTAGCCCCTTTCGGATATGTTAATTTGAACGTTTAGAAATGGAAGCCAGTTTTCTTTCAGTTTGTCATGGGTGGACTTTATGTACTCCGACTGTTCGCCCAACAACTCAAAGTATTTGTCCATCTCCTCTTGTGTGGAGCAGATGACAAAACAATCGTCTGTATACCTACAGTAGAGTAATATCCTGAGATCGATTGCTGGTGTTTCCACTTTAGACATAAAGGCAAAGGCAATGGTTAGTGCCAGTCCCTGTGCTTTTGCCTACCCTCTGATTTGCGCGTAATATTTCCCGGAGCATCTGAGGATCGAGCAGTTTAGGCCTACCTTGAAGAGGACCATAAACTGCTGAATCGAGAAGCCATAAATGTCAATTGCTCCTTTGTGTTGCTTAAGAAGCTCGCGGGATGGCTTGCATTGCAGAGTCGTTCGACGCGTTAGTGTAAAGGGTGGTATCGTCGAACGACTCCATAACGTACGCGCTTTTGGGACGTGCGTTTCGCAGATGATCTAACGACATTTGGATGTTCGTGAGATGGGCTGGTATGTGCTCAAGCAACTGGTTGAGAATTAGATTTATAAACCAAGCAATTCCATCCGCAGGTCTATACAACTGATGATGGGTTTAACTTTAAAGGTGGAGGAGTCGGTAGACGCCAGATCATCAGTCGATATTAACTTATGGGTCTTGATAAGTAAGTATAAGACGGGAAACATGTCGGCACTTCGATCTTAAGATGCGAAATGTCTGCTGGTTTTAAACCTGCTGCGCTTGCCATTTTGACTCATTCGTTGTCCAGTTTTTCGATTTTGACTTCTGAATTTCCTTTTCAGTTGAAGCGCAATAAAGAGATGCGTCTTCAAGATGTTTTTTCCGTTGTATCGACATCTAAGTGGCGAGGAAATACTACAAACTCTCCACCCTTATCACTAACTGTTAGTCTAATACTCTTTGATTTTACTAGCTATCGAGCCTTTCGCATACCAGATATTTGCGCTGCTGTAAGGATCGAACTAAACTTTCTCGCGCGATAGTGGTTAAGGACTTTGAGAGTTTCGCTCGAAAATATGCGAAATTTTATACTTACTTCGTCGTTAGGGTCTTGCTGTCCAATTATCGAGGAAATGGAGGCGGTGGTACCCCCCTAACTTCTCGTTGTTCCTTTTTATTTCGTGTCTCAATTCTAGAGTTGCTGCGGAGTCGATCTTTGACCTCGTGCAAGCTGCACGCGATCCTACGCAAGGTTTCTTTAGAAGTGGGTTGGGCTGGTGAGAAACTTGGACCCAATTCTAACAGGGAGCGCGCGTCATCGGGAGAGAGTTATGCCTCCTAACATGGTGACCCTTGACTTTTCAGGCACGTTATCGACCACATTTTCAGTGCTAGCGCTTTCGTAAACGGTCTTGCTTGGTTTGATTGAAGCTGATTTTTTGCGAATGATCTAGTAAATTTTGAAACTTGCTGCTTCAGGTTACTTTAGCATTCAACCTAATGGAATTGCAAATCAAAATTGACCCACCCATTATTCTCCTCCAAAGGGAGTCCTCTAAATACTGAACACAATAAGATTCACAATTTTAACTTATTATTTACTGCCTACTCTTTTTTAACGACAGGGTGTTCATTCTACGTGGCAGAGGGCGTACAGCGCAGTGCTTAGTGGTGATCTGCAGTGCACAAAACGCAATGATAAATGGTCTTTGGTTCAGTACTGCGACTTTTGCTCACCAATGGTTCCATCCAACCTGCGTAAGCGAAATGTATCAGAATTTTCGATAAGAAAGCATCACCGTCTCGATACATCGGTGGGTGATCGAAAATCACTGTGTGTGCAGGCCAGATATGCAATCAATCACCTTTTGTGATGTTTAACAAAGTCGAATGCACTGGCGTATCCCTCAAAGATTGATCAACACAGAACGTTTTATCCCTTATCAACGTTTGCAGGACTTCATGTGCTCATCTTTGAGGGATCTGAGGCAAGTGAATTAGAAGATGTATACGACAATAGTAATGAAGACTATGATGAAGTAAGCGGTGACAGGTGTAACAAGCTGGTGTTCGTATTAAACTTCTGACTGTAAAGAACACACGTTCCAATAGATTTTTATGTTTTTATTAATATTTGAAAGCAGATTGTGAACAAATACAGCCTAGAGAAAAATTTGTTGCGTGGTCGGGAAAATATTTACGAAATGGAAAGATCCAATGTTTTTTGGTTTTATCCAGGAAATATCGCAACAGCTGAAGGATTTTTTTGAGTTCTAATGGCCTTGGAGTATGGCAGAGAGATTTCTGTACAATCACTACTAACAAGGAATTTTCCAAGTGACGTATCACACAGCAACTGCCTGAATGTGCTCCCGACTGAATAGAAAAACAAAAGAACTCTCTAGCAAAAAATTATGGTGGGCGAAATAAACTCCTGAAATAAAGATCTGTTAAGGCCCATGGTCTTCGCGCACCTTTCTCCCTACATAGCTATTCATATCAGTGATTGCTGGGCTTCACATTTTAAGAAGAACAGAGGCCGAATACTTGGTAAATTTGCAGAGATTGAAAAAAAGCCTTACTAACGCATGCAGAGACGTTGCGATTTACAAGATGACCACGATTGCGATTACCAGTTTTTTCGACAGAAGGATTACCTCTGTTTTCAGAATGGCAATGTGGAAGGTCATCCGCAAATTCTTCTACGATTTCTTTAACAATCGGGTCGTCAGACTGGTGCTAAACAAAGTCGGTGAGGACGATGTATCGTCAAAATGGCTCATTCATTCGATGTGCCGCGTGACCTGCTGTAGTGAATAATTGAGTAATATCCGAATTACGCCGGATCAGACCTCAACGTGTGAACGAGCTGCCGTAAACTTTCAGATATATGCTTGCAATGCTTTCTACATGTCGTCTGTCAAGTTGCAACCTTAGGAATCAACGGGAAACAGTGGAAACAGTCTCTTTCTCAATTATGGACATGTTTCGCTAGATACATTGCAGTCAACTTGACCTTCACAGGCTCTGTAGAAGGTGAAGTCTACTGAAGCGTCAGCCCATTTGTAAATAAAAAACTGAGCGACAACATCGTGTTCGTGTTGGTATCAACAAGATAGTGAACTATTTGATAGTATTGAGGTCAGAAGAAAGTCAGCCTTGGTAATAACTCATGAGTGCTGGTAAGTACGAGACCGGTCATGTTGGTAACCCAGTTTTATGTTCCCAACTAACAGCGTGCCATCTTGACCTATTTCATATTAAATTTTCGCTTTAAAATGTTCTTCCATTGTAACAAAATGTACTTGACGACTAATTGCTACAAACTCTTCACCTTTACCACTGTCTGATAGTCCTAGGCCCATTATTTTTTGCTAGTTCTCGAACCTGTCACGTGCCACATTTTCGCTCTGCTGCAAGGTTGGATTTAAACTTTACCTCGCGATAGCTATCCTGGATTTTGAGTGATTCATCTGCAAATACGTGGAAATTGGTGTCCACTTCTCCGCTTTTTTTCCTGCTGTTCAAAGAACTCTTGAGGAAAAGAAGGAGCTAATGCACCTGTTTCTTGTTTTTCGTACTTATGTAACGTATCTATTCTAGCGTTGTAGCTGAATCGATCTTCACGCGCTTATCGTCGCTTCCCTTCGGAATCGGCCTGCCGTTGCTGGTCTAGCCGGCTCTGGTAGCCCTGATAGCCCTGTCCCTCGCATTCCCTCCTGGGCAGTGTTGGAGCCACAAGCCTAAAAACTCATGACCGCCTGTTCAGCATTAAAAGAAGCAGTCGTCTTCAGATATTGTATAGAAAATAACATTAACCTACCAACGTTATCCCAATATGAATAACAAGAATTTGCAAATGCTTCATACTCAATACAGAGGACGATAATTCTGCAACGATATACTCGGTTTCTAAATCTGCTGCGTTTATGGGGCATCAAGAAATCAAAAGCTGCAACTTTACACAGTGATAAGAATATCTTCAAAATACTTGCAAAACAGAACATAATAAAATGACCAAATATGTTCAACAGAAAAAAGGAATACAACAATGCCATTCTACCAAATGAAGCAAGGATGTTTAAAAAAATATGAAAACAGCCGCAAGATCTAAGTGAATTAAGAGATTATCAACCGAGTTGTTTAGATTCCTTGTAGAGTAGGTGGAGTTAGGATGCAGATTCAGAGTTTCCAGATGAGTACGATCTGACAGTGTCGCTTCTGTAGTGCGATAGAGCACCAAACAATTAAACGACAGTCTGTTTAGTGCTCGACATATGTGAGAAAGTACATCAGAGAAGAACAGAAAATATACAGAAGAAAGGATGGTCGTGCAGTTCTACGCAAGGGTGTTTCAAGTTCATGTGAGTGAATGGGAACATCTGCTTTTCTGTAGAGAGCTTCCGCATGGTACCGTATATGGAAAGAGAGGGTGTTTCTAAACAGATATATTCTCCGTCTCTTTAATGCTTTTCAACCAAAAATGAAGTAATTTTTTTAGGACGAATTTCCGAGTGAATTATGGACAGTGATGAATCCATTTCGAAAACAACTACTTGCCCTTGGAAGAAAAACACAGTTTGATCATTTCATTTTTGTCTGTGTTCCCGTCATTATTCTCATTATTATTACCTACCATGAACACCAATGTTATCGGAAGGCGAATAAAAAAACGGTGGGTTTTCGAGAAGCCGCTGGTCGTCTAATCATCGTTCAGATTTTCATCTTTCTCTTTGCTGCGTATCAGTGTAGCCTTCCAGGCTCTAAAGTAGTCGCGATTTCAGAAAAAAGGAGAGGAAAACGAGAAATTAACAGTCCATCGCGGAGGTTCAAAGAAATTCGGTCCTGGGAACTGTTATTGCTATTATTCTTATCGATTTGTTTCTTTCTAGTCTTCTCCTTTCCGGGGAGTAACGCGTTCACCACCACACCATGCGGATCCTTCGTTTCGCCTGTCTCTCAGCTAGTTCTTCGATCTCTGCCATCAGCAATCACCCGTCAGCGGGATTGATCTGGGGATTCCCAAATCGGCAAGGAACCCAGTTGGGCTGAAGCTGTACTTATAATCACAATTTTAACTTATTATTTATTGCCTAGTCTTTTCAACGGCAGAGTATGTTGCGAAATATAACTTCAATGATGCCGATAACTGATTTATTTTCATCCACATATTTCAGTGGATGTTGTAGAAATCGATGGTGAATGAGCTGTTTTATTCCGTGGAATTTCTCGGAAAGTCCGAACATTTCCGGGAAACCAGGTTATATCTAAATTAGCGATAGGAATTCTGTTCTCTACACCTCGCGACAGTTTTGGCGATAGGAGAGAAAACTGTTTAGTCACCGATTTGGAAGCGAAAATTCCGCGCCACCTCAGCCAAAGTGCTATAAAAGTACTAGTGTATTTCAGTTGTTAACGGACATTTTCAAAATGAAAGAGCAGTGTTTATACGATACGATGTTGCTGTGAAATAAATCTTTGCATTTCGTATTTGGTCATTGTGTTCCGATATCGAGCAACATCGCATGGCCACTAGGGACGGCAAACTATTACGTCGTTGTAGAAAGAGTATCACTAAAATTCTACATGACAAAAATCATCCCTTGAAAAAGAAGATATACCACTTATGTTGGGTAGGTCTCAACGGAACGCGTGGCTCATGTGACTCATATACTCACGCATTGTTGTATCCACCCAATGGTTTACCGCCTCATCGTGGATGGGAGGTGTTCCGCTGTCGGACTACGATGTACAGCGAGGGATTCTTTCCCCTCGGGAGGATCTCCTAAGCTGAGAAGGGGTCAGGCGTTTCCACCAGGAAGCCCAGCTAAGAGTAAACCATTACCAGGATCCACCACCGTCCTGGTATCAAACTAGTCGCATGGTGGCAAATCTCTTTCTGTTCCACAAGTTGGGCGACTACCTGTAGTGGTGACGACCCAGGGCAGACTTTGGCCAGGCTGACCTTGGGACTCCAGGGAGCCACAATGGCTAAGCCAGCAAAACTCCGAAAAATGGAGATTATGCTGGGCACCGCACAACCAATGAGGACGGCCCGTCCAAGTGCCCATGTGTGTCCAAGTATTGTTGTATCTCACGTGTTGGTGACAGAGGCAACGATTATTCCTTAATATTTGCCCCACATTTAGATTACTCACAATGATCGCAAATTATCACAATGTTTTTTCATGTTTGCCTGCGATTTTGCTTCAGGTTCGGCATTTTGTTAACTGCGCTTCTTGGCGATGCCTTGTCATTTGCATATCCATTTTTCTATATCCTATCGTACCTCCATCATCTCCGGGAAGGATAACAGGCGGATTTCACCCGTTTGGGGGGTTTGGATCACGTCCTTTGAGCCTGTTCTCCATTATAGAAGCAGCCCTAGAAAGCACCAGCCATTAATCGGAGAAGCGGAAGCCCTGATTTATTGGAAAACATTCACTTTCCAGTACAGTGCTGACAACGGCAATGGAAATCAAAAGATACTTGGTGATGAATTCAGCAGATGATGCTGCCGTAAAGGTGTAGATTTAAAGATTTTTTTATTTTCTTCATATTATATGATCCGTCTTCACGTCTACTGTGTTGATCCCAGCACTTCTCACATTCGATTCGTTTCCTCGCACCCATCATCCACGAAGACCTCCCAACCTTAATGTGTGGTGTTGGTTGCTGCTTGAGGTTCTTCATTTTCTCTTGAATATCGTAGAGTGCTGGTCGAGCAATTCTTCCTGTCGTCTTGAGATAGCCGGGCTGGAGGGTTCCCAATTGGATTGCAGAGCGTGATTTTTTTCCAAGACACGTGCGATACCAATTTCCTGACGCCGGAGTGATGAGACGTTTGGTTGACCCGGAACGGAATCTAACTAGTACCATGCTCGTGGCAACAGACATCACTACAACTGTGCAATCCACCCCTAGATTTAAATAAGGATAAGAGTATCCTCGCCACATTGACATGTAGAACAGAATGCCCCTATAAAAGTTAATACTGCTTGTGTTAATGGGCAGAGCAACAATGTGACTCAAGCATGTGTATTAAGGGAGTTACAAGGAGCTGAAGACGGTGGCAGGATCTAAGCTAATGAAAGGACGGCTACTGGTATTGCTTATACTCTTTGTGGAGTAGGTGGAGTTCTGACCGATGTTTACTCAGAATTTTTCCAGTAGGCGCAATCTGAAAGAGCCGTGTCCGAAAGTACATCGAACAAAGACGGCAGATTCGTACCAAAAAAGCTAACTGGATTCCCTTATGATAGATAGGAGAATGTTCACCAGGTAAGGACAGAAATATACGGAAGAAAACATGTTCGAACAACTCCATGCAACTGCATTTCAAGCTTAATTGCGTGAAAAGCAATATCCTGGACCGAACTCCTGTTAACTTCGGCGCTGTTCAATAGGTCAGCGTTTTATTGTTGAGCAGACACGAGACTGGCAATAACAAGATTTATCGAATTTGGCCGATGTTTCGGAGATTTTGTTTCTTTATAGCCTGGAACAGCCAAATCGACTCGCAAGGTGCTCGGTTAAACAACTTCATTAGTCCAGAAGGTAAAACTTATTACATAAATTATTCCTTAGCATAGTTAACAGCCGTAAACAGCTTCTCTTAAACACTCGTCGTTTTCGTCGTTTTCGTCGTTTTCCTCTCAGCAATCGCGAGGTTGTTAAACAGCATACGTCTAGTTCCATACAATACCACACATACAACACAATCGCAGTTGACGTTTCGGCAGAATCGCCTTTTTCAGAGCCAAGAAGGGTACACTAATACGCAACTTACTAGGTCAAACACTTCAATAGCACAAACAGAAAAAATGAAAATCTGCTACAAGATCTACGGCTTCTCGAAAAACTCACCGCTTTTTTCACCTGTCCTCCACCGAGGAAGAACAGCCGCTCAGAGTCGCATGTGGTTGACGACTGCATCTCCCAGCCTTGCAGCGAAAGTTTGAGAATCTGTTGAATAATTCACGTGTCTCGGCTTCAAGAAACCGTAATCAATCGTTCGATGCTAGCAGTCAAAACACAGTTGATAATGCACCAAAGAAGTCTAGAGTCACCGTACTTGGGGGGCATGACGTTCTCTTTTCTGACTGGGAGTGCGCGCTCGGTATTAAAATTGGGCCCAAGCTTTTCACCAACACAGCCCATTTCTAAAACAAACGTGCGTAGGATAGCATGCAACCTGTATGAGCTTCAACATCGACTCCGCTATCAGGCTAAACAAAGGACATCAAGTAGAGATGAAAATCAAGGGGTGACGACACTACCACCTGCCCCGTTCGTTAAAACGTTTTTTAGACAGCAGGACCCTAACGACGGAATTGGCTTAAAATTCGGAATGTTTTCGGACGGCGTTCTCAAGGCCTTTAATCATTATCGCGATAGGTTTATCTGTAACCTTACAGCCGCGCAAAAAATGTGGCTTGCGAGGAATTAGAGAATTAATAAACTCGAAAACAATAAGATTGTCTGTTAAGGATAAGAAAGGAGAGTTCGTAGTTATTCCTCGCCAGCTAGATGTTAAGATAACTGAGGAGCATCTAACTGATGTTAACCTTAACCGCCCATTATCTGAAAGGGAATACAAAAAATCAATACCGAAAACCAAACAATTAGTGGGTCAAAGTGGTAAAGGCGGCAGGCTTAAAATTACCTGTTATCTCGCACTTTAAAATCAATAGACCAACATGCCCCCGTCTTACACCTACTTATTAAAACACATAAGTTGGTATCACCTGATGATGTTGCGTCAACCAATCCATCATCATTCAAGGTTAGACTCATCATCAGCTGTGTAGACGGGCCAACGGATAGAATAACCTGGTTTTTAAGCCTAATACTTACCCAGTTGCTTAACCATATTCCAGCTCACCTCACAAACACCCAAATGTTCCTAGAACGTCTACGTAACGTGTGTCCTAATAACGCGTACGTTATGGGGTCGTTCGACATTACCGCGTTGTACACCAACGTATCGAATGACTCCACAATGCAAGCCATCTTCGAACTTCTTATTGAACATGAAGGAAGAATAAATATGCATGGCTTGTCCATCGAGCAGCTTGTGACTCTCTTAAAGGAGTGCCTAAAGTGCTCGATTTTCATGTGGTCTGGGAAATATTTCGCTCAAATAAGGGCGTTGGCAATGGACCAGCGATTGGCACCGCGCCTTACCATTGCGTTTATGTCTAAAGTAGAAGCCCCCATTCTCGGTCTCTGGCCGCTACTCTACTGCAGGTACATAGATGATTGTTTTGTTTTCTTCTCTACTCAGGAGGAGATGGACAAATGCTTCGAATTATTGAACGAGTAGTCTGAGTACATTAAGTTCACCAGGGAGGAACCGAAAGAAAACTGGCTTCCGTTTCTAAACGTTCAAATTAACTTATCAACTAGCGGTTACATGATAAAGTGGTGCCGAAAACCAAGTAATAAAAACACCCTGGTTCATTTCCTTTCCTCCCACCCTTCACACATAAAGAGGGTGCTTGTAAGAAACATGTCTCGAACAGCCACTTCTGTGTGAACAACCAGGAAACCAAAGGAAGAATCGGGCGACTTGGCTCGGCAAATAGCCATCTCCAATGGCTACGAAATAGTTACCGCACAAGATAAGTTTAGAAGAAGAGCGACGCGCCGAAACGAAACATTTGGCCAAAAGAAAGTCCCGTTTATGTTGCCCTTTATTAGCGATGAAGTAAGCATGGCTATAAAACGATGTTTAAAAAGGGCAGGTCTAGAGGAATCGGTAGCGATAGTTGAAATACCACCGGCTGCTCTTCGTCGTCAGTTAGTTCGTAACCGCGTACATGACCGTCTATATGTAACAAAAAATTGCGTAATCTGCCCTTATGACAGGGGACGGTTACTGCATGAGCACAGGTACGATATGCCTGATCTCTTGTGGTAATTGAGGAGACAAATATATTGCCGAAACGAGTAGACCTTTATGTATCCACATAAAAGAACACCTAGATGGCACTAGATGGCAAATAAAAAAGCAGGACAAGGCACGCCACTAGGGACGCATAGGATACAAAAGGATAGCGGAGACGATTTTGATATAAAAGTCGCTATCCTCGCACGGGATCCTAAAACACCAATGCGCAAACTTTTTGAGGTTTTTTAGATGAATACCAACAATCCTACAATTAATAGCAGGGAGGAATGCATCGAGACCATGCGTGATCTCGCCCCGTATCTTCGCATCGATCGTTGATGTGTGGAGGTGCAGTCGAACCATATGTGACTCTGAGTGGTTGTTCTTCCTCGGTGGAGGACACGTAAAAAAAAGCGGTGACTTTTTCGAAAAGCCGTAGATCTTGTAATTATCGTGCAGATTTTCATCTTTCTGTTTCTGCTGTTGAAGTGCTTGACCTAGTAAGTTGCGTATTAGTGTACCCTTGCAGGCTCTGAAGAAGGCGATTTTGCCGAAACGTTATCTACGATTGTGTTGTATGTGTGGTATTGTATGGAACTAGACGTATGCTGTTTAACAACCCTCGCGATTGCTGAGAGAGAAAACGAGGAGTTCATAATCCAATGCCGAGGTTAATAGAAAGTTGATCCTGGGTACTCACCAGTTTTATTTGCTGCCTACTATGCTTTTATAGAAGAAGTATAGTAGGCAGCAAATAAAAGGTTAGCATTGTGATTTCGACTACAGCCTCAGCTTAAGTGGCTCCAGTGCCGATTTGTGCTCCCCAGATCAATCTCGTTGATGGGTGATTGCTGATGGCACTGATCTATAGGAAACTAGCTGAGAGGCAGGCGAAACGAAGGATCGGCATGGTGTGGTGGTGAACGCGTGAGCATCTGGAAAGGGTAATATCGAGTTCGTTCCCCACCGCAGACACTTGCTTCCCGGAGTTTTGCAAATATCTCAGCCTCACTGCGTATGTATCACACATGATAGCCTACCGTGCAAAATTGAAATAGGAAGTAAGTAAAAAAGTTAACATTATCATGGTGTTATGCATGTGAAGATGTGTCATTTTCACCTCATCTTATTTCTGACCACACCGCTACACGTTGTCAATCATACAATGCCCTTATGATTGTACCAGTTTAATGTCTATACAAAGCTTTGAATAAAATCGTTAGAGATTCACTTTGCAAATGACACCAGAAATGAACGTGGCAAACTGTTCGGAGGGCAGCTCTTTACATCTGCCGATTTTACGTCTCTCTGAAACTTCGTAACATTCCTTGTAGTGTTCGACCAGAACAGACCATTAAGGATTGTAAATCGAAAGTGCCGTGCTGTTTGTATTTCTGTGGTTACAGAACCAACTGGGTAGCCCGGTACGCGACATAGAGTAATACATGCAGCTCTTTCTGGTTACTCAGTGATTGTTATTGATATTGGCGGCAAAAGCGGTTCTTCGCACAAAAGCAAATCGCAAATGATTCCGTGTTTCTTGGACTACGTTGTCCACAATTTTTTCCTTTAGTAGACTTATACTGATGCCGAATGCTATGGAATGGTATCGGGTGGAAGAAAAACGAGCCAAAATTCGTTGACGACGTAGCAGAAGAAGTTTGTAGAGTACAGGCCTGAATGAGAGCCGTCCTTCACTCAAACCAGGTAATTGTTTGATAACGAAGTTTGCGAAAAACGAGAATGAATGACGCTGGACGGAAGGGAAAGAACCTACATAGTGGGTTCGTCAGACAAGGATTTCCTACCAATGAATTGGGGGGCCGCTATAAATCTCTATCATCCTAACGTTTCAGCGGTAGCACTTCACTAGGGAACATGATGATTAGAGGCGAGTCTACACAGCAGTTGCGTCTTTTTGCCAGATATTGACCACCCATACTGAGGACCAATAGAAGTCCGATGCGAAAGTCTAGGGATTCCAGCAAATGCCCTTATTTCTTGAATTATTCTAGTGTTTTCTTGACAATGCCCTGCATAGTCGTGTTACGGATTTTGCTAGAGATTGGTCACCCATGCAGAGGACCATTAAAAGTAGGAATCGAAAGTCTGGGTCCGCCTGCAGGTGCGAGTATTTCTTCAGTTAGAATTTCTATATTTTCTCGAACAAAACATTGGATGGTCATGTTACGGATGGTCAACGGGGACTAATTTTTTTGATGTGAAATTATTTCAGTGCAGCTGTGGAAGAACACACAGTTTGAGAGTAGCTTCAGTATGCTTCAGTATCCCTAATGCAATTTCTTATAGAATGAAATAACACATGAAAATACAAGAAAAAAACAGCAACCAGGTTTATTGGTAGTAATTGGAATAAAAAAGTCTTCATCAGACAGCCGCTTCAATACGTGGCTTTTAAAAATGACACTTGAATTGTTTTCGATGTCTCCCAGCACAAAATCCACCACCTAAATATCCGACACCGTAAACAAAATGCTCGATAATAAAGCGTTTTTGCAACTTGATCTCAAGGTACATTGGATGTGAATGCAATGGGATATCCTACTCAAAAAGAGTGGCTTTAAGCTAATGATGATTGCAAAAAAATGTTCGAGCAAAATTCTGCAGTAGTATGATTTACACACTATTCAAGTCGTTCTTAGTCTGCTAATTTATACCACGCGTTGGTATTGGAGACCGCCAAAATTTTACTAGTAGTTCCCCTATTTAAGTTACTCATAATGGTCGTCAATAATTGGACATCGTTTCCTCCTTATCTTTACCTTTAATTTGCAGTCTATAACTGTTACCTTCGTTTCCCTTCGGATTCGGGCTCCGACTTGCGTCAACGATCAAAAATGAAAGATACCGCTCCGTACGTCAAACAGTCGAAGGTAAGGTGGGCCGGGCGCATAATGCGTGTGAACGCCAAGCGATTGACAAGAGCACCCGACATCTCCAATGGATGACGGCTGTAAGCCAATGCAACCTATGAAGAGAGTGCTGGTCATTGTACAACACATGAGGCCAAATCTTCTAAGCAAACAAATTGGGTTGAGGGAATGACGTTTTCATCCATGAACTCATTGAACTACTTGCTGGTCAACAAGAGCTTGGAGTGTTCTTCAGATCTATCTGGCATCTCCTCTCCGTATTCCACGATTTTCACATTCTAGCGCAGCGATGGTTGGAAAGTTCCATGCTTGACTACCTAACTTAGTAATATGAACGACAGTGTAAAAGATAATGCTCTCGGAGTTGATCATTCACTGAGGGATGCGCCATGCCTTCGACTTCATTAAGCATGGTCAGAGGTGATTGGGTTCCCAACGCCAATGTGTGAGATAAATTAGCGGATTAATGACTGATTAATGAATATTGCACAAATCACACAACTGCAGAATTTTCGTAATACACATTTTGTAATCATCAGTGGCTTATCGCGTTTCGTTCAAAGTGGGTGTTCCACAATATTCAAATGCAACCTATCTTAACGATTCCATTGCCGATGCTTCTATACTATTTTTTGAGTTCAACATGTTTATCCGGAAACATGTTTGTGATAAGAGTTGTGCTATGACTGTTTCTGCTGAGTTTCTAGTTTCTACTTTCTCTACAAAGCCGGCTTAAAAAAAGGATTTAATCGCACCAAAACCGTGATGATACTCATCTGCTGAATGACTCTGCCGTGCAACAACAGATAATAATACGGCTTACTCTTGCCTTCTTGAGCAACTCGATGAATCTTGGGAGAATTGAGAGTAATGATGGCTATGATCTTATACTTTATCGATTGTCTAACATTTCAAAGGTTTTGAGCCGCAAAAAGGAGTATAGTGTTGAAAGGTTGTAGTTGATGAGAAAAATCAACAATTACTGAAGTTTTTCAATTGTACTAGTGCTTGTTCAAAGATGCAATGCCCTGGCTCTAAGGATACTTCGTTAAAAAAAGTTTTTCATGACAACAGTCGCATTCCACTAACCACGATCAATGAGAGAAATTGTAGTGAGGTGGAATTGTTGAGAGGCCTTATCTGACACTTCTTCGAAATCAAGAATGCGGTCCAGTAGTTGAACAGAGCTTTGCGAGAAGTTTTTTTGGACTTCATCCAATGAATTCAATCCCATCCTGCCTGTATTTTCACAGGTTTCAAATTTATTTCTGCAGCTCACTCAAGATTTATATTTCAGATCTTCTACGATTTTATTGTGAGTGAATCAAATTATCAAGAAACATCACTGAAGGGAGAATGACATCAACGAGAGTAGAAAGGAACGAATGACGGCAACATTCCAAAGAGAGAAGAAATTTGCAAAAGGCAGGCATTGAAGCGGCTGTCTGATGAAGACTTTTTTTGGTTAGAATTGCTGAAAAGCAATAAACCTTCTTGCTGTTCTTTTTTGTATTTGCATGGGATATTCTATTCTACGAGAAACAGTATTACGAATACTGAGGCTTCTGTCAAATTATATGTTCTTTCAGAGCTGCACTGTAATAATTTTTGTCCTCGTTGACCATCTGTAATACGACTGAATGCAATACAATGAATTGTCAAGAAAACATTAGAATAATTCAAGAAATAAGGGCACTTGCCGGAATACCTAGACTTTCGCATCGGACTTTTATTGCTTCTCAGCATGGGTGATCAATGTCTAGCAGAAAGACGCAACTGCTGTGTAGACTCGCCTCTAATCATCATGTTCCCTAGTGAAGTGCTACCGCTGAAACGTTAGGATGATAGAGATTTATAGCGGCCCCCCAATCCATTGGCAGGAAATCCTTGTCTGACGAACCCACTATGTAGGTTCTTTCCCTTCCGTCCAGCGCCATTCAGTCTCATTTTACGCAAACCTCGTTTTCTAACAATTATCTGGTTTGAGTGAAGGAAGGCGCTAATTCAGGACTATATTCTAGAAACTTCTGCTGCTACGTCATCAAAACGAATTTTGGCTCGTTTTTTCTTGCATCCTATATCATCCCATAGCACTCAGCATCAATATAAGTCGATTACAGGAAAAAAGTGTGGACAAAGCAGTCCAAGAAACATGGAATCAGTTGTGCTTTGCTTTTGTGCAAAGAACCGCTTTTTGCCGCTAATATCAATAATAATCACTGAGTAATCAGAAAGAACGGTATAGAAGTCTATTGCTCTATATTGCGTGCCGAGCTACCCAGCTGGTTTTGTCACCACAGGAATACGAGGAGCACCGTATTTTCGATACACAGGCCTTCATGGACTTTCGCAGGTTAAAAGAAAACTAACAAAGGTTCAGAGAGATGTAGAATCGGTAGGTGTGAAAGCTCGTCTTCAATTTACCACGTGCATTTTTCTGAAGGCTGCAGTAGAGTAAAAGCAAACGTTGATTACAATTATGAAGGTATCGTAGACTGACAACGCGCAGCGGTGTGCTTTATCAAAAATTTGGTGACTTGATAATGATGCTTCTTTACATGAAAAAATATCATGGTATTTATTACGGTCAACAACATTGACTACAATTGTAGTACCACATATGTTCTGCCTAAGCAAAGATTTCGATCATTGCAACGTTGTTCTCCAGTGGCCATTATGGAATGACGGCTATTGTCCGACGCATAAGTGATGACTCCATGTCTGCGCTCCTCTTTCCGTTACTGAAATTCGTCATAGTCCAACAATTTTCTCCATGCGGACAACGGCTATAATGTACTACAGGTATATCGCAACAACTGCAATGCCACCCTAACATATTCTGCCACCAGGCACTAGAAAGATGTGCCGCGCCAAACTATAATGCTTGCAAGGTTTAAAAGTTTTATTCATTATCCATTCTTTTTTTTGTAGTCTGGCGTTATGCGGACCACATCCACAAGGAAGCTTCGACATGGACACAACTCGAGAAGTCAAATGCCCTTCGAGCGCGAGATTATGCTTACCAGAGGCTGACGCGCTATCCACCACTCCCTACCGAGGCCTTTGCTCTGCGTTTCTCTCAGCCAGTTTTCTCCTCTGTCACTGCTATCAGCAATCGCTCGTTAACGTGAATGATCTGCAGAGCACAAATCGGCATTGAACTCCGTTAAGCTGAAGCTCTAGTCGAAATCAAAAGCTATGTGGATGCACAAGATTAATTTTATTCGGCAAGTAATTTGGCTCATCATATCAATCACTCAAAAACACATTAAAAAATCGTTTTCAGTCCTGCCAACAAAACTGGCTTTTTGCTCATCGTAACTAAGCTTAACCTACCGAACTCAGCTTAGTTAATGTCAGAAGTGAAACTATGCCCGATGTGTCGCTTTCTTGTTCAGCAATCACAGCGTTGTTATACAGCATACGTTTACTTCCATGCAAAGCCCATGCAATACAACAGTAGCTGACGTTTGGCAGTATCGCCTTGTTCGGAGCCCTGGAAAGGTATCCTGATAGGCAATTTACTACGCTAAAAGCTTCAATAACACATACAGAGTGACAAAAGTGTATGTGGCAATCACAGGATCGATAGCTTCCCGAAAAACCCACCATTTTTTTACGCGTCGTCCAAAGAGGAAGAAAAGAATAGCTGATCAGAGTCGCATATGGTTGATGAATGCATCACCCCACATCCAATATCGATGCGAAGATACGAGGCGATATCGCGGTTGATCTTTGGGCATTTCTCGCTGCTACTCATTCTAGCACCAGGTCCGGGCAGGATAAGATCAGAACACTTGAAGAACCTTCCGCTTTTCCTTGTAAGCCCAATGGCTCCGCTCTTCACACGTTACCTGTGTGAATGCAAGGTGCCTACTCAGTGGAGTGACAGAACCAACTGGGTAGCCCGGTACGCGACATAGAGTAATAGATGCGGTTCTTTCTGGCTCAATGATTGTTATTGATATTGGCGGCAAAAGCAGTTCTTCGCACAAAAGCAAATCGCAAATGATTCCATGTTTCTTGGACTACTTTCTCCACACTTTTTTCCCTTAACAGACTTGTATTGATGCTGAATGCTATGGGATGATACCGGATGCAAGAAAAACGAGCCAAAATTCGTTTTGATGACGTAGCAGTAGAAGTTCCTAGAATGTAGTCGTGAATGAGTGTCTTCCTTCACTCAAGCCAGATAATTGTTCGAAAACGAGGTTCGCGTTAAACGAGAATGAATGACGCTGGACGGAAAGGGAAAGAACCTGCATAGTGGGTTCGTCAGACAAGGATCTTCCAGCTGATAGATTAGAGGACGCTACTACAAATCTCTATCATTCTAATGTTTAAGCGGTAACACTTCACTAGGGAACATGATGATTAGAGGCGAGTCTACACAGCAGTTGCGTCTTTTTGCTAAAGATTGATTACCGATGCTGAGGAGCAATAGAAGTCCGATGCGAACGTCTAGGGATTCAAGCAAGTGCCCTTATTTCTTGGATTATTCTAAAGTTTTCTTGACAGTGCAATGTATAGTCGTGTTATGGATTTTGATAGAGATTGGTCACCCATGCAGAGGACCATTAAAAGTAGGAATCGAAAGTCTGGGTCCGCCTGCAGGTGCGAGTATTTCTTCAGTTAGAATTTCTATATTTTCTCGAACAAAACATTGGATGGTCATGTTACGGATGGTCAACGGGGACTAATTTTTTTGATGTGAAATTATTTCAGTGCAGCTGTGGAAGAACACACAGTTTGAGAGTAGCTTCAGTATGCTTCAGTATCCCTAATGCAATTTCTTATAGAATGAAATAACACATGAAAATACAAGAAAAAAACAGCAACCAGGTTTATTGGTAGTAATTGGAATAAAAAAGTCTTCATCAGACAGCCGCTTCAATACGTGGCTTCAAAATGACACTTGAATTGTTTTCGATGTCTCCCAGCACAAAATCCACCACCTAAATATCCGACACCGTAAACAAAATGCTCGATAAAAAAAGCGTTTTTTGCAACTTGATCTCAGGGTACATTGGATGTGGATGCGATGGGATATCCTACTCAAAGGAGTAGCTTTAAGCCAATGATGATTGCAAAAAATGTTCGAGCAAAATTCTGCAGTAGTATGATTTCCACACTATCCAAGTCGTTCTTAGTCTGCTAATTTATACCACGCGTAGGTATCGGAGATCGCCAAACTTTTTACAAGTAGTTCCCTATTTAAATTACTCGTAACGGTCGTCAGTAATTGGGCATCAATTTTTTCTTTTTTCTGAACCTTTAATTTGCATTCTATATCCGTTACCTTCGTTCCCTTCGGATTCGGAGTCCTCTATTTTGCCCCTGGTGGTCCCGGAGGCTTTGGTGGACCTGCTGGCCTTGGTGCCCTATTAGCTCTGGGGGTGCCTGACATCTCTCGTTTCCCCTGGTGGCCTTGGTAGAAAATCAAGAACTCCAAGTTTGCACAAGGATAAGAAAATCTTCAGTGCACTTGCGAAGCAGAACATACTGCAGTGACCAAAACTGAGCCTGAGAAAAAGGAGTACAACGATGTGTTTCTAAAAACTTAAAGCAAGGATGCATAGAAAATATGGAGGCAGTCACAGGATCTAAGTGAATGGAGAGACGACCAATCACCTTATTTATGTTACTCGAGGAGTAGAATGGGTTAACATGTAGATTCAGAGCGTTCAATTTAGTACAATCTGATGCAGTTGTTTCTGTGCGCGATAGAACATCAAACAAAAGAAGAAACAGTTTCTACAAACAGCCAATTCAATCCTTCGACGACAGATGCGAGAAAATGCAACAGACAGAAACAGAAAATTTGCAGAGGCTAACTTTTTATCAATTAATATCCATCCCTCTCCCTGCCTTGTGGGCCTCGTAGCCCTTCATGGCCCAACTGGCCCTCGTGGTCCTAGCATCCCTTGCTGCCCTTGTGGTCCTGGTGGCCCAATTGGCCCCTAACACCCCCTGTTGCCCCCTGTGGCCCTGGCCGCCCTGCTGGTCCTGGTGGCCCTGGTGGCCCTCTTTGCTGTAGCTGTGGTTGCGTCGTTGTTCTTGTCTCTGGTGGCCTTGTTGTGCCTGGCCCCCACATTTCTTCTTGGCCGCCTTTCTGCACACAGTTCTGAAAGATCATGACACCTGTTCACCATTCGGAGAAGCGTTGGTTCTCAGAAGCTGAAAAAACATTAACCTACCAGTGTACTCCCAATAAGAGCAACGAGAATGAGAAGATGCTTCATGCTCAATCTAAAGAACGGTGCTTCTGCAACGATACAATCGATTTTGCATCTTCTGCGTTTATTGTGCAAACAGTGATGAAAAACTGTTAATATGCAAAGGGATAAGAACATCATCGATGCAACTGCAGTACAAAACATATTACACTAGTTCAAAATTATTTGTAAGAAGGAGGAACACAACAGTGCTAACTGAAGCAAGGATGCTTAAAAATGTGATCACAGTAACAGGATGTAAGTGAGTAGAGAGACGAGCAACCAAGCTCCTTATATTCCTTGAGGAGTAGGTGGAGTTAGGATGTAGATTCAGAGTTTTCAGGTGAGTACAATCTGATAGAGTTGCTTCTGTGTGCGATAGAACATCAAACAAAGAAGAAACACTTTCCACAATGAGTTAATTCCATCCTTCGACCATATATGTGAGAAAGTGCATCAGATAAAAACAAGGAATTTATGGAAGAAGGAACGGTCCGAACAATTCTACTGCAAAGGCTGTTTCAAGTTCAAGTAAGTGACTAGGAACAACTGCTCATCCGTAAAGAGTTTCCGTATGGTACCGTATATGGAAACAGAGGGTATTCAAGCTAACAGGTATATTCTCCGTCTCCTTAATGCTTATTTTCAACCAAAAAATCACACAATGTAATTCTATACCGATATCTTGCTAATGCGTTCACTGCCCTCTTCTAAGAATGGATTTCTGGGGGAGTTCTGGACAGTTATGAATGTGCTTTATAAATACCTACTTACTCTCTTGAAAAAAAACATTGCTGGTCATGTTATTTCCATCTGCAATCTCCGTTACTGTTGTTATTATTACTTTTGTTAGTATTACTGTTTTGTTATCAACAACAATGTTAACGATATTGTTAGCACTAATTTGTTATTTCCTATTTGCCACTCTATTTTGGCATTGGTTGCCTTTTTCTTCGAACGTTTTACCACGTCAGGGCCACAACCTGTGGAGCTTGAAGAGATTAACGAGCTAATGAGCTGTCACCGCTTAAACACAAAAAGGGTACTTTTAAGAAACCACGTTTAGAGCAGTCACGAATCTGTGCACAGGAAGAGAGGAGAACGAAGAATCCTTGATGTTCGCGCGTTATGCAGCCATTTCCAATAGATGCGAAACCGTAAACTTTCAGCATAGTTATAGCGGGAAACCGATACCCACAAACGATATTTCGCCCTGTTTATCATACCCTTATTTCCCCCACAATAAGTGCAGCTATAAAACGTTGTTTGAGAAGAGTAAGCTTAAGGAATTCGGTGACTGTGATTGAAGTGCCATAGGACAGTGTAAGATGCCTTCACTTCTGTTTAATATTCTTATTTATTGCCGAGTGCTATGGGAAGATATCGGATCCCAGCCAAATGAGCCAGAATTTGTTGATGACGTAGCAGGAGGGGTTTCTAGAATTTTGACCTAAACGAGCTCCTTTTTTCACTCAACCAGGTGATTGTTTGATAACGACGTTTGGTTAAAGAGGGACTGAATAGCGACATTATCGTTTGCGAAGCGAAGGTTTGATAGGAATTTTCAATCAATACTTAATAATCATAATATCAAATCAAAGATTTTGAACTGCTGCACGTTATTCGCGACGAACGACACTCAGAAAGACGTCACAATAGCTTGCAATATAAGAGTATGTAGTTTCTGTTAATACATTCTTTTCTGTGGCGACGCTACATGTTAGTGTCTAAATGACGCAGTCCAGCTGTTATTAAAATCAGCGCAGAATTTCCCACCGTGAGGCATAGCTTCATCGCACCGTGAGGTACAGCAACAGTGTAAAACTGGACTAGCCGTTTATTGTGAACAATTCTATGATGTAAGCATGGACCTGAAGCTTCACTTTAAATGAACAGGCGGATTACAGATAGCACTGTTCATAAATATCGAGTGCTCTGTGTTTCTATGCACATTCCATGTAGTTTCTGGAATAGCTTGATAATTCTCACATCACTGCACAGGCACTGAGTGCTAGCAGGTGACCCACAGTTTGTTTCCCAGATGGAAACTATTGTGCTTGTAAACTCCTCATAGGCGAGTACCTACCAGATGGCAAGAAGCTAGTCACCATAACAACAGTGCTATTTCGCTTTCAGACAACACCTTTCTTGATCTTATCGGCTCACTCCTTCTATTTGTAGGGTCTAGAATGTGGAATAGCGTTAACTAACTCTCAAACCCCTGCATTATCGATACATAATTATCAATTATTATGTAACTCCTATATCTTGTTAGTCTAGTAACCGTCCTAAATACTTGCATCGCTCTCCATAAGTACTCCACAAAGGTCACCATTGCCACAGCATTCATCTACTTATTACTCTCGCCGAGGCCTCAATACGGTAATATCCGTTGATGTGCTAGGGTTGTTGTTTAGAAATAAGTAAGCGTTTTAAAATATCTATTGCTTTGATGAACTTTTTTCCTATAAAATATTCTCTTTATCTTGCAATCTTATTAGAAACTGATTCTATGCTCTTACAAGGTGTTTGTATTTTGTCAAAAAAACTCATTTTTTTAAAAACCTTAGAGCTTTGCAATTTTAGGGTTTCAAAAGCGAATCTTCGTTGAATTTTCTTTTATGACTTCAGACTCGGTCGTAGTGCAGCAGAGACGGCTCGAAACACTACAGAAGTTTGGGGGTGAATGTAGTGTTGGTGAATTAACAGTGCGAACATAGCCCCGGAAATTCCGATCCGGTGATTTCGAGCTCGAAGCCCGCGAAGGCCCCAGTGAACATAGAGAAGACGAATAGAAGGCAATCGTAGAAGCAAATACGCGAACGACTGTTCGAGAGCTTGCAGAACAGCTTGGCGTAAGGGCATGAAAAGTTTCCACCCAGTTCACTGGCATAGGAAAGGCGAAAAAGCTTGAGAAGTGGGTGTCACACGAATTAAACAACAAACAAAAACAAATCGCCCTTTTGAAGTGTTGTCTGCTTTTATTCTGCACAATAAAAACTACACTTTCTTGAACGAACTGTGACGCGCGACGAGAATTGGATTCTGTAGGGACAGCGGCGACGTTCAGCTCAGTGGTTGGATTGCGGTCAAGCTCCGCAGCACTTCCTTAAGCCGAAATTGCACCAAAAAGTCGTTATGGTGAGCGTTTCGTGGTTTGCATCTGGGTTGATTCATTACAGCCCTTTGAATCCAGGCGAAACGATTACGGCACAGACGTATGGCCAACAAATCGACGAAATGCACCGTAAACTCTAACAACAACGACCGGCATTAGTCAACAGAAAAGAACCAATCCTTGTCCACGACAATGCCCTCACTCACGTTGCGTAACAAACACTGCAGATGTTGAACGAAATGGGATATGAAACTTTTACTCATCCGCCATATTCAGCAGACTCTCGCCCACCGACTTTCACTTCTTCAAGCACCTTGACAACTTCCGGTGCGAGAAATTCTTCACGAATCACGATGACGCAAAAAATGTCTTGAAGGAATCCATCGCTTCCAGAATTCCAGAATTTTGTGCAACTTGTTCTGTGTTGGCAAAAGTATGCGGATTCACATGGTTTTTGTTTTGATTAATAATGTTTTATTCGAGGCGAGTTATGACATTTTAAATAATATAGTTAAATGGCTCACTCATTTCTGAACCAACTAATATTTGTGTGATACGTTATTTGTCCTGCCCAATACTTTGACACTTCTCATACCTTCTTTCTCATTGCGTTGTTATCGTAACTTGAGCTCTCATGAGCTGGCACATGCCTTTTGGTGCGGTGGCCGCCTACACCTCTACTACTGCACCGCTACTGATGTATTCTCTGTCACATTTGTTGACCCTATAACCGTAGCCGTTTAAGTTGTTTAGGTATCGTGGTACAATTGTTACTGTATTAATGTAATTGTCGCTGCGGTGTGCCGCACCAGTACCCTATAGTGAAAGCGAGAAACGGAGCACACAGTCCTACTGTTGCCACTAATTAGTTGCGAGATCCGCGGCATCCAGCATTACATGCATTTTATGTAGCCAACTCGGCACCACTGCCTAACACGGTGAGCAAGAGAAGCGTCACATGCCATTGTTACCGCTCATTTGAGGAGTGATCAGCGGCATCCAGAACCATTTCGCAATACAGCGAGCCGGAAACGCAGCAGTATTATAATGGTTGTCTATCACTTGGTGCGGCATCAGCAGCAAGCAGATACCATGCCACTACACTGGGAGTGAGAAACGCAGGTTTGGTGCGGAATCTGCGGCGTCCATAACCGTTGCGCTATACTAGGAGCGAGAAACGCAGCACCCAGTACCAATGTTGCCAGTAATTTGGTGCGAAATCCGCGGCGTCCAGCACCAATGCCCAACAAAGAAATAACGTAACCTTTGTTGTTCTTGTAAAAGACACGAACTCTGAAAAGTTTTATATACCTAGTATGCAGTCGAGGAAAAGAGTGATGCTGAAAACATGTAACCAGCCTTCAAATTAGATTTTAATGTGATTGTACTAGTCGAATCCCAGAAAAAATTCTTGACTCACAAGACACTCACTTAGGACACAAGTATTTAACGGTTCGCCTCTAACGAAGGTGAAAAAAATTAATAGGTAAGTGGAACACGAATGAGTACCTTTTACACTGGTTAATTATTCGATTACTTGGATACACGGACCACCCATCCTCACTGGTTGTACGGGCTCCTGCACAATCTCCGCTGTCGGAGTTTTGCTGGCTTAGCCGTTGGATTTCTCTGGAGTCCTGAGGTCATCCTGGTCAAAGTCTGCCCCAGGCCCTCACCACCACAGGTAGTCGTAGCCCATGTGGATCAGGTCGGGAACTTGCCGCCATGCGACGAGTTTGATACAAGGACGTTGATGGATCCTGGTATTGCTTTTAGTTTTAGCCGAGCTTCTTGGTGGAAACGCCGGAGTCCTTCTCAGTTTGGGAGACTCTGTCGGGTGGATCTGAAATAACAAAATACAGAACGAGCAATAAGCAAAATTTCCAGAAGGTTCGATTAGTGGCATCGTCAGCATGTGCGTCATCCAGCCTATCAGTAAATACGCAAGTCGGCTTTAATTCGGTAAATTTCTGAAACGACACTTCTAAAGAAAAGCGCCATGTGAAGAAAAAGGACTAAAGAAATCTCAATAGAAGCACCGCTGGAATTTGCTATGAAATAACTCCTGAAGATGCTATGGAATAAACGAGGAATTCTTTTTTTTGCCTTACTTATAGACCTAGAAAACACTAGGAAACCGTGAAAAAACAACTGGATAATAAGGAATGATGTATGACTACACGGATGTGAACTAAACGAGGTTAACAGTAGATGTAAACGGAAGCCTGTATTGGTTAAGTAACACTTACGGGTCTATCTAGGTGTTTTCCTCAGACAGGTTTTACTTGCAGAGTATTCAGAAGCCGTTACTAGCATTTGTTCGCAGAACGAAATAACGTTGGTGCGCGATTAACTGTAGTTCTTGCTAAAATACTTATCCTAGAAGGTCAGAAGACTTATGGAACGCAATTACTATGAGGGGATATGGTACACGAATCTTACAGATATTATAATATGCAAAACGTGACCAAAAATCTAGTAGAGTCACGCTGGAACTGTGCAAAACCTGAATGTATTTCTGCGAAATCCACTGTATCAAACATAGAAAGAGGATTTTGGCAACACTTCAGCTGTTCGTATGGATCAGAATATGTATTAATAGTATATATGATTCCAGATGACGATCTGAAACGAGTAATCAGAGGATTATCCGCTGTCCGGAGGGTTTCTCTTGTGACAAACTGGCTTCTTTGGGCAAAGGGTAGAGGTAATGTGGTTCTAAAGCAGCAATAATCGCAACAAAATCTCACAGAAAAGCAAGTTAAGCTGCTCCCATGATTTCTGATGCTTCAGAATGGTGGCATTATTATTATTATTTTTATTATTATTGTCATCACTACAAATTATTATTATTACTATTATTGTTATTGAATATTAAATATGATTATTAATGATTATCATTAGTATCATTAATAATTATTAGTGATGATTATTATTTTGTTCTGTTTTGTTTTGGTTTGTTTCCTTTTGCTATTCGCTATATGCTCTCTGACAAAATACCGATTGCATTGTGGATTATCAGTTGAAGAACAAAAAACAACCGCCCTGTATTAAAGAGCGTCGCCGGATGTGTTCGCTTATTCGAGATGCTCAAGTGGGGAAGATCCGGTTCGATGTGAGACGAAGACGCCACATCGAAAAGGGGAACAGCTGTGGACCATCGACAAGGATCGTCTGCTCTGATGAAGACGAAGACGTCGAAGCGTTAGCCGAGTAAATATCTCGTGTCAACCTCGTGTGAGCTCAACGATATAAACACATACTGATTGTTATTATTATTATTGGCTATTATTATTGATATTATTATTGATATTATTATTGATAATATTATTATTGATATTATTATTATTATTATTATTATTATTTTCATTATTATTATTACTGTTTACCATTAACAACAATGTTATCGCTATTGCTGGCACCAATTTGTTCCTTTCTCCTTCACCTTCTTTTTTTGACATTCGGTTGTCTTTTTTTATTTCAAAGGTTATACCATGTTAGCGCTACAAGCTGTGGAGCTAAACGAGATCAAGGAGCTGTCATCCCTTGAACACAGTAAGGGGTACATCTAAGAAACAGATTTAGAGCAGCCACCAATGTGTGCAGAGGAAGGGACCAGAAGGAAGAATCCATGAGATTCGGGCGCTAAGCAGCCATTTCCAGTACCCACGAAAGCGCAACCTTTCAGGATAGGTATATGGGGAAAGCGACCCCCACATACCATAATTCCAACGAAGATGAGATCCCGTTTATATTGCCGTTTATTAAGAATGGCCAGCTTGAAGAATTCGGTAACTGTGATTGGAATATCACCGAACACTCCAAGATTCCAGCCAGCTCGCAACAGCCTGTATGACCATATAGGTACAACGCAGAACTGCGTATTATGCGCACGTAAGGAGTCGAATACGTTAGCGAAGCGATAAAGCCCACTTTGTGTTCGTATAAAATAACATCTAATCGGTTAATTGAAATTGAAACCACATCAGCCCATTGGGCTCGGGACATAGAAATTTAACAGCAAAGATTTTGAAACAGAAGTCAGTATCCTCTCACAGGAATCGAAAACGTCATTCGGTGAGCGTGCGACGAAGAAATTTTATTCTCAATTTGATTGAATTCTTCGTTTATTAGCCTTCCTGTTTGGTTTTTGGAGATGATTGGCAGGTAGATTGCAGTCAAGTTTAGCTCTCCAGGCACTGGCGGAAACGAAATCCGCCGAAACGCTAATTGTTGCAAATAAACAATATATGGTACAATAACAACTTCGGGTGTGATAATCAAGAAATTTGTGAGTTACGGAGCTTAAAATCCACATGAACCTGGCAAACCATCATTCTCCCACCAGATTATTGAATTTGAAATTGTTATTGACGTGCTGAATTTCTTCTGGTTTTAAAAGAAACTCAAAGCTATCTCCTGTCAGATTTCTTCATGAGGACCTAAGAGGTATTACTTACTTATTTGGGTAGTTGGATGGCTCACCCTCACTGGTTGTGTGGGCCTCATAATAGCTCCCAGGATCGAATTTCTATTAACCTCGGCGTAGGAATGTGAAAGCGTCGTTTTCTTTCTCAGCATTTGCGAGGTTGTTAAACAACATACATTTACTTCCATAGAAAAGCACACAATATAATACAACAGTAGCTGACGTTTCGCCAGCATCGCCTCCTTCAGAGTCTAGAAGGGTACACTGATATACAATTTATTAGGCCAAAACATTTAATAACACTTACAAAAAGACAAAAAAACTCTATTGCAATTACATGATCAACAGCTTCTCGAAACACTCACCACTTTTTTTCGTGAATTCCAATGAGGAAGTGCGATATTCGGTATATTTTGAGGTAGAGCTAGCGAGTTTCGACCCATTAAGGCCTAATCGCAACGGATTCTGATAGGTGGAGATTAGAAGTATTGCTGTTCTGAAGAAGTTATACCTTAATGGATCCTAGAGCTGTTTATCCAGATAAAGGTTAGAACAGCTGTTTATCGCAGAATATGGTTGAGGACTGCACCACCACATCAGAAATTGATGCGAAGATACGGCGCATGGTCGCATGTGACCTCTAGCCATTCCTCTCTGCTACTCATTGTGGGGTTTTTGGCATTTATCCAAAATTCCGTATAGAACTAGCTGAGAGACAGGCGAAACGAAGGACCCGCAGGGTGTGGTGGTGAGAGCGCTACTCCCCAGGAAAGGACAATAGCGCGTCTCGTTCCCCACCGTAGACATCTGCGGTCCGGATTTTTTGCAAATATCTTAGCATCATTAAAAGTTATAATTCGCAATATATACCATGGTGTTAAAAAGAGTAGGCAGTAAATAACAAGTTAAAGTTATGGTGATTTTTTGGTGATCTGCATCCGGGTTGATTAATTACAGCTTTTTGAATCGTGCGAAACGATTACGGCGGAGACGTATGGATAAACAAATCGATGAAATGCACCGAAAAAAGTCCGACCTCAACAAATCCTTTATAAACGCATTTGGTATTCCATGAAGCGCAGTAAAGCTGACGACTGAAAGTATGTTTGGCTTATGTTATAGAGAATTTCTCTACCATATAGAGCTTCTGCGTATGTAGTAGAGGTATTCTTTTTTGGCGACGCGACAGAGAGGACGGGACCGGACGGCACCATAACTATATTGCCTATTTGCCCAATGGTATAACCAGAATTGGCTAAGCCATCTTGCCTCCTTCTACGGCAACCTACAATGGTATAACCAGTACAGCCTAGGTGTCATCTCCCTTTCCCCGTTCTAGCAATGCCGATTTTATCTCCACCCCTTCATTAGAATAGCATGTTACGTTCGCCCCTAATTCCCCGTTTTTGCACATAATTCAACTGTCATTCTCTCCACATGTGTATACCATATCATTGTTTTCAAGAATAACCTCTAAGGCAAGTTTAGCCAATCACTCGCTCACTTACATCTCTCATCAGTCCACATATAGCAGGATTTGTGTCTTCGCAGTCGAATCGAGACGAAAGAATGGCGAGAATTTTCGTTAAAATGAAACAACATTATCGACAGTGCCATTTTTGTATAGGATATCCTTTAAACGAATGGACGACCATAAACACTCGACTCAAATCAATACTGCTATGAGGGAAACCAAAAGTGCCAGAACGCTTTCCAAATTAACTTCCCCAACAAACTCGTTTTACCTCATCGGTCGAAGAAGACGTTAATAGCTTATCTTATCGTCAAAATGAAGTCGTTTTTTATAGAGGCACTGCATCGCTATGTAGGATCTATTACAGCGACGACTGTTAGAGGATGGATTTACTGGGGGAAAACCTTCTTATTACTATCCTTGGACAACGAGTCAACGAAAGAATATCAAACTGAAATCATTTGTATCAAATGTTATCCCGTTGATTGTCGAGTGGCTCGAGCGGGCATCAGTAAATCCTCCATTTTTCCTCTGTCGCGTGGAGCAGTACCCCAGTGGGTTTTGCTCGCTCTAGGAACTTGTTGAGCATCTTGCCTTTTCTCTATGGTTTTCGTGAAGAACTCTGACCATCGAGTCGGTGGTGTTCCTGCGGTGTGTTTAACAATCCCGAGGAAACCCATTCACTAACGGCTCTTGTCCATCTCGTTGTCATTCATACGCATTATGTGTCCGGCCAACCTTATCTTCGACTGTTTGCCGTAGAGAACGGCATCTTCGATTTTTGATCGTTGACGCAGCTCGGAGCTTCGGATCCCTTTACCTTAGTTCTGTGAAAAGGGATATTCGTAGTATCGTCCTTTCGACTGCTCATTCAATAACACTTGGTGGCCTTTCATCCCGGTAACACTGCAACCAGGTTTCTGACGGATACGTTAAAGCAGGGAAGAATCGTTGAATCGACAAAGTGGGTATGGAGTCCAGGTGTTCTTTGTCCTTTTCACTACATCCTCGATGCTCATGAAGGCTCCCCCAAAGCCACTCAATTCCTCCTGCTCAGCTCTGGTGCTAAGCCGTTCATCATGTTGATTTTCCCCACCTAGATAAGTGAAGCTGGAGCACACGTGGATAATCGTTCAACTGAGCGTAAGTGGGGCACACGTAACCAGTCCATTCCTCATGAACATCGTTTTTGTGAGATTTAGTCGAAGGCCACTTTTTCCACAGGTTTTATCAAGGTGTCGAGTATTCGTTCCGCTTGGCTAATGTTTGATATTATAAGTACGATGCCATAAGCAAAGCGAAAAGGTGCAATTGCCGGCAATCAACTTTCACTTTCACGTTGACCCATTCCAGTGTTCGTATGTCGTTTTTGAGGGTGGCGGTGAATAAATTTGGGGAGAAGGTATCGCCTTGCCTGACCCCTTTTTTTGAAGTCAATGTTGATTTTTTTTGTAGAATGTGATGTCTCAACTGTGAAATTTTTTGCGTAGCCCAAGAATAATCTTTATATTATGAGCACGGACGTTTCTTCAACTGCGTCTTTCTCAACTGAATCTAATGTCCTCTTTAAATCGATGAAATTAAGATAGAGCGGTCTCCTGTACTCTCGCGATGCTTCATTGAGTGTTGTTATCGTGTGGATGTGGTCCATCTTACTGATTCCTTCTCGAAACCCCCTCTTTCTCACATCGCTGTCCTACGTCCAGTTTCTGTCAATCCTGTTCAGCATGACTTGAGTGAAAAGCTTGCAGACGATACACAGTAAGCAGATTGGGCCATAGTTCCCGATATGGTGGAGGTCACCATTCCTGAACAGTGGTACGGTCCTGCTTTTCTTTCAGAGACTAGGAACCTTCCATTCAGACAGACAACGTGTGAAAAACAGAGCCAGTGTGTTTACGAGGACTAGCGGAATGTTCTTCAGGGGGTTCAGATCTTATCCTGTCGGGACCTGTTGTTGCTCGATTTTTGACCGACGAAACACATGTCCGATTTCGGAAGCGAGAATCGGTAGTAACACATATCCATCTTCCCTTATTTCGTATGATGGGAAGGAGAGGTTGCTATTGAAGAGATCTGAGTGTTAATCATGAATGGCTTTCTCCATTGCCTTTCTAGAAGGTATAAGTGTTCCGTCTGGGCGTCGGTGTGCAATCATCTTTTTTTTGCAATCGAAAAACTTTCGATAGTGTTTGCGAACGCTCTTCCCCAGACTGCAGCTTCGTCCATAAGTGCTGCTCTTTAACCCTTAAGATCTTTCATTGCCTACCCGCGTTTGTCTCTGGCGACGGATGTCTCTTGGTGACTTTCTAACTCTCAGCTTTGCTAGCGCTAATGTGAAGGTATCGAGTGGGCCGATCTCATTCCTCGTCAGTGTTATCGAGAACGACATTTTTCTTAAGATCCACACTAGTGGATTGAATGAACCCCATTTTATGGTGATTTTGAGACTTCGTTTTTCGGATTAAGCGGCTTCTTCTCTTATCCGCAAGAAATGAAATCTTGCACGAAGAACGCGATGACCTGATCACGTGTAGAATTTTGGAATAACAGCGACATCGGTTAGGCAAAGCTTCCAATTTACACTGATGTGGTCTATTTCTTTGTGGTACTCTCCATTGGGACACTCCCACATCCACCGTTGAGAGTGGGGTTTCTGGAATTGCGAGTTACCATGATTGGTCTTGCTCTTCATGATAAACTCAGACATGCGCTCATACTGCTCGTTCTCTTCTAATCCGTGTGACTCAATGTGACCTTTCGTCAGATGTTCTCCTACATCTAATCTTAGCGTTATAATCTCCAATGATGACGAGGAAGAAAGTACGGTCTTCTTTGTTGAACTTTCTGGAAGTCCATACAGAAAGTTTCGACTTCGGCTTCGTCATAGTTTGATGTCGGCGCGCAAACGACTAACATTGTCAAAGCCGGTGTTGATCCACATCTCCTCAATCGGCTCTATTCAAGCAGTTGGTATTGTTCGAATGAATCGATGTCCATGGCCAAACTAGTGTTTACAGGGAACGCTAACACCGCCTTCTCCTCAATTTTAGCGTGTTCCAGAGGAACAGTTCTTCTTCGCTGTCATAGTCGGCGTTGAATGGGTGGCAACGTCTCTTCCGGGCCAGTCCGATGACGTCGTACCTTATCTTTCTTGCTTGTATGATCAAGTCTTCTGTCAAGGACTCAGATAAAAGTTTGGGTTTAGGTGCACTGTAGGTAGATATTGTTACCTTAGACCTTTGCGAATTAGATAGCTTAGAAAGGCCCTGAGACTTTAGCAGCGTGTCCATACTCGTCCTAACCAATGCTGCCGAATCGCGTGCTCTTTCGGGGGTCGGGGGAATGAAGCCCAGTTCTTTTAGTGTGTTTACCTTTTTGATACACACGTATGGTTTGCTGAGCTCTGCACGGCTATGAATGTGGGGTTGGGTATACTCACGAGTAGCTTCCCACTCTCCCAGAGTGGACGGGGGATCTAGTTTATTGGAGGCGATTTCTAGCCGCCTCTCATTTACCCTCGCTATTACTCGATTGAATGCTTTTGGCCGAGTTGACTCATAACATAGGAGTTATGTGCCAAGTCGGCCCAACAGAAACAGGAAGTCCATCCCCTGAATCCGTCTGCGTCTGAGGCATGCGAAGGTCGCTTTTGGCCCGCGACTTATCTGCGACCAAGAGAATCCCAGGTCGCCTTGCGCCTTATCAGCATGGTATCAATCTATGATGGTGATGGGTGATCATTGTTTTCATTTGGGTTTGTGATAAATAATAATAATGTGAATAATGAAGAAGAACACAGAGGAAAATAAAATGATCAAATTCTGTTCTCTTCAAAATGATCGAAAGTTGTTTTTTAAAACAGACTCCTAATTGTGCAAAAACTTCCCAAAATTTCATTCTAAAAAGTTTTGCCTTAGCAAGAAATAGTTATAAAAGTTATATTATTTCACTGTTGGTTGAAGATAAGCGTTAAAGAGACGGAGGATATATCTGTTAGAGAATAATCTCTGTTTTCGTATACGGTACCAAGCAGGAAACTCTCTACACAAAAACGGATTTCCTCACTCACTTGAACTTGAAACCCCCTTGCGTGGAGGGAGTTGCTGGGGACAATTCTTTCTTCTGAAATCTTTTCGTTTCCTATCTGATGCACTTTCCCCACATTTGTCGTAGAGCGATTGAATTAGCCCTTTGTGGCAACTGCTTCTTCTTTGATGTTTTATCGCAGACGGTGGCGCCTCTATCAGATTGTACTCACCTGGTTAAACTCTGAATCTACATCCTAACTCCACCTACTCCACAAGGAATATAAGGAGGAACTTGGTTGCTCGTCTCTCTACTCACTTGCATCCTTCTACTGTGATCACATTTTTAAGCATCCTTGATTTATATGGTAGAATCACTCGTATTGTGTCCCTCCTTCCTCACAAGCATTTTTGATCACTGTTGTATGTTTTGTCCTGTGAGTGAAACGAAGATGTTCTTATTCTTGTTTAAATTTACAGCTTCTGATCTATTTACACGCAACAAGCACAGAAGGTGTAAAATCGAGTGTATCTTTGCAGAAGCATAGTCCTCTGGATTGAGTACGAAAGCATCTTCTCATCCTCATTGCCTTTGTTGGGACTACATTGGAAGGTTAGTGTTTAACAATACGTAAAGACGACACTTCTCTGAATCACACTCAGAGGGCGGTCATGCTCTTTTAGGCCTGCTGGTGCAAGCAATGCTCAAGAGGAAATGAAAATGCGTGAGCCAATGCGGCCCAAAGCAAAAGCAACCGGTGCCAGGGCTACAACGGCCACCGAGCCAGGGCCACCAGGGGCCCCGGGAGAAGATGGGCACCAGGCCACTAGGACACCAGGACTGGCTGGAGCCAGGGGCCCAGGGGCACTAGGGCCACGAGGGCCACCAGGCCAGTGGGGCCACGAAGGCCACCAGGGCCAGAGGGCTACAGGAAATGTATTGGCAAAGCGATTCCGAAGGGTAGCGAAGGTAACTAATACGAAGCACAAATTAGAGGTTATAAAAGAGTAAAGGAAGCCCAGTTACTGATGCGAGTAATTTAAATAATGAAAAGGCTGACGGCCTCCAACACTAGCGTGTAAGTTAAATTAGCAGATTCGTGGCGAGTTGGGTAGTGCACAACTCATGCCACTGCAGAGTTTTCGTAATACACTTCCTGCAATCATCCGTGGCCTAACGCCGCTCTTCCAAGAGGAGGGTTTTGTAGTTACTCAAATGCAGTGTGCCTAGTGGGATTCCACAGCCTGTAGATAGTTCCAAACAATTTAAAGAATTTGACATGTCTATGCAGAAACATCTGTGAAAGCAAACTTATGCTAGGACCGTGTCTGACGAGCTTCTGGCTTCTATTTCCTCGTTAAAGCCAGCTTTAAAAATGTTCAGTCGCACAAAACTGCGATGATACTCCTCGTCTTCTGTGCTCTGCTGTGCAACAGATTGTACTAAAGTTTATTTCCTGTCCTCTTGAGTCGCTCATGATTCTCGGGAAAACAGAGAATAACGATGGCTATGAGTTTATCTATTATCGATTGTCTAAGATTTTAAAGGAAACCTGTCAGCGAAGAGGATTATAGTGTTGGGAGGTTGCAGTTTATGCGAGAAATCAGAAATTACTAAGTGATTTTCTACTATACCAGTGTTTGTTCGGAGTTGGAAAGCTTTGACTCTAAGGAAAGTGCGTTAAAAAGAGGTTTTTCATGACATTAGTCACATTCTACTAACGACAGTTGATGCTACAAATTACAGTGAGGTGAAAATACTGAGAGGCTTTAGGTCCCCACTTCTTTGAAATCAAGAATGCGGTTGAGTTATTGGACAACGCTTGGCGAGTTTCACCCGACTCCACTCAATGAATGCGATCCCATTTTGCTTGGTTTTCAAGCGTTTTGAATTTGTTTCTGTTGCTCATCCAAGATCTTTATTTTAGACCTTTATGACATTATTGCACAATGAACCGTTCAAAATTCGCAAGAAACAGCAACTTAGGGAGGGTGATGCGACGGGAGCAGAAATGAACAGTGACAGGAAAAATTCCAAAGACAGAACAACTTTGCAGAAACCCCTTATTACCAAGAACTTTGTTTATATCGTCGGTTGTTTAGATGGTGGACTTCGTGCTGGAAGACATCCAGAACAATTGAAGTGCTATTGTGAAACCACTCATTGAAGCAGCTTTCTGATGAAGACTGTACTGCATCCAAATTGCTATGAAGAACTAAACCTTTTTGTGCTCTTTGTTGCACTTGCATCCGTTAGTTTGATTCTATAAAAAAGCAGCATTGGAGGTGATGAAGCTAGTGTCAAAGTTCGTCCTCTTCCGCTGCTGAACGTAATAATTTAACATCAAAAAAATTAATCCCTCGTTGACCACCCTTAACATTATTATCCAATGAATTGTTAAGGAAAACAATAAAAAAATCTGTTTGAAGAAATAAGAAAACTCGTCGGAAGACCTAAAGTTTTGGTTGCGATATTCAATGGTCCTCGATCCTCGACACGAATGGTCAATCTCTAGCAAGAAGACGTATCAGCTGTGGACACACGGCACTAATCATCACGTCCCGATTGCAAGATGTTACTGCCAAAATGCTAGCACTGATAGAGGATTGTAGGCCATCTGTAATATAAACCCACTAGGTAGAATCTTTCCCTTCCGTCCAACGTCATTCGATCTCTTTTTACGCAAACCTCGTTATCAAACAATTACTCGGTTGTGTGAAGAAAAGGGCTTACTCAGGACTATATTCTAGAAACTTCCTCCTACGTCTTCAACGAACTTCTGCTCGTTTGGCTTCCATCCGATATCAAAGCATTAATTCGGCATTAATATAAGACCAGTAAAGGGAAAACTGTGGACAAATCACTTTAAGTGGTAAAACATGGAGTCAGTTATGCTTTGCTTATGCTCTAAGAACCGCTTTTGCCATGAATATCAATAATCACTGACTAACTGGAAGAGACACCATAGACGTTTATTACTTTCTGTCGGGTCCCAGAGCTACAAGTTGGTTCCGTGACTGTTGGAATACAACTAACACAGAGCCTTTGATCACAGTCCTTGACAGCCTGTTCTGATCGAGTATTACAAGGAATGTTACAAAGGTTCAGAGAAATTTAAAATCAGCAAGTGCAAAAAGCTCGCCTTCAAACGATTTACCACGTGCATTTTTCTGAAAGCTGCCGCAGAGTGAATCTCAAACATTGGCTATCTAAGCTTTATGTAGACCCTAAACTAGTACGATCATAAAGGCATTGCACGATTGATAACGTATAGAGCAGTGTGATCGATCAAAATTGTGAGAACGTGGGAATGATACTTGCTTTACATGAAAAATATTGTGGTATTTATTATGGTGCAAGGAAAGGACAAGCTAGTCCACATTGACTACAATTTTAGAACCACATATGCTCTGCTTGTGTAAAGAATTCAGTGTGATTCTAAAGTTATTCTCCAGTGGCGATTGTGGAGTGATGGTTATTGTCCCATGTACAGATGAAGATTCCACGTCTGGCCTCCGCTTTCCATTACTGAAATTCGTTTTGGTCCAAAAAAATTTTTTCCATGCGAAAAACGGCTATAATTTACCAGAGCTAGGATCCAAAAAATCTTCTATAGCATTTCCACCACGTTCTCTTACCAGGCAGTAGGCAGATGAATCGCGCTAAACTTTCTTGCTTTCAGAGTCTCCTAACTTTTTGTTCAATGTTCGTTCTTTCTTTTCAAAGGTTTCTTCTGCAGGCAGTTGAGTGATCGACACACCGTTCATAAGATGACCGCAATCGTGAACCAAAAATCATTGTTTATCTTGTGTTTTCACGTAAGATTTGAAATATCTTAGATCGAGTGTGAAGCATTGAGTGAAACTGCTGTCTCACTTATTCCTTATTCTTTGCTAGTTGTTCTTCATGATATTCCTTCAGTCTATCCTATGGGCTACCCTTGCTACCATCCATTTAGTGTTATTTCTCCTCACCTCACCATTTGCTCATTACTTTTGTTCACCGAGTTATATTCTATGTAAAACTTTTTTTCCCATCGTCCTTTAATGTTATTCGGTAAATAATTTGGCTTATCATGTCAACCACTCAGTTACATGAAGTCCCTAAAAGAACTGTTTGCAGTCCTGACAAAAAAATATTGGGTTTTGCTCATCTTAACTAAGTCTAACCCATCGAACGCAACTTTAGTTAGTGACAAGAGCGAAACCATGTTCGATGTATTTATTCTCGATAGGCGAACGAAAACTACAAACTTTATTGACACTTTTTTTTCACACGACACCCCCTTGCAGACCATTTTTTCGATTTTTGGAGTTTACCGAAAACTCTTCAAGACTTTCATGCGCTGAACTTTTAGATTCCTGTGCAAAGATGGAAACTCTTACTTTCAAAAATGTTCTCCGTCATATCCCTCTGTCATATGCACGCCCAGTGGAGTGTTTCCTTCAACTCCGTGCTTGCCGTGTTGGTGCTCTCTTATACGGACGCAGAGGGTACCTATCCGTTTAGCCAAAGTATTTATCCCCATTATCCCCCACAAGTTTTACAAGAGACCAGACAAACTGTACCCGAATTCATGTAATCACCGGCTGTACATTAGGGCAAAATTATGCAATTTCGCGTTGCACATAGACGGTCATATCGAACGGTTGCGAACAAGCTGGCGTCTTAGAGGAGTGTTTAGTGCTATTTCAACAACTGCTAGCAACTTATCTAAACAGTTATTTTTCAAGCAACGTCACATGGCTGTGCTTATTTCGTTAGAAGTGAAGACTATGATAAACGGAGTCTTGCTTTAGCTAGGCTTATCGCTTAAAGGCTCAAATCTTCATCTAAACCAATCCCGAGGAGATACTGCTTCGCAAACATTATAAATGGCCATTCAGAGCGCCAATTTTGGGAATTTTCCTTTTCTCCTCCCATATCCTTTGCACATAGTGGTGGCTGTTCGAAGCATGTCTCTACAAGCGCCATTCCTTGTGTGAGGGGGTGAGAGGAGAGGTAATCAGACACTATACTTCTAATACTAGGCTTTCGATAGCATTGGGTGGTGTCACCATTTTTTGAGAGGTTAACTTTGAACAGTTCAAAAAACGAAGGCAGTCTTTCTTCTGTTTATCTCAAGTGAAATTTGTGTGTTCTAAATGTCGGGTCAGCATTTCAGAACAATTGTCCATTTCCTCCATTGTTGAGAAGATTATGAAACACTTGTATTTGTTTGTGTTGTTTTGTCATCTGCTCGGCAAATGTCTTGATACTGGCATGTGGACACTATGACACAAATGTCATAATTGTTTCTATTGTGGTGAAAAGAAAGAGCAAGCTATTCAAAGTTCACTGCAATTGTAGAACTCATTGCAATTGTATGCTGCTTCCTATGTGGATATCTCACTAGCTCCAAATTCTCCAATGCCCGTAGAGGAATAACGATTGTTATCCAGCACACAAATGAAGATCTCACGTCTGCCTTTCTTCTTCCGTTGCTGAAAATCGCGATAGTCCTACAAATTGCGTCGTGCGAAAATGGGTTATAATTCAGTAGAGATGGTATCCAACCAACAGCTATACCATTTCCTATCACCTTCTGTCACCAGATAGATGTGTCGTGTTAATATATCTTTCTTTCAAGATCCTTTAACTTTTATTTGCAATCTGTTCCTTTTTCAAAACAGGACACTGTAAGAAACACAACTAAAAAGATGCCGAGACATGGGAAAAACTCGGAATGTCGGATGGGCTTCGAGCCCGGGATTACGCCTACTGGAGGCTGCACGTGATATCCAACACACCCACCGAGGCCCTCGCTTTGCGTTTCTCTCAGCTAGTTCCTTCCTCTATCACTCTTGTCAGCAATCACCCTTTAACGGGAAATGATCTATTTAGCACAAACCGGCATTGGCCTCAGTTAAGCCGAAGAAGTAGTCAAAACAGGCTAGTAATCAACAGGCTATGTGCGTGCACAAGATTATTTTTATACGGCAAATGATTTGGCATCACATGTCAATCACTCACTAGCACATAGAAAAAGTTGTCTGCATATAGAGAATTCTTCTGTCAGATAGAGAATTCTCTATCTACCTAACAAACATATTCTATAAGTCGATAGGGACTGCATTTGCCACAACGCCCGCATGCGTGCCCTACATCCACATCTAGTTCTAGCCATCGAGCACGCCACTAGACACCCACTTTAGCCATCAGTCACACCACCAGGCCTGCTCTTGGGTACGTCTCATTGCTTGTGGACTAGACGACTGACCCCACGACCCGACCCTTGATTCCACGGCCAACGCCACTCGCTTGGACGTAGCCGCGCCCACTAGTACCGTCATCTGGCTTCTGACGACGCCTTGGAGATCGCGCGTTGTCATCATCATTTTCCTCCTGCTTAATCTTTCTTCACGAATTCATTTGCTTAGGATGTAATGATATTAAATGAAATCCTTAGCTCCTGCATTGCTAATACATTAATGTTATCGCCGATTCTTATGTAATTACGTCGTGTTGTTAACTTAACAGTTTTGTTAAATACTTTCATTGCTGACAGGTACTTTACAAGCGATCCTTCACTCTTACTCACCCTCGCAAACGCCTTTAATATTTCTTGCGCTATGAGCCGTTACATTGGTGCATTGACCAAGTCGACTCGAACTCAAAGGAACAGGCAACAACCGATTCAAACTCAAAGGAGCATGAAACGCTCAACGAAATCTTTGTCCGCTCACCAAGGACTATAAACAAAGGAAATCAACCGCCCCGTATCCATCTTAAATAGCTATCAAAACGAAATAGACATGCCACTAAACTTGCCCTCCGAACAAACTAGCAGGATCGAATACATTACTGGACGGCAAAAGAAGATAGAACAAGCCAAATCGGCCATTGAACATGATCGAAACAGCGTCCAGACTGCGCCGGATGCTTACGCCATAATGGCAGACCAACTCCAGCAAAAACCCCAATACTCAAGCAAGAGAGGAGCTGCAATGCACTGCCAATATGAACGTGGGAAAAACAGTGGAGCACCTCGACGAAGCGGAACGCTGCCTCTCTAGACTCATCGACTTAGGAAAAACGCTGGAAAGCACCGAGACTAACCTACTAAACGACTCAAACGTCCATCCACCTGTAACGAATCTACCACCCATCTCTATTCCAAAGTTCAATGGAGGCATAAAACAGTGGGAACCATTTTGGGGAGCATTCAATTATAATGTGCACTCGCGCCAGGATCGACGAGCGCCAAAAAAGTGACATATCTGCTGGACGCCCTTCAGGGAGAAGCAAGAGAATGCGTCAAACAGTATCAAATATTGCAAAGTACTCACCCGATAGTAATACAGCATCTGAAAGAAAATACGACAATAAACAAGCTCTCGTCCTTCATTCGTTACGTAGACTACGTACAACAGAAGCAAAGAGGAAATGCCTCGAAGATCAGGAAAAGCTGTGTGAAACCCTTTACTCGATAGTTGTTCAACTGCAACAAAGAGGGGAATTCATCGATACTCTGGTCTTACAGCAACTACTGTTAGAAAAATTCACAAAGGAGATTCAGTGGTATGCTCCGCAAAAAAGACGAGAAAGAGCAGAAGATACAAAAACATGCGAACTGCTGAAGGATGTCAAAGACTACATAGGGGGAGGAACTCGAACTACGTGACCTAGAGCAAGAGCGGCCTACCTTAAAAACGGAACACATAAATCAACAAGAAGAGACATTTAAAAGCAGACGATATGCATGCTTCAAGTGCAACAAAGTGGGACACCTAGCAAACGATTGCGCTGAGATAAGAACTCAACAAGAACGAGTACAAATTTATTAAAATTTGTAATCTCTGCTGCAATTGCGGTTCAGCATTGCATCAGCTTCTCGACCGTAAAGCAGGCGCGTGCCGAAATTGCAATAAGCACAGACACCATACTTCCATTTGTAGGTATCAGCACGTAACAGCGGAATACAGACCGAGAAAAGGAGGAAATACTACAAGTGACAGAATAAACGCACCTACGAAATTACCAAATACCACTCAGAGGGAGAAGAAACCTAGTTCACCAAAAATCAACACAGTAACGTCTGAAGAGACGCGGCCTGAGGATACTGTCGCTTTTCATGCTAAGAGGGAACACGCACCCAACAGTCAAATTTTAGCAGGACAGGCGAAAGTGTTCAGTCCCGACAAGACGAGACAAGAAATAACGGACGTCATCCTCGATACAGGTTCTGACCGCTCGTTCATTAATAATGTGCTAGCCAATCGCCTTCAACTACGAAATAGTGATTCCATCGAATTAAACACCCACACATTCGGTGACTTAGAACCGATCACTAGGATATGCGGCGTCACTACGTTGAAATTGAAGGATGCCTTTGGATCAGTGCATTAAATTACGGCAACTAGAATCGATAAGATTACACAACCGTTAGAACGCCTAAATCTAAGCGGAGAGGACACAGAATTTCTCGAAAATCATAAAATTAAGCTCTCGATCAATCCAGATCTTAACGACATATATACACAAATCCTTCTCGGATGCTCAGATTCTCTCGCCATGCTTGATAGCGGAACATACCCAGCAAGAACATTGCCATCACGATTAAAATTAATCCCATCCAAACTTGGATATCTTGTGACAGGAACACTCCACGGCCGAACCGATACTTCGAACGAGACTGCGTCTCTCATGACGGATGCCACACATGCATGTCAGCACATAACAGCACTCATGGGAAAAATATTGGTCACTAGAACCATCAGGAATCCATGAATACAAAGAACCAGGCCTACAAGAACGACAGCAGCAGAACGACAATGTCTGGAAAGAGTTCCAAAGAACAATAGAAAAGACGAAAAGACGGCCATTCTGTTCGCCTCCCTTGAAAAATTGATGCAGGCACATTACCAGGTAACAAAAGCATCGCAGCAAAACGATTGCAGGCGACAATAGCGAAGCTAAAGCATGATCCAATTATGTTCCAAAATTATCATGGAATCATCAAGGAACAACTGGACCAAAACATCATTGAAGAAGTTGACGAATCAAAACCAAGAAAAAGAACGATAATTTATTACCTTCCATCCCAAGTAGTCCTCACCTCAAACAAAGAAACTACAAAATTGAGAATTGTTGACGATGCATCTGCTTACCTCAAGAAGGCCCTCTCATTAAACGATGTCATTCATCAGGGTCCACTGTTCCTACTACAAATATACGACATTTTACTTCGGTTTCGCATCGGAAATGTTGCAAATGGTTAGCGACGTCGAAAAAGGCTTTCCTACAAATATGGCTGCACCAAATGGATGCAGACGCCACACGATTCCTATGTATTCGAGATATCTCACAACCTCTGGAACCAAGAACCATAACCGCGTACAGATTTACACGAGTTACATTTGGATTCAATTGTTCACCGTTCATTCTAGCAGAAGCAATTAAACACCATTTAAATAACTGTCGAAATGACCCTATATTCGTCAAACACCTCATCAGTAACACTTATGTGGATAACGTGATTCTAATAGCCGCCTCAGTACAAGAAACAGTGTCGACATACGAGAATCAAAGCAGATATTCAATGATTTGAACGTGAGTTTACGTGAATTCCCTTTCAAACGACAAGGACTTTTTACAGCAAATTCCCCAGAAGGATGGAGCATCAAGCAGTCTACAAAAGGTCTTAGGAATACCATGGCGTTCCACGGAAGATAAACTCCTTATCTCATGCAGATATCCAACAAAATCCAAACTAACTAAACGTGCATTTGCCAAACAGGTAGCTGCTATCTACGATCTTATGGGGTGGCTAACGCCACTCACATTGAGAGGAAAGCAATTTCTTCAAAACCTCTGGAACTTCGACTATACGTGGGACAACGACGCCTTGGAGATCGCCTTGGAAACTATGCCTTATTATTTGTTCTCGACAGCCGAACGTAAACCACAGACTTCGATGGCACTTTTTTTCTCAGTGATTGAAAAGAAGCAGTGCTTCATCAATTATGTATCCCTGTACTCGATCTGATAGTGTTAGTAGTCTATTGTTGTTGACAAAATACGCTTTGTTATTCAAAAATCTTCGTGGTGCTTAACAGTTGAGTGCGAAAACTCAATTGTCATGGCCTTCAGAATTAGTCCGCCGATAAGTTTGCTATTCCTGTTGCGTGTCATAGTTGTGTAACTCGCAACTGGAATCGGGTTCAAATGGTCGGGATATGATTCTAACTAGGATGCTTCGTACGCAACACGCTAGAGAAATATTGAAAAAGGCTGTGAACAAAAAAAATCACAATAATGAAATCATCCACAAAGTATTTGCTCTGCAATTGGAAATGTGTTGTTCTTAAGCATCACCGTGACCTAGTTTTCAAAATAATGATAAGCATCTGTCATCCAGTTGATCTTTCTAACTTGTCAATGTTTGCGGTCAAGAGCGAGGAGAAGCCGTTCAAACTCAGAAGCTTCTTCTACATGCGGCTGAGTGGTATACACGAGGGGGTCATAGCATTCGTGAAATAACCTCATGTGAATCATTGGTCGGCTTGTGCATTTATATGGTTTTTAATTCCTTTAACCAAGCTTGAATTACTAAGTTAGGAAGATTATTATTGGAACAAAATTATCTTCACTCCATCTACCATACCTGCTGTATTCTAGACGAGCTAAGCACATGAGTCTTCGCCGTGTATCTTTAACAAAGCGTAGTCGATTGCCTATCTCTATACTCGTTCGTATCATGTGAGTGTTCCTTCTTTAGTGATAAAGTGATTTTGATTCAGAATGTTCCTCGGCGTGATTCGCTCTTGTGCGATTTTACGTATGATTAAATTCAGAATTTAGGCAAATAATTTTGTTCTGTTATTCCTTCCAACGGTTTATCGTGGTTGGAAGGTGTTCTTGGATGTCGGAGACGGTGTATAGCGAAGAAATTCGTCCCCCTGGCAGGGTCCCCTAAGCCGAGAAGGAGTCCAGCGTTTCCATTAGGAAGCCCAGCTAAGAGTAAACCAATGCCAGAATCCACCACCGTTCTGGTATCAAATTACTCGAATGGTGGTAAATCTCCCTTTCATCCACAAGGGCTGCGACTGCCTGTAGTGGTGAAGACCTGGGGGCAGACTTTTGCCAGGCTAACCGCGGGACTCCAGGGAACCACAATGGCTTGACCAGCAAATCTCCGAAAAAAAATGAAGATTATGCTGAAGCCCGTACAACCAGTGAGGTCAAGCCATTCATGTACCAATTCTTTCTGTTATTAACAGCATTTCTGTAATCGTTCAAACAAAAACAGCGCCTATGCGGATCGCTCATCCCTGGACCTCATCTAATTGTACGGATGTTTCTTTGTTGGTCGTAAAATAAGCTTTTTCACACGGAAAGATTCATGCCAAGAAGAGCGACGTCTACCATCAGGATACTCATAATGATGCCAATAATTCTGTTGTCTTTTACTGCTGGTTAGCATTTTGGCGTTGTCGACAAGGTAGGAATGCGTGAGAACTAATTCAGGTGGGGTTCTAATGTCGAGCACAAGCGCTACCTTCCGAAAAGTATTGGAGAAAGCTTTTAGACGCAAGCGCCTATGAGAAATTTCAACAACGTTATTTATGATAAAAAAGCGAATTTCCTTCACGGCAGTTAGGACATTCACCAGGCGTTTGCTCAACAATTGGATAAAGGTAGTTTCTCAGAAATATAGCGGTCAAGAATACCTTCGTAGACTGGTTGTCCAATGGTAATAATCCGCTTCCCTCCAGTTAATCCGTACTGTCAGCATTAAACTATCTCTCACATTGCGACGCAATACCTTTGTGAAACCAGCATTAATTTGACAACAAGATAAACTATCAATGTCTTATTCTACCTTTGAGTCAAAATGAGTTTGTTACAAAAATTAATTAGGCAAGTGTTTTAGCACTTTTGCATTCCTCAGAGCCGGATTCGAGTCGTGCATCTATGGCCTTTCACTCTTGTTAAAGGGTATACTGTACACAAGAACACTGTCAAGTGTGGTTGCTTCATTCTAAAGGGAATTCACATTATTCTTTTGATTTCGATGTGACTGCGAAGTCAGAGATCGTACTGTTCTGCTACGTAGGTTTTTACTGTAGGGCTTCATTTCGGAGCCGAAACTTAGATAATTACATCCTTTACTGCGTATGACAAATACAGATTGCAATTTATAAATATTTACAACATGCACTCGAGACAGAAGCACTATACAACCAGTGTGAACCGTAGCTTATTTAAGTAGATAGAAAGTGTTTACTCCAAGTGACACTTCATTCTCACAGTACATCATCACCAAAATGAAGGAACTACTCTGTTGTTTTCAATGTAACTCTACGTTTATTTGTTTATACGTGTTTATGAATCCCATTATCGTCTGCGCTCTTATAATGCTTGCATTTCTTGATTTCGTCATGTTGTTATTATTATATCACAGGCGCCTCCCAACGGTTTACCGCCTCATTGTGGCTGGCAAGTGTTCCTGAGTGTGGAACTGCGATGTACAGGAGGGATTCATTCCATGGCGGGGTCTCCCAAGCTGAGGAGGAGTCCAACGTTTTAATCAGGAAGCCCAGCTAAGAGTAAACCAATACCACGACCCACCACCGCTTAAGTATCAAAGTCGCATGGTGGCAAATCTCCCTCTGATCCACAAAAGCTGCGACTGCCTGTGGTGGTGGAGACCTGGGGCAGACTTTGGCCAAGATGACCTCAGGATTCCAGAGAGCCACAATGGCTTAACCAGCAAGTCTTCGAAAAATGGAGATTGTGCTGGGGGCCCGCACAACAAGTGAGGACGTGCCATTCATGCGTCGAGTGTCGAGTATTGCAGTTGTTCACAAAGGATATATGCACAGTAGGCGAATGATGGAAATTACATAAAGAACATTGCCAGTTTAACAAAAATTCTCGCAGCATGATAACAATAGGCGTTCTTCCAGATATTTTGAGACAAGGAAATTCAACGTAGACGCTTATGGGTCTGATTCGGCAACACCTCATCAGAAACATTGTACAGCGTGAAATGGCGGTCTTCTGTTCACTACCTAAACAATGCTGAATGATGAACGTTCATTTAAAAAAATTTTTGCATGTATATATCCCTATATGTGTCCATGCTCACAAATTTATATTGATTACTAGCAAATGCTTAAATATTTTAAGAAACTGAAGGGCGCAAGAACTAGGTCATAAAAAAGCGTTCGATGATGAGAGGCAAATGTACACCATTATCTGTGTACATTTCTGCTTCTTTCACTAAAGCACCATTTGGGAGAACAGTCGACGTTTAGTAGAGCCAGATTCATTGCTTTGCGCACTGACCACTTCAATCTACGACATCGTACGACAAGATCATAGTTAAGGGAGGTGGAACTCTTGGGTTGCACAGGATGTCGCTGGAATCAGGACGAACAAGTTCACGAAAGGCAGTTCAAGAATTGAGCTCGTAGCATCCTCATTAAAAGATAATAACTTCAACTTCCTATAATCAGCAGTGATTGCGCTTCCAGCCGAGAGTATGCGCAACATGCAAGCGGCAGGCTATAGTTTCTTCACCGCTTCTGGAGCCAGATGTTACAATAAGAGTTGTGACTCCCACAATGATGTGGAGATATTCGCAAAGCTCAGACCCCGAGCCAAGCCAAACCACGATTTCCCTTTCTTGGGGCTCGCGCATTACACATTGGGCCACGAACGCCACTGCTCTGCGCTTCCGTCAGCTAGTTTTCTACCTAACGCTGAAATCGGGAAATCACTGTCCGATCTAACTGGCGGTCCGAGTTTCGCGAACATCTTAGCATAAATCTGTCGTTCTCTTTTTTACAGCAACCACGAAGTTGTTATTCAGAACACGTTTACTTCCTTGCAAATATAACACATACAACAAAACGGTAGCTGACGTTTCGGCAGCATCGCCTTCTTCCCAGATCTTGGGAAACATCTCAGCATAGTTGCGGTTGTAACTCACATCATACCTTGCCGCGAAAATATTTGCTAGGCAGAAAATAAAAAGGTTAACACTGTGAGTTGAGACTAATTCTCAGCCAGCGTTTTTGCCAGGGCGTTAAGTGCTGGAATCAAAGGACGATGTGAAAGGAAGTCGATACCACCTGCTGCAGAAAAATCATTAACAGCTAAGCCTTTGCAAAATACTCTCTAAGCATTCTTAGGCCTTAATAGCTCAGAACTGTCCAGTGATGAGATGAAAAAACTTGTATTTGTAGACGAAAAATGTTTTCACCAGAATTCACTTGTCTTCATTCACACAGCTTAGCACATGCTGTTGAAATCGGTGATGAGTGAGCTGTTTTCATTTTGTGGATTTCCTCAAAAAGTCCTGACATTTCCGGAAAGCTCCTTCGTATTTAAATTAGCGATAAGAATTATGTTATCTACTTGTCATTTTCCATATTTTCGCGAAAAATTTTTGCCGATTGGAGAGAAAAGTGTTTCGTCACCGATTTGGAAGCAAAAAATTCCGTACCACATCAGCCAAGGCGTTGTAAAATTACTAACGTCTTTCTATTGTTTGTCAACATTTGCAAAAGGAAAGATCGGTGTTTGCATGCGATAATGTATGAAATTATCCTTTGTATTTCGTATTTCACAAATGGATTCCGATATCGAGCAACCTCACCTGGGCCACGAGACACGGCAAACTACTACGTCATTATAAAAAGAGTATCACTAAGATTCTACATGACAAACTACTCACTTGGATACTTGCATGGTTCGTCCTCACTTATTATGCGGGGCCCCAGCATAATCTCCATTTTTTCGGAGTTTTGCTGGCTTAGCTACTGTTTCCGTGGAGTCCCGAGTTCACCTTAGCCAAAGTTTCCTCACATCGTCACCACCACAGGCAGTCGCTACCTTTGTGAATTAGAGGGAGATTTGCCTCGATGGGACTAGTTTGGTTCCAGCATGGTGGTCGATCCTAGTAATAGTTTACTCTCAGCTAGGCTTCCTGACGGAAAGCCGGTCTTCTTCTCATCTTGGCAGACCCTGCCGCGGGAACGAATCTCACGCTATTCATCGCAGTCCCACACCCAGCCGGACCACCTCCCAACGACGACGAAGCTGCAAACCGTTGGGACGATATTTAACTTCCACTCTTAACTGAAGTGGAGAAGGGCTCCACATGAACAGTACTTGAGCACAAATAACCACAACGAATTTCATGTTTACCTCCAGTTTCACTTCACCTTCGGTATTTGTTAACTGCGCTTCTTGGCGCTGCTTTGCTATTTGGACATTCATATTTCTATCTCCCATCTTGCCTCTGTCATCTCCGGGCAGGAGTAACACGTGGATTCCTACAATTTTGGGAGTTAAGATCACGTCTCTCAGGTGCTTCTCCATCACAAGAACATGCGTAAGAAACCATCCATCCATCAGAAAAGCGGCGCCTTTCAATTATAGAAAATCAATCACGTACCAGTGCAGTGCTGACAACAACAATGAAAACCAAAAGATGCTTTATGGTCAACTCAGAAGATGACGCAGCTGCAAAGATGTATATTTGCATATAATTATTCGTATGTTCTTATGAACTGACCTTGTTAAACTGATGCGACGTTGGTATAGGTGTCGTCGTTGTCGTTTTGTTGTTGTTGTTGATGGTGGTGTTGTTGTTCGATTGGTGACGTTTCGACGATTTCGTCTTCCTCAGAGCCCCAGCATATTTTTTCACAGCAGTAGCTTACTAAGTCAGTGGAAATAAAAAATCGTATTAATGAAGATCTAACACATGGACGAACGCCATATTGATCAAAAACTACTCACTGTACTGTTACCAGTGAGACTCTATATTTAGATAAGGATAAGAATATCCTCAATGCATCGATGATTAGAACAGAACATGCGGCATTAGTTAATACTGCTTCTGTGAATGGGCGACCCAACAATGTGACTCTACTACGTGAATTAACGAAGTAAGAAAGAGCTGAGCACAGTACCATGATCTAAGCAAGTGGAACAACGGCTAGTGGTGTTGCTTACATTTCTTGTGGAGTAGGTTGAGTTACGATGTCCATCCAGAGTTTTACAGTAAGTGCAATTTGATTGAGCCTTTTCTGTGTGAAAGTACATGGAACAAGGACTGGACAGGTCGTACCAGAAACGATTTCAGTCCTCCTACGATGGACGTGAGAAAATGGATCAGATAAGGGTAGAAAGTTTACAGAAGAAATGATGGTTCAACAATTCCACACAAGTGCAATTCAAGTTCAAACGTATTAATAGGAATTCCTAGCACCCGAATTCCTATTAAGGTCGGCATTGTTCAGGAAGTCGGTGTTTCACTGTTGAGCAAAGCATGAGGTTGTCAATAAAGTAGATTTATACAATACTGGTCACCGTTTCGACGATTTTGCTTCTTCATGTATTGGAAAGCTGAAGTTGACTTGCGGTCTACCCAGTTAAACACCTTCATGAGATTAGCAGGTAGAACATAGAAATAAATAATTTATTCACATAGTAAACTGCTGTACACAACTTCCTTTAAACACTCACTGTTTTGTTCTTTATAAGTCCTTCAGTTATTGATGGAGACGAGCCGCACAAAGTCTTACATAGGTGGCACCAGATCACTCGTGATCACAAGGCACTCCCGCTTTGCCGTTCAATATTGTATTGGTAATAAAAACGAAATCTTTTCTTCAGCCTACCTGAAACACCGAGTGGAGCAGAATTTCGCTACACGAAGACGGGTAGGAGAATTGTGCAATCGAGCAGAGAACAGCCAGCAAACACTGGACATCGGAACGCAACTACTACGAGCCTCTCTTCGATGCAGGCAGAGTAACATATATGCTCAGCTGAAGACGTACGGGTGGAAGCAATTCTACAGTGTTCAGTATTTGGTGGATGAACTTCACTCTTGGACGTGGAGACCAACGGTGCAGAGCTCACACTGAAGCGTAATGTGCCTCCCACTTTAAAACATCAGTCTCGAATACTGTGTGAGATCACGCGTGATTACGAGAAATTCCTTCCTGCGACTCATTTTCGGATTCATGGATTTTATCCAGAATTCTTCGAGGGTTTTGCACGCCGGTCTTTTTCAATTCCTGTGCAAGGATGGTTACTTCAACTTCAAAATCCTCTTCGTTACTTCTGTGTGTCCTATACGCGCCTTAGTGGAGCATTTGGTTTAACTTTAAGATTAGCGCCTACATGTTCCTTTATGCAGAGGCAGAGTGGTCTACCCGTTTCACCAGTATGTTTTTCTGCGTACGCTAGTGTCCGGTGGTATTTCAATCACAGTTACCAAGTTCTTCAGACCGGGCCCTCTTATGCTACGTTTTACAGCTGCACTTATTTCGTTGAAAATGGAGAGCCGGATAAACGGGACCTTATTCTGTCCAGGGATATCGTTTGAGACCTGGGTTTTCTTCCACACCTATCTCGAGGAAATCTCTCTTCTGTGAACACCGTGGTGGCTTTTTTTCGTTATTGAGGTGTTTGGCTGGGTAGATTGCACTCAACACCACATCTCTAGGCTCTGAAGAAGGCGAAATCCGCTGAAACATCAGGTTCGGTCGTAAATCAGAATGTTGTAACAATCTGGTGTTTGTTTATCAATGTCAATAAGCAGTGAACTACTCACAAATTAGTGTCCTTTGAGGATCTTGCATCTCCCGACCTTTCAACCTTTAAGGCTAGACGCTTTGTTCGTGAAACTAATCCTCATTCAGTTGCTGAAACACATATCAGCCGATCTAGGGAAATTTCCAGATTGTCCTGGGTCCTCTAAGTCACGTGTTTCCTAACAGCGCAAACGTGATGGAGTCCTTCGACGTTATCGCCCTTCATACAAATGTGTTGAATGATTCCGCCATGAAACCATTTTCAAACCCCATATGCAGCGCGAAGGAGAAATAGACATTAATGGATTGTCGATTCGATAGCTTATAGTCCTCTTAAAGGAGTGTGTGAATGGCTCATCTCTTAGATGGATGAGGAGGTATTTCGCACAAATAAAAGAGTTGACAATGAGGCAGCGACGGGCACCAAGCGTTGCTGTTGCGCTTATGTCTAAGATGGAAGCACCAGTGATCTTCAGTCTTCCACCACTACTATACTGTAAAGATACAGATGATTGTTTTATCATCTACTCCAAACAGAAGTAGATGGACAAATACTATGAGTTATTGGACGAACACTCAGAGTGTATAAAATTCACGTAAGGGGAACCAGAAGAAACTGGCTTCTTTTTTCTGAACATTTTAATTAACCCATACGAAAACGGCTGCAACACCATATTGGACCAAAGGCCAAGTAAGCACATTGCGTAATGACATTTCAAATTTTCAAGTCGAGGAACATTCGAATGGCTACTGTAGTTCATCTCGATGAATTTGAGACGTGTTAAACCTTTCAGGTCCTCATGAAGACCTCTAACACCAGATACCTTGCAGTTTGTTTAAAACCAGAATAAATTCGATACAGCATGTTAGCAGCGATTTCGCCTCAGTAATCTGGTAGGATAATGATACTATATTGGGTCCAGTAATTTTCAAGCTGCGTAACTTGCAATTTTCTTGACTATTACAATGTTATCGTGCAATTTTTTACTTGCACCAACTACTGTTTCCGTGGATTTCGTTTCCCCAAGAGCCTGAAAAAGCTAAAGCTGACTGTAGCCTATCCAGATAAACATCTCCATAGCCAAACATAAAAGAATGCTGAACCAGGACTTCAATAATGTTGAAAGTAAAATAGCCTCTTCTTAGACCCACTGCTTTCAATGAGTCTTCCACTCGGTATGTCACGTGGAGACCAATCGCACAGAGGCTCATATGGAAGTGTAGGGTTCCTCTCAGAGTAGAATATCAGTCTAAAATACTGTGTGAGATCATGCATAATAAGGAGAGATTCTGTTCCGCGTTTCCTTTTCTGGTGCTTGGAATTTATCAAGAATTTTTCTTGAGTTTTTGTACGCTGGCGTTTTCGATTCCTATGCGAGGATAGTAACTTTTACTTCAAACTCTTTCCCGTTATGATTCTATGTTTTATGGGCACCCAGTGGAGTGTTTGGTTTCAACATGATTTAACCGACTAGCCGTTGCTTTTGTATAGATGCACTGTGGTTTGCCAGTTTCGCTAACGTACGTGGCAAAATAATCCTTGCATTTTCGTAATAATCCACCACTTATCAGACAACAGCAGCTGTCTAACCCAATCGAGAACAAATACACCGATTTCAAAGAATATGTGGACGCCATTTGGGGAAAAAATGCATTGGTTTAAATGGACTTATCTGTCCAGTAATTTCTCTCCTTCTTCTCTTTTGTTTTCCACTTTTTGCCTCACAATAGATTAGGAACACCTTATCCGAACCCATGCAACTAACGTCTGTACCGTTAGAGCACACCCATTCGTGCGTTCTTCATAGACCATGCAGGCTGTTGTGAACTGACTGGCGTAATAGAGTATTCAGTAGCATTTGAATGACAGTTACCGACATCTTCAGACCTGCCTTTCTTAAGCAACGTTTCATAGCTGCACTTACTTCCTTGGCGAGATGAATCGGACATTATCATCGCTAGATTACCTCTTGCTTCTGGTCCCTTCTAGTGCACACAATAGTCGCTGCTCTAAACGCGTTTCTTAAAACTACTCTTTTGTATTTAAGCGGTGAGAGTTCCTTAATCTCTTTAAGCTTCATGGCTTGTAGCGCTGAAGTGGTAAAACCTTTGGAAAGAAAAAGGCAACCAAATGTTAAAAAAGTACGTCAAGGAGAAAGAAACAAATTGATGGCAACAATAGCGACAACATTGTTGTTTATGATAAATAACAATGATGAGAGCAATGATGTGGAATACAGATGAAAGTTAAATGATCAATTTGTGTTTTCTTCAAAAGGCTAAGCAGTTGTTCTTCAAAAAGGTTCATAACAACCCAGAGTTCACCCGGAAGTTCATTCTAAAAAAGTTCGTAAAAGATTAATCAGGGAATAATTATGAAAAACATATCATTTCATTTTTTTGTCGAAAAGCACTAAGGAGAAGTGGAATACATCAGTTAGAGAGCGTCTTCCTTCAATTTTCGTATACCGTACCATGAAGAAACTCTCTACAGAAAAGCGGATGTTCCTTCCCACTCACCTGAACTTGAAACACCCTTACATATAACTGCTCGAACCGTCCTTTCTTCAGTAAGATTTCCGTTCTTATCTGATGCACTTTCTCAGATGTCTCATAGAAGGATTGAATTAGCTCTTTGTGAAAACCCTCTCTTTCTTTCCTTTTATTTGTTGCCTACAATGATTTTTCACGGCGGGATGTGATACACAACCACAGCGATGCTGAGATATTCGCAAAACTTGAGCCAGAGCCAGATCGAGAAATGATTACCCTTTTCCGGGGCTCGCTTGTTACGCAGTGTACCACTGAAGCCCCCTGCTTTACGTGCCTCTCACCTGGTTTTCTACCTAACGATACCCGTCAGCGAGTTTGATCTGGCGAGCACAAATCGGTATTGAACCCAGCTAAGTGAAGGCTATAGTCGAAATTACGATGTTAACCTATTATTTTCTGCCTAGTATAACTTTTTCACGACGAGGTTGGATATGAAATACTCTCTCTTCCTTCTTTGATGTTCCATCGCTCATAGAAACGACTCTGTCAGATCCGACTCACCTGAACACTCTGAATCTACATCCTAACTCCGCCTAATCCGCAAGGAATATAAGCAACTTGATTGGTCGTGTCTCCACTCACCGAGATTCTGCCGCTGTTTTCACATTTTTTTTAAATATCATTGCTTCATCTGGTAGAATCACATTGTTATACTTCTTTTTCTCTGAAGCATTTTGCATCACTGTAGTACATTTTGTTTTTGCAAGTGTACTGAAGATATCCTTTTGTAAATTTATAGTTTTCGATTTCTTTATGCCCAATAAATGCAGTAGGTTTAAAATCGAGCATATCGTTGCAGAAGCATCGTCTCTGGATTGAGTATGAAGCAGGTTGATGTGTTTGCAACATCTGAAGATGACCGCTTCTATTAATTATGAACAGGCCGTCATGATCTTTCAGGCCCTGTACACCTAAAAGTGCCAAGGACGGAGTACGAAAGTTAGGGCCAGCACAGCCAGTAGGGCCAGTAGGGGCCAGCAGGGACCAAACCGATTTCGAAGAGAAGAGAAGGTAACAAAGTGTAAAGTTCAAAGCAAAGATTCAGATAAAGAATTGTGGAAGGGCAAATTATTGAGGTGAGTGATGTAAATAAGGAGCTAGCTATCAAAAGGGCTGATGTCCACCAACACAAACGTGTAGGGACAAATTAGCAGATTATTGGCGACTTGAATAATGTGCAAATCGAACGACTGCAGAATTTTCGTAGTACACTTTTTTTCTCAATGCGTTTCGCTCCAAGTGTGTGTTCCATAGCATTCAAATGTACCTTAAGACAAATGATATTTCCCTCGGGATCCACATCGTAGTGAAGACCTGGATACGCCTTTGCAAGGTTAAGTTGGGACTCTAGGGAGGACCAAATTGCACAACCAGCAACCAGCAATAGGTTAACCTCAGGACGCCCGCACACCGGTTGCTCACGTCTACTGACGTCTGGCGGTGAGACGACCGGTGAAACGCCACAAAATCTGGGGTTAAGCAGCACGTCATTGAAACGGAATCTGACGAACACACGCACGACAAGCCGTGGAGATTGTTTCTCACCCTGCACGTGTAAGCCCAGAGCCCTTTCCACAGACGCCGATCTTCACGCCTTTCTTGAATCCGCAAATCGCATGTGATCGCACTAAAAAGAAACAAAAACCAAGAAGACCGACGTACGTCAACCAAACAATGGGACCGTTGTCAGCTGTGGAGAGAAGGTCCCGTCACGAAATGTCGGCGGCATAGGCATTGTCAATCTCGTCGACCCATACGAGATCCTTTCCCCTCGAATAGCTATCCTCCATCTTCAATTGTCGCATCATAAGAAGATCATCATCATCAGTTGTTACTCACCGAGCGACACAGCTGAGTACGAATTAAATACATTCTACTATCAGTTGGAGGAAGTTATACGCAATGACAAAGCACATTATAAATATGTTGTCGGAAACTTCAAGGTCAGAATAAAAAAGGCCAACGAGAGCGAACGTAGGATCGAAAACTTCACACTACGAGAAAGACATGGGAATTGGAAGCGTCCCGCAGGATTGCTATCTGCATTGTCTCTTCTATGGAAAACTAGTTGCTCGAGAAGAAAGAAAGCAGCAGATGGACATGGAAGTCTGCTAACGGCATGACTCCTGCGGAGATCGACCACGTTCTGACAAACAGAAGATGGTGCTTGCTTGACAAATCGGTACTCACGTCAGGTTCGATTCAGTCGTAAGCTGAAAAGGAATTTATTTCATCGAGCGCGAGGAAAAATTCTAGCTGTGTACGACGAGAACATTCTCAACGAAGCCCTATCCAGCCGTGACTGGCAGATTAAAGAAAACTCGACCGAAGACTACGAGCTTCCTGTAGAAGGACTGAGAAACTGTGCCGAATTCGCCTCAGTTCCTGAAGCAAGGAGATTGGATCTATTACTACTAGGACTTTTGCTCGAAAAGAGAAAGAAACTAAAGCTTGACTGCAAAACGCTTATCATGGCTGGTAATAAGTGCCAGCTACAGTACAGCTCTGCAGGAACAGCTACAACGGTACAAGCAGAAGAAACTACTGGAGGCAGCGGAGAAAAGAGGCGGCGTGAAAAAATGCTGTCGTGACTTGTGTGATTATAATGTTCTGCTGTCAGCCCTGACGAACGAAGATAGGATCTTCAAAACTTCCCACCATGATATGGAATTAATACGGAAACTTTCTACACCAACATTTTCCGTTTCACAATCCCGTCCCAGACCCTAACATCCCCGCTGGAAAAAAACCCCCTGGAATTCTTTAGTCGGAGTTGCGATAGAAAGCATGAAAAGAGGCACAGCTCGAGGACCCGATAATATTACTGACGACTACCTTAGAGCTGAAAGACACAATTTACATATAATTCTCGCAAATCATATGGCAGCATACCTTCAAAAGGAAAAAAACCCCAGACCAATGGAGCACGTCGCGCACTGTCATCCTGCCCAAGAAAGGAGACTAAAGGACTCTTCGTAACTATCGTCCCATTTGCTTGTTGAGTGTACTCTACAAGCTTTTCACGAAGATTATGCACTCGCGCGTATCAAGGACATTGCATGAGGTGCAACCAGTAGAGCAAGCAGGACTTCGAGAAGGATTTTGCTGCATTGACCACATCCAAACCGTGTCCAGGGTTATCGAATTTCGTCGGAAATACCACTTGTCCCTAGTCCTAACTTTTGTTGACTGTGAAAAACCGTTTAACAGTGTCGAAACGAATGCAAACCTATCAGCGCGCGTCGACCAAGGAGTGCACCCATTCTACACAAGAAATCTCTCTGAGTGTTATCAGAACTGCACTGCAAAAAACACAGCTTTTCCATCGACCTCTTACCATATCCAAAGGAAAAGGAGTTTGAAAAAGGCGGCGCAATATCGCTAAAGCTGTTCAGTGCCGCACTGCAGTGGATAATGAAGTCATTCGACTCGGATGAGAAAGCCATGCGTATTGATGGAATATTCCTATCAAACCTTCGTCGTCAACGATATCGTCGTCATTCAGTGCCTCTTTAACAACCTCGTTATCAAACAATCACCTAGTTTGGTGAAAAAGCAGCGCCTTCAGGTCTAAATTCTAGGAACCTCTTCTGCTGCGTGATCAACAAATTCTCGCTCGTTTGGCTAGCATCCAATATCTTCCCATACCATTCGGCAATAAATAAGAATATTAAAGGAAGTGATGCGTCTTAGAGTGTCCGATGGTACATCAATCACAGTCACCGAATTCTTCAGGTTGGCTCTTCTAAAACAACGTTTTGTGGCTTCACTTATTTCGAGGGAAATAAAGGGCGTGATAAACGGGACGAATTGCAGTTCGTGGGCATCGGTTTTTGCCTAAAACTTTCCCAAAAGTTTACGGTTTCGCATCTATTGGAAATGGCTGCTTAACTCGCGTTAATCCCAAGGATTCTTCCTTCTCCTCTCTTCCTATGCACACATTAGTGGCTGCTCTAAATGTGTTTCTTACAAGTACCCTTTTTTGTACATAAGGGGGCGCAACGACTCGTTAATCTTTTAAAGCTCCACAGGTTGTAGCACTGACATGGTAAAACGTCCAAAGAAAAAATGCAACTAATGTCAAGAAAGAGTGGCAAGTAGAAAGAAACAAATTCACCTGTACCACCTGTAGTCCTGTTGATCGTCGAGTTACTCGAGCGGGAGCCAGTAAAACCTCCATTTTAACCTGCTGCGCGCGAGACTAGCCTAGTGGGTTCTGCTCACTCTAGGGACTCGTTGAGCATCATATCTTTCTTCTAGGCTTTTTGTGATAAACTCTGACCATCGAGTAAGTGGTATTCCTGCAGTGAGTTTAACATCCCGAGGAATCCAATCACTAACGGCTCTTGTACATTGGTTGTCATTCGTTCGCGTTATATGTCTGGCCCACCCTATCTTCGATTGTTTGGCGTATAGAACGGCATCTTTGATTTTTGATCGTTGACGCAGGTCCGAGCTTCGGAGCCCTTCCCTTACATGCGTGACACGGGATACTCCTAGCATCGTCCTTTCCACTGCGCGTCCGATAACGCCGAGTGACCTTTCATCCTGTTTACGCAGCAACCAGGTTTCAGATGCATAGGTTAACGCAGGAAGTACCGTTTAGTCGAAAGGGTGCACCGAGAGATTGTGTTCTTTGTCCTCTTCATTAAATCCTCGATGCTATTGAAAGCTTCCCAAGCCGCTCACTTGCTCCTGCTCAACTCTGGAGCTAAGTCGTTCAACGTGTTGATTTCCCAACCTAGATAGACATAACTAGAGCATTCGGAGATATTCGCTCCGTTGAGCGTGAATGGGGGAATACGAAACTAATCCGTTCCTCATGAACACCGTTTTTGTGAGGCTTAGTGGTAGACCAATTTTTTCCACAGGCTTTGTCAAAGTCGGTAAGCATTCGTTCCGCTTGGCTAATGTTTAGCGTTATAAGGAACATGTCATCAGCAAAGCGAAGACGGTGTAGCTGACGACCATTGATTTTCACTCCCATATCACCCCCATTCCAATGTTCGCATGACGTTCTGGAGGGTGGCGGTAAATAATTTTGGCGAGATGGTATCGCCTTGCCAAGCCCCCTTTTTTGACGTTAATGCTAATATCTTTGTAGAATGGTGATATCTTGGCTGTGAAAATTTTTGCACAGCTCACGATGAATCTTTATGTACTGAGTAGGGTCTCCTTAACTGTCAAGGGCTTCCATGACTGCTACTATCTCAATTGAGTGGAAATCCTTCTTTAAATCGATGAAGGTGAGACTGAGCGGTCTTTTGTACTCTCGCGATACTTCAATGAGACTTGTTATCGTGAGGATGTGGTCCATCGTAGTAAATCCTTTCCAAAACACTGCTTGCTTACATGTCTGTCCTTCGTCCAGTGTTCTGTCAATCCTCTCTAGGATGACTCGAGTGAAATTTTGTAGACGACAGACAGCAAGCAGATTGTGCAATAGTTGGCTATATCGCGTAGGTCACCCTTCTTGAACAGTAACATGGTCTTGTTGGTCTTCTACTGAGTAGGGACTTAGATTCAGACAGGTAACGTGTCTCATAGCGCTAATGTGAAGATGTTGAATGAGCCGATCGTATTCTTCGTCGATGTTATCAAGAACGGCAGCTTCCCAACAGCCGAGTAATGAATTTGGGACTTGGTCATTTGAACTTAGCGGCTTTTTTCTCCTTTCCCCGAGAAGCGGAATCTTGCACAAAAGAGGCGGTGGCTTGATCCCATACATAATTTTGTAACAACAACGGCGTCTGGATTTAATATGATGTGGTTTATTTCGTTATGGTACTCTCCATTGGGAGACTACCACGTATAGCGTCGAGTGGGGGGCTTTTGGAATTGCGATACACCATCGATGGTCTTCGTCGTCGTGATAAACTTAGACAGCCGCTCACCCTGTTCGTTCCATTCTAATTCACGGGTCCCAATGTAACGTTCTTCAGACGTCCTTCTTGGTCCAATCTTGGCGTTGAACTCTCCAACGATGACCTTGAAGAATGTGTGGTCTTCTCTGTAGAACTTCTCCAAGTCCGTATAGGATGCTTCGACTTCTTCTTCGTCATAGTTTGATGTCGGCGCGTAAACGACTAATACTGTCAATACCGATATTGATCCACATCTTTTTGATCGTAAACGTCCAATTCGGGTTCTAGTTGTTCGAATGAATCGATGTTGATGGACAAACTGGTGTTGACGAGAACGCCGACGCCGCCGACTTCTTTACTGTCGCATGTTCCGAGGAACAGTTCATCTACGGTGTCATAGATGGCGTTGAATGGGTGGCGTCGTCTCGTCTCCTACCTTATCCTTGTTGCTTGCATGAGCAACTCTTCTATCGAGCACTCGGATGCAAGTGTGGGTGCATTGTAGGGACAGATCGTCACCGTAGTTCTTTGCAAACCAGGCAGCTTCCATTGGCCCTGATATTTTAGCAGCCTCTGCGTACTCTTCCTACCCAACGGTGCTGAATTGGAAGCTCTTTCGGGGTCAGGGAAAAAAGGCCTCTTTATTTTACTGTTTTTCGCATTTTGATACCCACATATGTCTTGCTGGGCTCTGAACTTGGGGTTTGGGTATACTCACGTCCAGTTTGCCAGGCTCTCGCAGAGTGGACATGGAGCCTATTTGTTGGATTTGTTGGAGGCGACTCCTAACCACCTCCCATATATTTTGCTGTCACTTGATTGTACGAATTGACCCGTAGAATACAATTTGAATAAACAAGAACGTACCCACACACGCGTGCATGAATATGCCTCGTAAATACGGAAATTATGTGCCAAATCGGCGCCTCAGAAACAAAGAGTCCACTCCTGGATCCATCTGTGTCTCAGGGAAGCAAAGGTCGCTTTTGGTTCGCGATTAACCCCCTATCCGCCATCTGGGGTCGCGCCAAGCAGCCTCACGACTAACATAGGGATCCTTCACATGAGGGAGATCACTGGAAGGAAAAAATTAGTGCTAACAATAGCGATAGCATTGTTGTTATTAATAAGCGGCAATAATAATAATAATAATAAAAATAATAATAATAATAATAATGGGGATTGCAGATAAAAAGGACACGACCAATTATGTCTTTTCTTGAAGAAGGTAAGTAGGTCTTCATAAAACACACACATAATTGCTAAGAATTCCACAGAAATTCATTCTGAGAAGAAGGCGATGAAAGAATTAGTACGATATAGGCATGAAACTACATTATTTCATTTGTAGTTGAAAATAAACGTTAAAGGGAGGGAGAGTATATCTGTCAGAGAATACTCTCTGTTTCCGTATAGGGTACTATGCAGCAAATCTCTACAGAAAAGCGGATGTTCCCACTCACTCAGTTGAACGTGAAACGCCCTTGCGTAGAAATGTTCAGATCGTTCCTTCTTCCATAAGTTCCTTCTTCTTATCTGATGCACTTTGTTACATATGTCGTCGAAGGATTGAATTGATTCTTTCTGGAAACTGTTTCTTCTTTGTTTGATGTTCTATCGCACACAGAAACAACTCTATCAGATTGCACTCACCGGAACACTCTGAATCTACATCCCTAACTCCGCCTACTCCTCTAGGAATGATAGCAAGTGGGTCGGTCGTCTCTCCATTCACTTGGATCTTGTGACTGCCTTCATATTTTCTAAGCATCCTTGCTTCACTTGCTATAATCACACTGTTGTGTTCCTCATTCTCACGAGCACTTTTAGTCACTGTAGTATGTTTTGTACCGTAGTTGTGCTGCACCGAAGACATCCTTATCCCTTTGTAAATTTACAGTTTTATATTCAGAAGACCGACTTTCTCTAAACCTCGGCATAAATAGTTGATATGTTTATTTTTTGCGATCTTGTGAACTAATCTTTTTGAGCCGATGTGAGGTTGGTATAGGTCTTCGCTGTCGTTGTTGCTGTTGTACGAGAGGAACCCAAGCGTAACAGCACGGCTCTGAGGAAGGCGAAATCGTCGAAACGTCGGCCATCGACGAACAACACCAACAGCAACGACAACAACGACAACAAAAACAACAACGACAAAAAGACCTATACCAACCTTGCATCGCCTTAAAAAGGCCAGTTTAAAAAACTTTTGATTCCCTTTTTTGCCCAATAGACGCAGAAGGTGCAAAGTCGAGTGTCGTCGTTGCAGAAGCATTGTCCTATTGACTGAGCATGAAGCACCACTTCATTTTCGTTGCTCTTGTTGGGATTACAGTGGTACGTTAATGTTTTTTTCATTATTTTAGGGCACCGCTTTCCTCAATGGTGAACAGGTGTCATGATCTTTCAGGCCTGTAAATCATACTTTGCCAGTGACGTAATGCGAGGGTCAAGCACAACAAGGCCACCAGGAACAAGTACAACAAAACAACCAGAGCCAGAGCCACGAGGACAACCGAAGCCACCAGGGCCACCAGGACCACAAGAGCAACCAGAGCAACCTAGGCCACCACCAAGAGGGCCAGAAGGGCGAGAGGGGCCACGAGGGACGAGAAGGGACCACCAGGGCCAATAGGGCGACGAGGGCCACCAGGGCCACCAGGGCTACCAGGGCCACTAGGATCACAAGGGATACGTGGGCCACCTGGGCCACCAGGGCCACTAGGGCCACCAGGGCCGCTAGGGCCACCAGGGCCACCAGGGCCACTAGGGAAACCAGGGATAGGGTGGGCCACCTGGGCCAGAAGGGCCACCAGGGCCACCAGGGACACCAGGGCTAGCAGGGGCATGGCAGGGATGGTTGGGCCACCTGGGCCACAAGGGCCACCAGGGCGACCAGGGCCACCAGGGCCACCAGGGCCACCAGGGCAGATTGATGCGAAACCCCGAATCCGAAGGGAAACGAAGGTAATAGATATAGAATGTAATTAAAGGTTCAGATAAAGGGGGAAAGGATGCAAAATTATCGATGACCGTTACGAATACTTTAAATAAGGAACTACTAGTGAAAAGTTGGCGGTCTCCAAAACTGACGCGCGAGATAAGTAGCACACCAACGACGACTTGAATAGGGTGTAAATCATGCTACTGCAGAATTTTCATAAAGCGCTTTTTGTAATCAACATTAGCTTGAAGGTACTCGTTTAAGGACGATAATCTATTGTATTCATATGCAATGTACCTTTAGATCAAGTTGCAAAAACACATTATTGTCGACCATTTTCTCTATAAGGTCGGGTGTTTAGGTGCTGAACGATGGTGCTGGGAAACCTCCAAAACGACTCATGTGTTATTGTCAGAAAACACATTGAAGCTGTTGTCTGGTGAAAACTTTTTTCTGTATCCGAGATGCCAGTGATAAACCTTCTTGCTGGTCTTTGTTGTGTTTGCATAGGTTAAATTATTATATGAGATTAGGAAATTCGTCGGCAGACATACTTTTGATTCCGATATTCGTCATCTCCGGCTTGAATTATGATCTCTACCAAGACGTATCAGCTGTGGACACACGACTCTAATCATCATGTCCCCCTTGTAAGGTGTTACCGCCGAAACGCTAGCTATAACAGAGATTTTTTAGGCCACAAGTAATCCTATCGATGAAAAAAATCCTTATCTGACGAACCAATGTCAATCAGTCCCTTTTACGGAAATCTCGTTGTCAAAGAATCACCTGGTTGAGTGAATAAAGGCGCTCATTCAGAACTACATCCTAGAAACTTCCTTTGCCACTTCATCAACAAAGATTGGCGTTGTTTGTCGTTGTTGTTACCGTTGTTGTTTTGAAAGAAACGCTATCGTGGTGTTATGAAATCTGACAAAACTAGTTACTAAGTGTAACCTAGGGAATTCGAATTCGACTCAAATAGAATAGTTATGTCTCCGCCCAATTCCATCAGCTGCCATATTTTACTGATGCAAAAGTGCTGAACGGCAAGTACTGCAAAAAGCGTACCGATTGCAGAGAAAAGTGGCTGATGTGAGCTGATTTGAACAACGTTGCCGAATGAATGCTAAGGAAGAGAACAAGATTCTCCTCGTAGAAGTGCTGAGTTTCTACGTGTTTAGTGACTACCTCACATAAATAGTGGAAGCCTTTATATAAGTTGCAACCTAACGATCATTTTGTAACAAAAGTTTGAAAACAACTGATGCGCTGCTGTCGCCTCCGCCCGCGACGTCGCGAGTGCTCGCCCTTCGTCGCGCGGCCGATTTGTTGTGACGTGCAAAAAATTGGGGCGAGGTTTTTTTTTACCTCGTTTTCCCTGACGGCCAACGTTCGTTTTCGATATCCATGGGGTTTTCGATCCGTTGAAATCAGGTTACGAAGCCATGTATTATTGAGTTTTCGTGACCAACAGTCCGTTTAGTTCTAACCTTGGTAACCGCTTTGTTGTTAAGCTATGTTTACCAACCTTTTGCGAAGCTTCTCCCGTTAAAGCTGGAAGTTTTGCTTCGTTATAATTTCCGCTTAAGAAAAGCGTTGTATTTGGTGCAGTCAAGGTACTTACTCACTCCTAAGGATATTATTGTAGCTGCTAGTGGAAAATAGGCCTTCGAGTCAGTACTCGGCACCGAATATTCACTAGCTTTAGCAGAATGCTCGACTTCGTGAGAAGACGCCACGCGGGACTTTTCGTAGTTGTCACAGAGCAATATCTCAAACTTGGGTAATTAAACCTTTAATACACTAATAGAACATTAATAACATAATAGTAACGATGGAGAAGTAATGGTAGAGGAATGACGTGAGTTAAAGCTATGAGGTGCTAAGGCTAGTAGTGAAGTGAGGCTAACAACGAGATAATGGCATTCGAATATTACTATGCCATTAATAAGTAGTTAACACAATTACATTAACAGTAATAATGAATAATTACCAAGAAGTAGCCGTTGGTTAGCCGTGAGCGATGCCGCGTCGCGTCTATCCGAGGCCGGCGCGGCGGCTGAGGTAGACAGTATGCTGAGCGCGGAGAGGGAGACAGTATGCTGAGGCGGAGAGGGATACAGATGGGCCGTATTTCGGGCTGAGCTAAGATTTCAACATTATAGCGATGAGGTGCATTTTAGTGGATCAATGAGGACAGTAGGTGATGAGTCATCTACGGAACACAGTCAGGCGGCTGGTCGTGGATAAACGCTATGTAAGCAACGTGAAGTTTGAGCATCGATGGGTGCCACCATTGCCTAAGAGTCAAGGGCCACTATGATAATGGCTGGAAACTGATAGGCCTATAGCGGCTTAACAGAATACACAGCATAAGTTGGCCGCTCAGCGGCCTTGTACGCATGGCGTACCGTGTGGGAGGAATGGTACATGCCACCGATGGCGTTGCAGACAGAACGCATTTTAGTATAGCCGCCGCTACTGACAACGCACCGCAGATCAATTGATAAACAATGAACAGTGACACTAGGATGAGGATCAGGATGATGATGACGACACACTGAGCTGGTGGGAAACGTGACGTAGTGATGATGATGCGAAGTTAACGTACAATTCGCAACTGTCATTCAATAATGATATGATGAGTCCAATGTCCAGTAATGACTATTTACAGTATGACTTAACAACTGCGATAATCTACATTGGTGACACACGAGATCAATACGGTACGGATCCAGAAAGCGAACGAGCCCCTGACAGGCTCGAACCAGGATAACAATTCACGAAGCTATTTATATGCTTCCGGAGAAGGCGGTATTTGGCATAGGTCCAGCATCATTACCGAAAACATCCGTCGGCTACCTCTCCATATCGTCTCAAAATCCTATGGTCAGCTGGCAGACGACAGCTCTCGCCAGCATCCTCATTCTCATCTTGTTATTGTACGCACGATAACTTTTGGACAGTAATAACAAACAACAAGTTCGGATTCTAAGAATAGGTTTGCATAACAATACTGTTTACAGCGGTTCAGATTCTAAGAATAGATTTGCATAACAATACTGTTTACAGCGGTTCAGATTCTAAAAATAGATTTGCATAACAATGCTGTTTACAGCGATCAAAGTTCCTTAGGATGGGACCAAGATATTTACGTTCTACGACATTTGCTAGGTAACTTGAGAAAAACGGATATGACACTTATTTCCGAAACATACAGTCATACAAAGATAGAAATAGATATAGAAGAAAAAATAGTAACTATTCTGGAATAGCTGCTATAGATATAGAGTTGTTTGAAATGTCCCATACTCGTACCAAAGCTGTAAAGGTTCATTTGTAGTGTAGTTATGGATTTAGCTTTGGAGGTACCGCTTGTGAAGAACAATCCAAAGCAGGACAAACATGGTTCTGCCAGATTTCTAGTTTTGTCGACCTGTGGTGAATCTCTTGCATCTATTAGGACTCATAGTCCGTGTTCGTCAAGTGCGGTAATTAAGGGGTTTTCAGTTTATTAGAGTGGTATAGCATGGAAAAACATTCTTCCACAAGAAATATCTTCTGTTACCTCATTCTGCAATGCGAAACTTTTTTCACATGTAAGAATTCAGGATTTGGGAAGAGCACGACTGCAGTGAGTTCGCATTCTTTCAGTATTTTACTAATCATTGTTCGTTCTGATATCTAGGGGCTTCCGGACACTTGGAGGTGTCAGTACTTCTTCGTCTTTACTGAAGTAATACACTTATGGCAAATTTCTTCTAAGTGTTTTTTTTCAGGAACCACTAGTGATTTGTACGCATTCAGATGTTTGTTTTGTTTTCAAAGTAGATTTGTGGAGTCATTATAGACGAAAAGGTTTCAGTTCTCTAGTGTTCAGATAGGTACTGTATTGTTTCCTGAGGTCCTGAATTATACAGGTGTGATCATGATTTTACCGTTTTACTGATTTGACTAGTACCTGTGAAGTATTCGCTTTATAATAGGTTCGAAATCCATCTATTATCCTCCCTACTAGATGACCAAAACCTTGTCGACTCCATCGAACATGATGGTGCATGCAACTCTTCATACCATAGTACCGTCGGCTAATTTTCTTATGTCTCCACTGAACTGCCTTACGGGCTGAACATCTGTTATTTTTTTGACGTTTCTATGAACTAATCTTGTTGAGCTGACGCGAGGTTAGTACCAGTTGTTGTCATTGTTGTTGTTGTTTGTTGTTGTTGTTTCATGTTGTTATTTCTTGTTGTTGTTTGTTGTTGCTTGTTGTTGTTATTTCTTGTTATTTCCTTTTTTTTGTTTGTTGTTGTTCGTTGTCGCTGTTGTTTCTTGTTGCTGTTTGTTGTCGTTGATCGCTGTTGCTGTTTGTTTGTCATCCCAACGATCTACCGCCTCATCGTGGCTAGAAGGTGTTACTGGTTGTCGGACTGCAATTTACAGCGGGAGGATTCGTCCCCCCGACAGGGTCTCCCAAGCTGAGAAGAAGTCCGGCGTGTCCATCAGGAAGCCTAGCCAAGAGTAAACCAATACCAGGATCCGCCACCGTCGTGGTATCAAAGTCGCATGGTGGCAAATCTTCCTCTGATCCACAAGGGCTGCGACTGCCCGTGGTGGTGAAGATCTGGGGGCATACTTTGGCCAGGCTGACCTCGGGATTCCAAGGAACTACAATGGCTTAACCAGCAAATCTCTAGTAAATAGTTATTATGCTGGGGCCGGCACAACCAGTGAGAACGGGCCTTTCAAGTGTCAAGTCAAGTGTTGTTGTTTGTTGTCGTTGTTTGTTGTTGTGGTTTCCTGTTGTTTGTTGTTGTTTCTTGTTGTTGTTCCGTGTTACTATTTCTTGTTGTTGTTTGTTGTTATTGTTTCATGTTGTTATTTCTTGTTGTAGTTTGTTTGTTGTTCTTGTTGTTGTTTGTTACCATTGTTGTTTTTTTATTGTTGTTGTTTGTTGTTGCTATTGCTGAGGTTTGTTGTTGTTGTTGTTTGTTTTGTAACAGCAACGACAAACAACGCAAAAGTTTGTTGATGACGTGGCAGAGGAAGTTTCTAGAATGTAGTCCTGAATGATCGCCTTTCTTCACTCAACCAGGTCGTTCTTTGATAACGAGGTTTGCGTAAAAAAGGACTGAGTGACATTGGACGGAACCGAAAGATTCTGCTTAGTGGGTTCGTCAGATAAGGATTCTTTTTATTGATAGGATTACACGTGGCCTACAAATCTGTATTATTGCTAGCGTTTCAGCAGTAACACCTTGTTAGAGGAAACGATGGTTAGAGTCCCGTGTCCACAGCTGATACGTCTTGCTAGAGATCACAATTCAAGCCGGAGATTATCAATATCGGGATCAGAAGGCTATATCTTCCGACGAGTTTCTTTAGCTCTTCAGTAGACTTTGCACTATTTTCTCGAACAATAACCTGTTTCGCCTGTAGTGCCGTTGGTCGTCGAGTGACTCGAACGGGCGCCAGTAAATCTTCCATTTTTCCCTGTCGCGTGCAAGAGTAGCCCATTGGGTTCTGCTCACTCTAGGTACTCGTTGAGCATCATATCTTTCTTTTAGGCTTTTCGTGATGAACTCTGACCATCGATTCGGTGGTCTTCCTGCAGTGCGTTTAACATCCTGAGGAATCCAGTCACTAACGGCTCTTGTCCATCGGTTGTCGTTCACACCCATTACATGTCTGGCCCACCTTATCTTCGACCGCTTGTCACAGAGAACGGCATCTTTGATTTTTGGTCGTGGACACTTGTGTGAAACGGGGTACTTCTACCATCGTCCTTTCGACTGCGCGTTCGATAACGCTGAGTGATCTTTCATCCTGCTTACGCATCGACCAGGTTTCTGACGCATGCGTTAGGGCAGGAAGTACCGTTGAGTCGAAAAAATGGGCACTGAGTCGGGTGTTCTTTGTTCTCTTCGCTACATCCTCGATGCTCTTCAAAGCTCCCCATGCCGCTCGTTTCCTTCCGCTCAACTCTGGAGCTAAGTCGTTCAACATGTTGATTTCCCGGCCTAGATAGAAATAACTGGAGCATTCGGGATATTCTTTCCGTTGAGCGTGAATGGGGCATACGAAACCACTCCGTTCCTCACGAAGATCGGTTTTGTGAGATTTAGTCGAAGACCAATCTTTCCACAGGCTTTATCAAAGTCGGCCGGCAAACGTTCCGCTTGGCTAATGTTTGGTGTTATAAGGACGATGTCACCAGGAAAGCGAAGATGTTGTAACTGCCGACCATCGATTTTCACACCCATATTACCCTTTCCAATGTTCGCATGACGTTCTGGTGGGTGGCGGTTAATAATTTTAGCGAGATGGTATCGCCTTGCCAAACCCCCTTTTTTGACGTTAATGCTAATATCTTTGTAGAATGGTGATATCTTGGCTGTGAAAAATTTTTGCACAGCTCACGATGAATCTTTATGTACTGAGTAGGGTCTCCTTAACTGTCAAGGGCTTCCATGACTGCTACTATCTCAATTGAGTGGAAATCCTTCTTTAAATCGATGAAGGTGAGACTGAGCGGTCTTTTGTACTGTCGCGACACTTCAATGAGTCTTGTTATCGTATGGATGGGGTCGATCGCACTATATCCTTTTCGAAACCCTTCTTTCTCACATGGCTGTTCTTCGTTCAGTGTTCAGTCAATCCTGTTTATGATGACTCAAGTGAAAAGTTTGTAGACGACAGACAGCAAGCAGATGGTGCGATAGTTACCTATATCGTATAGGTCACCCTTCTTGAACAATAACACGGTCTTGCTGGTCTTCCACTGAGTAGCGACCCTGCATTCAGACAGGTAACGTGTGAAGAGCTGAGCCAGTGTGTTTACGAGGACTGGCGGAAGGTTTTTCAAGTGTTCCAATCTTATCTGTCCGGACCTGGTGCTGTTCGATTTTTCACCGAAGAAATGGCGTGTTGGATTTCGGAAGGGAGAACCGGTGATACAACATATCCATTCTCCTTTATTTCATATGACAGGAGGTGCATGTGGCCATCGAAGAGATCTGAGGAGTATTCGTGAATGATTTTCTCCATTGCCTTTCTGGACGCTGTAACTGTTCCGTCCGGGCGTCGGAGTGCATTCATCTTGGTCCTGTAATTGACGATGCTTCGGTGTGCTTTGCGAACGCTTTTCCCAGCCTCTGCAGCTTCGACCATTACTGCTGCTCTTCTCTCTTTAAGATCTTCTTTTTATCGCCTGTCTGCATTGTTTTGCAAGTTCGGACGTTAGTTCGCGGTTGCTTAGAGCTCGTGCGATTCCACGCTGGCGTATCAACTCGAGTGTTTCTGGAGACAGACGTCTCTTGGTGACTTTCGAACTCTCGGCTTTCATAGCGCTAACGTGAAGATATTGAATGAGCCGATCCTATTCTTCGTCGATGTTATCGACAATGGCGTCTTCCCAACAACCGACTAATGAACTGAATTAATCTCAGCTTGTGGTGGTTTTGGGACTTGGTTTTGAACTTAGCGGCTTTTTTTCTCCCGCGAGAAGTGAAATACTGCACGAAAGAGGCGTTGGTCTAATCCCATATATAATTTTTGTAACAACAACGGCGTTTGGATTTACTGTGATGTAGCTTATTTCGTTATGGTACTCTCCATTGGAAGACTCCCACGTACATCATCGAGTGTGGGGATTTTTGGAATTACGAGATACCATCGATGGTCTTCGTCGTCATGATAAACTCAGACAGGCGCTCGCCCTGTTCGCTCCATTCTAATTCACGGGTCCCAATGTGACGTTCTTCAGACGTCCTTCTTGGTGCAATCTTGGCGTTGAACTCTCCAACGATGACCTTGAAGAATGTGTGGTCTTCTCTGTAGAACTTCTCCAAGTCCGTATAGGATGCTTCGACTTCTTCTTCATCATAGTTTGATGTCGGCGCGTAAACGTAATACTGTCAATACCGGTATTGATCCACATCTTTGTAATCGTAAATCTCTGATCCGGGTTGTAAGCTGTTCGAAAGAATCGATGTTCATGGACAAACTCGTGTTGACGAGAACGCCGACGCCGCCGACTCCTCTTCTGTCGCATATTCCGAGGAACACTTCGTGCCCGGTGTCATAGACGGCGTTGAATGGGTAGCGTCGTCTCGTCTTGGCCACACCGATGACGTCGTACCTTATCCCTCTTGTTTGCAAGAGCAAGTCTTCTATCGAGGACTCGAATGCAAGCAAGTGTGCGTTCAATGTAGGTACAGATCGTCACCTTATTTCTTTGCGAATTAGTCAGCTTAGAATAGCTCTGAGATTTTAGCAGCCTCTCCGTATTCGTCCTAACCAATGCTGCTGAATCGGCGGCTTTTTCGGGGTCGAAGGATGAGGCCCATTTCCTTCACTGTTTTTTGTATTTTTCATACCCACGCATAGCTTACTAGGCTCTGAACGTGGGGTCTTCGTAATCTCATCGGTAGCATGTCAATCTCTCCCAGAGTGGACACGTAACTTATTTGTTGGAGGCGTTTCCTAGCCGCCTCCCGTATACTTTCCTGTCACTTGGTTGTAGGCTTTGGCCGAATTGACTGGTAGAATCCAATCGGAATAAACTAGAACGCACCCACTAATGCGTGCATGAATACTTCTCGCAAATACAGAAAGTATGTGCCAAATCGGCGCAGCAGAAACGGGGATTCCACCCCCCGATCCACCTGCGTCTCATGAAAGCAGGTGTCGCTTTTGCTCCGCGATTAACTCCCTATCCGCCATCTGGGGACGCGCCACGTAGCCTCACGACTAAGGCAGGGATCCCTCATATGAGGGAGACCCGTGGAACCCCGGCATTATATATACACAATTGTCAATTATTATGTAACCTCTCTACCTTGTTAATCTAGTAACCGTCCTAAATACTTGCATCTCTTTCCATAAGAACTTCACAAAGGTCGCTATTGCCATAGCAATTCATCTACTTATTTTCGCCGAGGCCTCAGAATGGTAATATCCGTTCATGTATCAGGTTGTTTTTCAGAACTAAACAAGCGTTTTAAAAATGTTTTTTTGTTTTAATGGACTTTTAACAATAGAATAATCTCTATATCTTACAATATTATTAGAAACTGATTCTATGCTCTTACTAGGTCTTTGTATTTTGTCAAAAACTAAATTTTTCAAAATACTTTTGAGCTCACAATATTTAGCTTTTTTATTTTCTGCCTTTTATACTTTTTATGGCAGGTTATTGCTATGCGAAATACAACCACAAGATTGCTGAGATATTTGCAAAACTCCGGACCGCAGGTGTTTGCGGTGGGGAACGAACGCGCTATTGTCCTTTCCGGGGAGTAGCGCGTTCACCACCACACCATGCGGGTCATTCGTTTCGCCTGTCTCTCACCTAGTTCTTATCGATCTCTGCCGTCAGCAATCACCCGTCACAATAGCGCGTTCGTTCCCCACCGCAAACACCTGCGGTCGGAGTTTTGCAAACATCTCAGCAATCTTATGATTATCATTAGTATCATTAATAATCATTAGTGATGATTATTATTTTGTTCTGTTTTGTTTTGGTTTGTTTCGTTTTGCTATTCGCTATATGCTCCCTGACAAAATACCGATTGCATTGTGGATTATCAGTTGAAGAACAAAAACAACCGCCCTGTATTAAAGAGCGTCGCCGGATGTGTTCGCTTATTCGAGATGCTCAAGTGGGGGAAGATCCGGTTCGATGTGAGACGAAGACGCCACATCGAAAAGAGGGAACAGCTGTGGACCATCGACAGGATCGTCTGCTCTGATGAAGACGAAGACGTCGAAGCGTTAGCCGAGTAAATATCTCGTGTCAACCTCGTGTGAGCTCAACAATGTAAACACATACTGATTATTATTATTGTTATTATTATTATTATTATTAGCTATTATTATTGATATTATTATTATTATTATTATTATTATTATTATTATTATTATTATTATTATTATTATTATTATTATTATTATTATTATTACTGTTTACCATTAACAACAATGTTATCACTATTGTTAGCATCAATTTATTCCTTTCTCCTTCACCTTCTTTTTTTGACATTCGGTTGTCTTTTTTTTCTCAAAGGTTATACCATGTTAGCGCTACAGGCTGTGGAGCTAAACGAGATCAAGGAGCTGTTATCCCTTAAACGCAGTAAGGGTACATCTAAGAAACAGATTTAGAGCAACCACCAATGTGTGCAGAGGAAGGTACCAAAAGGAAGAATCCATGAGATTCGGGCGCTAAGCAGCCATTTCCAGTACCCACGAAAGCGCAACCTTTCAGGACAGGTATATGGGGAAAGCGACCCCCACAAACCATAATTCCACCGAAGATGAGATCCCCTTTATATTGCCGTTTATTAAGAAGGGCCAGCTTGAAGAATTCGGTAACTGTGATTGGAATATCACCGAACACTCCAAGACTCCAGCCAGTTCGCAACATCCTGTATGACCATATAGGTACAACGCAGAATTATGCGCACGTAAGGAGTCGAATACTTTAACGAAGCGATAAGCCCACTTTGTGTCCGTATAAAATAACACCTAATCGGTTAATTGAAATTGAAACCAAATCAGCCCATTTGGCTCGGACATAGAAATTTAACAGCAAAGATTCTTAAATAGAAGCCGCTATCCTCGCAGTGGAATCGAAAACGTCATTCGGTGAGTGTGCGACGAAGCAATTTTATTCTCGATTTGATTGAATTCTTCGTTTATTAGCCTTTCTGTTTGGTTTTGGAGGTGATTGGCAGGTAGATTGCAGTCAAGTTTAGCTCTGCAGGCACTGGCGAAAACGAAATCCGCCGAAACGCTAATTGTTGCAAATAAACAATATATGGTACAATAACAACTTCGTGTGTGATAATCAAGAAATCTGCGAGTAACGGAGCTTAGAATCCACATGAACCCAGTACACCATCACTCTTCCACCAGATTACTGAATTTAAATTGTTATTAACGTGCTGAATTTCTTTCTAAACATCTGACCGTGTTAACAAAATGCAAGATAACAAGTTTTTGCAAACTAATCTCAGAGATATACTGCATGTGAATACAATGGGATTTCCTCTTTGAATAAGAAATTTAAGCCAGTGATGATTACACAACGTGTTTCAGGAAAATTTTGCAGTCGTATGACTTATACACTATTCAAGTCCTTATTATTCTGCTAATTCCTCTCATGCGTTAGTGTTGAAGACAGCGAGAATTTTCAGCAGTAGCTCTTTGTATAAATTATTCGTGACGGTCGCCCAATAATTGGACATCCTTTCCTCTTTATCTAAACGTTTAATTTGTGATTTGTTTCTTTTACCTTCGTTTCCTTTCGGACTCGGTTCCCAAGTTTAGCCCTGGTGGCCCTGGTGGCCCTCGTTGCCTTGGTGGCCCATCTGGTCCCAGTCTCTCTCGTAACCCTTGTCGCCCTTCTGGTCCTGGTCACCCAATTGGCCCTGGTATCCCTTGTTGCCCCGGTGGCCCTGGTCGCCCTGCTGGTCTTGGTGGCCCTGGTTGCAGTCGTACGTTTGGCTCCGGTCGTGTCGTTGTACTTGGCTCTGGTTGGCTTGTTGTGCCTGACTCTAGCATTTCTTCTTGGCCACCTTTGTATAAGCAGGCTTAAAACATCATCACACCTGTTCACTATTCGGAAAAGCGGTCGTCCTCAGATACTGAAAAAACATGAACGTACCAGTGTAATGCCAACAAGAGCAACGGGAATGAGATGATGCTTCATGCTCTATCCAGAGGACGATGATTCTGCAACGATACACTCGATTTCGCATCTTCTGCCTTTATTCGGCAAGAAGAAATCGAAAGCTGTGAATTTGTAAAGGGATGAGAAAATCTTTGCTGTAACTGCATTACAAAAGCGTCGTTTTCTTGTTCAGCAATCGCGAGGTTGTTAAACAGCATACATTTACTTCCATACAAAAAACACAGTACAATACAACAGTAGCTGACGTTTCGGCAGTATCGCCTTCTTCAGAGCCTGGAAGGGTATACTGACATACAATTTACTAGGCCAAACGCTTCAATGACACTTACAAAAAGACGAAAAAACTATGGTAATTACATGGTCAACAGCTTCTCGAAAAAAACTCACCGCTTTTTTTACGTGCCTTCCAATGAGGAAGATTAGAACAGCTGATTATAGTCGCATAAGGTTGATGACTGCACCATCCCACATCAGAAATTGATGTGAACATATGGGGTCAGGTCGCGTATGACCTCTGGGCATTCATCCCTGCTATTCATTGTAGGGTTTTTGGCATTTATCCAAAAAGCCTCAAGAAGTTTTCGCGCTGGTGTTCTAGCCTCCTGCGCAAGGATATTGACTTTTACTTCAAAATCGTCTCCGTGTGCTTTTGTATCCTATGCGTGCCTAGTGGGGTACTTTGTCTTAATTTTCGTTTGCCATCTAGGTGTTTAGGCATTCCCCCTCTGGTACTCATTGTGGGGTTTTGGCATTTATCCAAAAATCTGGATAGAACTAGCTGAGAGACAGGCGAAACGAAGGACGTATTCCAGTATATTTATCTCCGCAATTGTTACAAGAGATCAGGTATATCGTACCTGCAAGTGTTATTGAAGCTTTTTGGCCTAGTAAACTGTATATCAGTTTACCCTTCCAGGCTCTGAAGAAGGCGATACTGCAGAAACGTCAGCTACTGTTGTGTTGTATTGTGTCTTTCTATGGAAGTAAATGTGTGCTGTTTAACAACCTCTGAATGAGGATTAGTTTCACGAACAAAGGCTGAATGAGGATTAGTTTCACGAACAAAGCGTCTAGCCTTAAAGGTTGAAAGGTCGGGAGTTGCAAGATCTTTAAAGGACACTAGCTTGTGAGTAGTTCACTACTTATTGACATTGATAAACAAACACCAGATTGTTACAACATTCTAATTTACGAACGAACCTGATGTTTCAGCGGATTTCGCCTTCTTCAGAGCCTAGAGATGTGGTGTTGAGTGCAATCTACCCAGCCAAACACCTCAATAACGAAAAAAAGCCACCACGGTGTTCACAGAAGAGAGATTTCCTCGAGATAGGTGTGGAAGAAAACCCAGGTCTCAAACGATATCCCTGGACAGAATAAGGTCCCGTTTATCCGGCTCTCCATTTTCAACGAAATAAGTGCAGCTGTAAAACGTAGCATAAGAAGGCCCGGTCTGAAGAACTTGGTAACTGTGATTGAAATACCACCGGACACTAGCGTACGCAGAAAAAACATACTGGTGAAACGGGTAGACCACTCTGCGTCTGCATAAAGGAACATGTAGGCGCTAATCTTAAAGTTAAACCAAATGCTCCACTAAGGCGCGTATAGGACACACAGAAGTAACGAAGAAGATTTTGAAGTTGAAGTAACCATCCTTGCACAGGAATTAAAAAAGACCGGCGTGCAAAACCCTCGAAGAATTCTGGATAAAAATCCATGAATCCGAAAATGAGTCGCAGGGAAGGAATTTCTCGTAATCACGCGTGATCTCACATAGTATTCATGACTGATGTTTTAAAGTGGGAGGCACATTACGCTTCAGTGTGAGCTCTGCACGGTTGGTCTCCAAGTCCAAGAGTGAAGTTCATCCACCAAATACTGAACACTGTAGAATTGCTTCCACCCGTACGTCTTCAGCTGAGCATACATGTTACTCTGCCTGCATCGAAGAGAGGCTCGTAGCAGTTGCGTTCCGATGTCCAGTGTTTGGTGGCTGTTCTCTGCCCGATTGCACAATTCTCCTACCCGTCTTCGTGTAGCGAAATTCTGCGCCACTCGGTGTTTCAGGTAGGCAGAAGAAAAGATTTCGTTTTTATTACCAATACAATATTGAACGGCAAATGGGAGCGCCTTGTGATCACGAGTGATCTGGTACCACCTATGTAAGACTTTGTGCGGCTCGTCTCCATCAATAACTGAAGGAACAACACTTATAAAGAACATGGTGAGTGCGTCGTTTTCTTGTTCAGCAATCGCGAGGTTGTTAAACAGCACACATTTACTTCCATAGAAAGACACAATACAACACAACAGTAGCTTCTGCAGTATCGCCTTCTTCAGAGCCTGGAATGGCAAACTGATATACAATTTACTAGGCCAAACGCTTCAATAACACTTACAGGTACGACATACCTGATCTCTTGTAACAATTGCGGAGATGAATATACTGTAATACGTCCTTCGTTTCGCCTGTCTCTCAGCTAGTTCTATCCAGATTTTTTGGATAAATGCCAAAAACCCCACAATGAGTACCAGAGGGGAATGCCTAAACACCTAGATGGCAAACGAAAATTAAGACAAAGAACCCCACTAGGCACGCATAGGATACAAAAGCACACGGGGAAGATTTTGAAGTAAAAGTCAATATCCTTGCGCAGGAGGCTAGAACACCAGCGCGAAAACTTCTTGAGGCTTTTTGGATAAATGCCAAAAACCCTACAATGAATAGCAGGGATGAATGCCCAGAGGTCATACGCGACCTGACCCCATATGTTCACATCAATTTCTGATGTGGGATGGTGCAGTCATCAACCTTATGCGACTATAATCAGCTGTTCTAATCTTCCTCATTGGAAGGCACGTAAAAAAGCGGTGAGTTTTTTCGAGAAGCTGTGGACCATGTAATTACCATAGAGTTTTTCGTCTTTTTGTAAGTGTCATTGAAGCGTTTGGCCTAGTGAGTTGTATGTCAGTATACCCTTCCGGGCTCTGGGGAAGGCGATACTGCCGAAACGTCAGCTACTGTTGTATTGTTTTGTGTTTTTCTATGGAAGTAAATGTGTGCTGTTTAACAACCTCGCGATTGCTGAACAAGAAAACGACGCATTCATATTCCAATGCCGAGGTTAATAGAAAGTCGATCCTGGGAACTGCATTACAAAACATACTACAATAATTAAAAATGGTTGTGGAAAAGAGGAACACAGCAGTGTGATTCTACCAAGTAAAGCAAGGATGCTTACAAAATATGAAGGCAGTCAAAGGATCTAAGTGAATGAAGAGACGACCAATCAAATTGCTTATATTCCTTGAGGTGTAGGTGGGAGATGGGATGTAGATTCAGAGTTTTTCAGGTGAGTACACTCTGATAGAGTCGTTTTTGTGTGCAATAGAACATCAAACAAGGAAGAAACAATTTCCACAAGGAGCTAATTCAATCTTTCGACGACATATGTGAGAAGGTGCATCAGATGTGAACAAAAAAAATTTACGGAAGAAATAACGGCCCAAGGAGTTCTTTGCAAGGGTGTTCTAAGTCCAAGTGAGTGAAAAGAACATCCGCTTCCTCTCAGAGAGTTTCTGCATGGTACGGTATATGAAAATAGAGAATATTTCCTAGTTGTTATATTCTGCGTCATCTTAATACTTTTTAAACCAAAAATGAAATGATGTATTTTTCATAACTATTCCTTGTTAAAGCTTTTACAAACTTTTTAGAATTCTGGGCAGTCACGAACCTATATGATGAACAACAAGCACAAATTGATCATTTAATTTCTATCTGTGTTCCACATTATTATTCTCATCATTACTATTTATTGCGAGAGAAGGATAGCACAGTGTTAGTGATCTCCGTCACCACGAGGCGAGATTCCTCCGCGGGCCAACCAAGACTCCCATACCTCCAGGATCGGGAAATTGGTAGTGGACTTATCTGAGAAAAAAATTACTCTCTGAAATCCAACTGGGAACGCTCAGCACGGCTATCCCACAACTCCAGGAAGAATTGCTCGACCAGCATTCTACGACACTTAAGATGAAATGAAGATCCTCAAGCAGCAACCGAAGCCACACGTAAAGTTGGAAGACATTCGTAAACAATAGACGAGACGAAACGAATCGAATGCGAGAAGTGCTAGAATCCGCAGAGTAGACGTGAAGGCGGGTCATATAAAAATAAAGAAATTGTTTGTCGTAAACCAAAATGGTATCGCTATTATTACCACCAATTTGTTCTTTTCTTCTTGATCTTCTTTTTTAACAATTGGTTGCCTTTTCTTTTCAAGAGTGTTTCCACTTTGACGCTACAAGTCGTGGTGCTTAAAGACAACAAGGAGCTGTCATAATTTAAATACAAAAAAGGGTACTTTTAAGAGAAACGTCTAAAGCAGCCGTCAATGTGTGCACAGGAAGGGACCACAAGGAAGAATCCCTGAGATTCGCGCGGTAAGCAGCCACTTTCGAATACCTACGAAACCGTAACCTTTGAGGATAGTTATAAGGGAAAGGCGAAGCCCAAATACGACAATTCCAGTGAAAATAATGTCTCGTTTATCCTGCCCTTTATTTCCCACGGAACAATTGTAGCTACAAAACGTTGCCTAAGGAGGTTTAGCCCGAAGAATTCAGTACTGTGAACTGTGACTGAAATACTACCGGACACTCTAAGAGGCCATTCAGTTCGCTACAGCCAGTGTGACCACTTTAGGTACACCGCCGAACAGCGCACTATGCCCAGCGTAAGACGGCGAATACGTTTGCGAAACAGGTAGACCACTCTAAGTCCGTATAAAATAAACACCTAGTCGATTAATTCAAATTGAAACCGAACAGTCCAGTGGGCTCGGACATAAAAGTTTAACAGCAAAGATTCTGAAATAGAAACCACTATCCTCGCAATGGAATCGAAAACGTCATTCGGTGAGTGTGCGACGAAGCTATTTTATTCTTAATTTGATTGAATTCTTCGTTTAGTATCCTTTCTGTTTGGTTATGGAGGTGACTGGCAGGTAGATTGCAGTCAATTTTAGCTCTCCAGGCACTGAAAACGAAATCCGCCGAAACGCTAGTTGTTGCAGATAAACAATATATGGTACAAATAACAACTTCGTGTGTGATAATCGAGAAATTTGTGAGTTACGAGCTTAAAATCCACATGGACCTGGTGAGCCATCATTTTTCGGCCAGATTATTGAATTTAAATTGTTTTTTGCCGTGCAGGATTTCTTCTGGTTTTAAGAAACTCAAAGCTATCTGATGTCAGATTTCTTCATGAGAACCTGAGAGGTATTACTTACCTATTTGGTTAGTTGGACAGCCCGTCCTCACTGGTTGTGCGGGCCCCCAGAGTAGTCTCCGTTTTTCGGAGATTTGCTGTTTTAGCCACAGTGGTTCCCTGGAGTCCGAGGTCAGCCTGGCCAAAGTCGGCCCCAGGTCTTCACGACCACAGGCAGTAGCCGCCCATATGGATCAAAGAGACATTTGCTACCATACGACTAGTTTGGTTCCATGACGGGGAGGTATAACACACCTCATATTCATCGAAATTAACTAAAGTAGATATTCGAACTAAAGGAGATATTCGATGGAGAGCACAGGTCTTACTCACAGGTGATAACCGTTGAATTTAATTGTCCATAAGAAAAATTTTGCTTTAAAATCATGAAGATTTATAGAGAATAATGATTTAAAGCGAATAGTGGATAAAATGTGCGACCTTAATAAATCCTCTATAAACGCCTAGCGCATTCTACGAAGCGCGGTAGAGCTGACGATTGAAAATATGTTTGGCTTGTGGTATAGAGAATTTCTCTACCATGTAGGGAATTCTGCTGTCTACCTGACAAACATTCTCTATACTTCTGCGTATGTAATAGGGGGGATTCTTTCTGGCAACACTACAGAAGCTATCACTGGACGGCACCATAACTATTCTGCCTGGTTACCCAACGGCATAACCAGAAATGGCTAGACCATCTTGGCCTCTTCAGAGGCAGCCCACAATAGTATAACCAGGAACGGCCCCAATGGGATAATTAGTACGGACTAGGTTATCCCCTTTTAGCAATTCTTAGTTCATCTTCACTCCTTCTTTAGCGTAGCATGTTACATTCGCCCTAACTCCCATTTCTGTCTACAATTCATTTGTCGTTCTCTCTACATATGAATAGCATATCATTGTTCTTATGAATAAACTCTAAGCAAAGTTTAATCAAGCATTCGCTCACTTAAACTCTAGTCAGACCACATCTGATTTTTTGTCTACTTGCCTAATTGTTTTAATTGCAATGATTTTTTTTATTGAAGTAAATAACTGTTAAAGCACTCCCTCTGTCAAAATATGCAATACCTTTACGATAACACTTATCAATTCTATCTATTTGTCCTGATACATCAATCCATCTTACAAGCTCCAACGTGAGGTTAGTGTTAAGCGACCTATTAGTTATAAGCAACATTGAATAAGTCCTTATCAGTTTGCGCAATGCTTGAAGCTCTTATGTAGGCCCTTAAAATAATAATAGTGTAGCTTTATGTTATTTACTTTCTCCATAGAGAAAAGTTGCTTTATCGTCTTGATTGAACAGTAATTGTATTAGATTCATCTTCCCTACTTAGTGAACATGTCTCGTACTAGATAACCATCTATTCCCTTAATTAGGCGCCAATTATGTTACGTCTCCTATTGGCTCATCACATCACGTCATGTACTCAGCAAGCAAGTATCATGTTGCGACCGTGACTGTTTGTAGCCTCGCATGGCTGTACAGTAATAACCTCGGAGTACCAATGCCGTTTAATTAACGTTGTGTATGCGTATATAAAGGGGTATAATTACCTAAGTTTATAATTCTGCGGCACACACGATCACACGAGTAAAACACCCGCTTGGCGAGCCAACGAAGTTGAGCATTCCATCAACAGTTGGCGGGCAGAGGGCAAATCCGACCGACTATCATTCTATATTGCAGTGGCCAAACGATAAATATGCAGTAAATTGCGAAGGTTTAACAATGTATCAAATTGATGTTTTTTTTAATCGTTCAGGACAAACCTGATACCATTTCTTTATAAAATCATGAAGGAGATGTCTCAAAGGCCGTTGAGTGGAGCCGACAGCAATGTCTGCCTTGTAGTCGCTGTGCTATAGAAGAGGGCATAGAAAAACAGAAAGCTTGCGGCGATTCAAGCTAGGTGAGAAAAAGGTGAAACGAAGGACCCGTGTGGTGTGGCGGTGAACGCGTTAGCCACCTGTAAAAGTTGATCCCTACCAACCACAGAAACCTGCGGTACTGAGTTTTCCAAATATCTCAGCATCATCGTGGTTACATGCATATATTCTATTCATGGAAATGAGAGCATGGATCTTTCAAAAATTAAAAAGTAATCTCATTCTTCAAATAAACCTAGGGGTCCCAATTTAGAAAAATCTGTTCAATTTTTTAGAACAAAATCCAGATAAACACCTGGGCTAGAAATTTAGAATTATGACTTGCTTTGTTCATAGTAGGTTTGGAAGTTTCCTACCATACCGCCAATGGATTTGGTTGGCGTTGGTTTTCGATAACTGCTGATCAATTTTTTTGAGAAATAGGCTGCTTTATAGGAAAGGCTAGGCATCGCTATATCGCTCTAACTGCAGATATAACGTGTGATACAACAACAATGATGTCGAAATATTGGCAAAATTTCGAACAGTGGGTGTCGGCGATGGGGAACGAACGCGCTACTACCCTTTCCGGGCATTGTGGCGTTCATCACCTCACCATGCGGGTTCTTCGTTTGCAGATGTAATCCTTTAAAACGCATTCCACTGAATGATTTCCTGCTTGTACAATCGCTTTGCTGTTCGAGATAAAGCCCATGACGACCTGAGACACGCTCAAAGTTGGAAGCGTAAATTACTAGTCGGCAAATATACGATTAAAATTAAGGCATACCGCCGTGAAAATGTTGATCAAAAAGATGGAGCTGTACCAGTCTGTTTATTTGGTGCTCTAAAAAATATAAAGCAGACTGTATTAGACCCCACCTGCAAAACCGCTGTCAATTTTCAACACCCTTAATTTGGCTGGAAGACTTTTGATATTAACGTAGTTTCATATTATGAAACACACATACAAATCGACCAACGGGCAGACTCAAAGAAAGTTAGCAACTGAAGTAGTCGCACTTAGGATAATTCATACCTTAGCGCTGCTGGTTCCTCTCCTTGGCGCTTAAAATGCTCAACTGGTGTGAAGAATTCGCGCATTGCTTCATCAGGCGACAACTGCCTGCAGTATACACACACTCTTAGTGGCAAGAAATTACGGACGCGAAAAGACGTACACTAAAACTAACTTAGAAGATGATACTTTCATTGCTTCGGCTGTTACGCAGCATTGCGGTTCGTTTCCTTTTTCAGCGATTCCGCCGTTGTTGTAGAGCACACGTTTACTTCCATGCAAAAACGCATACAACCTAACAGTAGATGACGTCTCGGCAGAGTCGCATTTGTCAGAACATGCAAAGGTATACGGATATGCAATTCACTAGGCCAAACGCTTCAATAACACACACAGAAAGACGAAAATCCACATAGTAATCAGATCAGCAGCTTCTCGAAAAACCAACCGTTTTTTACGTGTCTTCCGCTGGGGAAGAAAAGAACAGCTGATTATAGTCGCATACGACACCAGGCGCGTGGGCGGATGTAGCGCAATGGTTGGAGGCGCCACTGCGACACACACACGTGGAATCGATCCCCACGTCTATGGCGCACCAAGCATACTTCGGTAGGCCACCATGAGTCACTGTAAAGGCCAGATGTGCATCCAGTCACCTCCAACGATACTTAGTAAAGTCGAATACATGGCGCATCCCTCAGGGGATTGATCAACGCCAAGAGCTTTATCATTCTATCCTCCATAGCACCACCCCACATCAAAAATCAGTGCGAAGATAAAGGGGTAATGTGACTTTTACATCAAATTCGTCTCCGCTATGCTTCTGTATCCGGTGCGTCACTAGCGGTTGCCATCTATGTGTTCTTTATACCAATACATTAATGTCTGCCCGCTTTGCCAATATATTCATCTCCGCAGGCATTACAAGAGATCAGGTATATCATACCTAAACTCACCGTTCCCTGCCATAACTGCAAATTACGACAGAATTTCCAGAATAGTTTGAAAAAAATAGACGTAGCAATCTGATAACAAACACATGTAGACACGTGAATCATACCATTAAAAAAACACTACGATGGTATCGAAATGGAAGGAAATGTTTACTCAGAAGAGCTCAAATATGCTAATTTCCAAAACCGACTTTCTGTTAACCTCGGCATTGATTGACAATTCGATGTTTTTCTTCAATAAGCAACAACACGAGGTTGTTATTATACAATAGGATACAGTAGCTGACGTTTCGGCGGTTTCGTCTTCTTCAGAGCCAGGAAAGGTGAAATTGAGATGCGATCTACTCAGCCAAACACTTTCATAACCCTGGCAGATAAAACTTAACAAATAAATTTACATTCGCATAAGAAACAGTTTCATTTGAACACCTGCCGTTTATTTGTTGTAAGTATTTCAGTTAGTTGGCGGAAAGCAGCCGCACAGAGTGAAAAGGATTTTGCTGCATGGACCACATCCAAACCGTGTCTAGGGTCATCGAAGTTTGTCAGAAATACCACCTACCTCTAGTTCTTACCTTTTTCGACTATGAAAAGGCGTTTGACAGTGTCGAAACGAATGCAATTCTATCGTCGCTCGTCGACAAAGGAGTGGACCCGTCCTACATAAGAATAGTGTCCGGCTGTTATCGGAACAGCACTTTGAAAATACAGATTTTGCATCGACCTCTTGCCGTACCCATAGGAAAAGGGGTTTGACAGGGCGACACAATATCGCCAAAGCTGTTCAGTGCCGCACTGCGGTAGATAATGAAGTCACACGATTGAGGTGAGAAAAGCATACCTATTGATGGAATATTGCTATCAAACTTTTGTTTTGCCGACGACATCGTCATCTTCCCAAGAAGTACTGGTGAAGCAGAGATAATGGTCAACGTGCTCAACGAAGAGGGGAAAAAGGATTAGACTGGACATAAATCGGAAGAAGACCCAGTTCATGGAAAACCCATGGTGCGAAGGCGAAAAAAATTGAATTGGATGGCTGTTTCATTGCAGAGACCACCTCGTACGTATACTTTGGGCGATCAATGATCATGGAAAACAACATGAAAGAGGAAATAGATAGAAGGAGGAGAGCAGCTTGAGCAGCATTCGGGGCTCTCAAAGAAGAAACCGACCAACTGAAGGACCCGAAAATCCGCGCTCACCTTTTCGATTCTAGGGTCCTCCCAGCGCTCTGTTATGCTGCAGAGACATGGGTTGATACTTCAACCACGTCAAGAATGCTTTGCACTACTCACAGTGCGCATGACCGATGTCTTCTGAGATATAATCGGCACTCTCAATATCTAGCCGGAATGCGAAATTCTGACCTTCGAAATCTGTCACATCTTCGAGATCGAAGAGAATATATATCGATGGCGAAACATCGATGTGCCGGTCACATAATGGGAAGAACAGACGACAGGTGGACGAAAAGAACAGTGGAGTGGACTCCAAGAGAATGCAAACGTCCCCAAAGACGACCGCCTACACGTTGGGCGGACGTGCTCGTAAACAAAGCTAATCAGCTGTATCCGCAACTGCAGTTGTCTTACAGATTACGGTATGAGACTCGCAAGCGCTACCATGCTCGAGCAAGACAACCACCGTGGACTACGATTGCGAGAGAAAGGAACGAATGGCTTATGTGCTGGGGTCCGTACAGCTCGTGAAGACGGACCGTCCAAGTATCCAATTAGGTAATCCGGATTGAATATGAGATATCGTCGGCCAAAATCTGTTTTTCCACAAAAATTGTATAAATTTACAGGAGCCATTTACAAAACCATTATGATGTTTCTTGATCGAAGATGTACGTCCTACTTTTTTAATGAACTTATAGCGGAATAATACAGGCCCAAAGATGTAGCTTTCGTAAAGGTTTATGACCCACCACCACAAAAAGAAATTAAAGCGATTAGTCCTGGACTTGGCGGCCAGTCTACATTGGTGTGTACAATTCTGAAAGTAAGGAGTAGGAGAAAAAAATCTAGCTTGGTTACAGAATTAAAGATTTTTCCCCACAAAAATTTTTTTAGCAAAGACAATAAAAATAAGTAGAAAATAGGAAGCGCTGTGACAAAAGGAAATTTAATAAAAGAAAATCAACAGTATAAAGAAACCTCGTTGATAACTTTGGTGGCACGAATGTTACAATTTCGCAGAGAAAGGAAAGCAGTGCAACGGGATATGCTTACCTTATTGGCAACGATGTGCATTAAGCTCAACACATACACAGCTTCAACTCTTGGCATTTAGCGCAGCTGCCGTATGGGATTACGCGCAATTTCATTTCACCCATTGTCGTTTATGTATCGTTCACTCGTCGCCATCAGTTGTCCATGCTGGTTTTTAGATAAATAGAAAACAGTTCATCGGTTAACAGTAGACTCGAGGAGTTGAGAATACAGTAGACGCACAGACGACTAAACCTTGATTTATCGTCCTTGTGATATATTGGTTACTACTATGTTGTTAGAAAACCAATGAAGGATTTCAATCTATGGTCATAATGTGGCACATTTCACTTAACAATAGATTTTATTAGTCAAAATGGAAGCCATGGGAAGCTACACGTCTTTGCCAGCGAAAAACAAGACAGGCTGAGAAATTTTGTGGTAGATCAGACAGACTTTCCTTGTCCGGCTCGTTTAAGCTCTGCAATGTCGGTACTGCAATTTGCCGCCAATTGCAATGCATGTCGTGCTTTCTCGGATTTTTAAAAGTACTTGGACACCCCAAAACAGTAGAGTTGCTTATGCTATTTTTTTTATACAACTTGTTGAACAGTTCTGCCCGTGATATTTGCGAAACTTTAAACCGCAGGTGTCTGGTTCTATTACTTTAACTAAGGTGAATGCCGATTTTTTGCTCATCGGACCAATCCGTTTGATGGGTGATTTCTCATAGCCCTATAGGTTGAAACGCGGCAGCGAAAAAGGCAAAAAGAATGAAACGCGTAGTGGGTTGGTGCACATGTTACCCTCCAATTCAAAAGAAAAAAACAATCAGAATTCAAAAAGGAGAGTTCAACGTTGGTAGAACCAATCCAATCGCGCTCAACTCAATCAAGCTCTGATAATTGTAAAAGAGTGATTTCTTTGAGTTGAAAGCAAGGCTATGAAATAAGTGGTTTTGAGCACTATTTCTAAGATATCCGCGAATAGTATGAAAGAAATAGTTGAAAACTGCTTTTAAACATGACATACAACAAACCACATTGCTGCAGGTACACATTGCATATCCCCAGCGCTCCCGAGGAATAGTTAGCTGTTCTAGTGATGCTAAATATATATATATATATATATATATATATTTAACAAAGCAGTGTATAAAAAAGTGTAGCTGATGGTTTGCTTTTCTTGTACACAGGAAATTTTTCTAAGCATCGCACTTCATGGTGCATTGCTGAGATATCCTCCCAACTGTTTACCGCCTCATCGTGGCTGGGAGGTGTTCCTGGGTGTTGGGCTGCTATGTGCAGTGGAGGTCATCACTCCGATGGAGTTCCCAGGCTGAGAAGGAGTCCGGCTTTTCAATCAGAAAGCATACCTAGAGTAAACATGTACCAGTATCCACCACCGTCTTGGTATTGAACTAGTCACATGGTGGGAAATCTCCCTCTGATCTGTAAAGGCTGTGCTGTGACTCCCTGTGGTGGACTTTGGTTAGGCTGAGCTCAAAACTCCGGTGAAACACAATAGTTAAACCAGCAAAACTCCCAAAAAGGGGAGATTGTGCTGAAGCCTGCACAACTAGTGAGGACGGGCCGTCCGAGCATGCAAGTAAGTATTCTGAGATACGAACATCAAGTGCAAAGTATGCTTTGCCTTCTCTGACCTGGAACCCATTCAACTAAAATTCAACATTGTAGTAGCCATAGTGTCCATCGCTGCCACCATCTATAGATATTAGACGTCAAAAAAAGTTTTATTTTTTTTAACCTTTATTGGCACAGTTCATACATTCTAGATAGGTTTTCGTTTTTATGCCACGGATAAGTACTATGGTAGTGGCCTTGTGATTCGAACCAAGGCATTTCATTGTTGTTAGTGTGGGAAAAAATAGCAATAATTTTATGGAAAGACTATCATTTCACGTCAACGGTGAGTGAGCAATAGTCCCCTATTCATTGGTTTGCGTGAGGTAGATATGAAGTGCTTACTGTAGCTAACCTTTCGGTTCGTTCGTCTTCCCCAGAGCCGCAATAATTCGAGTCCAGCATCCACAGTGATTTTACCAACCCTGTGCTAATTCACTGATAAAACAAAATAAATAGTAGTAGTGATCTCTGTATCTCCTCTACATAATCTTTATCCACTCTGTGGAAATAGTACCGTCTCTTTGTCGCCAATGAGCGCTGTGCAATGAGACGTGTTCCTAAGACACTGATGTCTTCGTTTGTCATCACGAGTTGGTTAATCGTTTAATTCGATAGACTCCAGGTATGGCTGGAATTGAAGGATTTCACTGAGCCTTCGATGAACTCTGACTGATTAGTGATATGTTGACTCTTTTGAACACTTCACGGAGAGGAATGATGCCCGCAATTGAGCAAAGAATGAGGCCAGTTTTCGTTTCCGACTTCTTTCTTATTTTTTTGTCACCGTTTTTTTCGTTTTTCATGGTACTCTTGCAAATCGTCGATTGAAGTTTCTAAGGTTGACAGTTGTCTTCGATCAAGTAGTGCTCCGAAATGACTATGAAGAAAGTGGAGTGCGGAGAAAGATGTGCCAGGTTACCGTCAACGGAACTAGCAAGCATGTTAATCTTTCCTTCCAAGAGTTTCTATGAATGTTCCTTTCCCTTAGATTATGTACACGACCCCTATAATATTCACCTAATGTTTTCCAGGTGGATCGGGTATGTTTTACCACCATCTCCACCTATCTCATTCGGGTTGATGACACCACACATCTTTCTCTAGATTAATACAACCGCGACTTTTTTCCACTTCTACTGCTTTTCTGTTGCGCTACAGTAATACCATGTTGTGTCATTATATCCCACATGTTATTTCGTAATGGCTGAGATAACAAAGTTTCTAATCCCCCTTCCGGGGGCTAACACCACTACACCAAGCGAATCCTTCGTTTCTCTTCTCTCCCAGCCGTGTTATTGAGCTATAGGCACTATCAGCAATCATCAGTCATATGGTGTAGTGGTGGAAACAGTAGTTCCCGGAAAGGGTAATAGGGTGTTCGGTCTATATTTCAGACACCTGCGGTCCGGAATTTTGCAAATATCTTAGCAATATTGTGGTTCTTCTCCTAACATCGTCCTTTCGACTTCGCGTTCAATAATGCTAACTCATCTCGAATAAGCGAACACATCCGGCGACGCTCTTTAATACAGGGCGGTTGTTTTTGTTCTTCAACTGATAATCCACAATGCAATCGGTATTTTGTCAGGGAGCATATAGCGAGTAGCAAAACGAAACAAACCAAAACAAAACAGAACAAAATAATAATCATCACTAATGATTATTAATGATACTAATGATAATCACAAGATTGCTGAGATGTTTGAAAAACTCCGGACCGCAGGTGTTTGCGGTGGGAAACGAACGCGCTATTGTCCTTTCCGGGGAGTGACCCGTTCACCACCACACCATGCGGGTCTTTCGTTTCGCCTGTCTCTCAGCTAATTCTTATCGATCTGTGCCATCAGCAATCACCCGTCACCGAGACTGATCTGGGGAGCCCACATCGGCATTAAACCCAGTTAAGCTGAGGCTATATTTGAATTCGCAATATTTAGCTTTTTTATTTTCTGCCTTTTATACTTTTTATGGCAGGTTATTGCTCTGCGAAATACAACCACAAGATTGCTGAGATATTTGCAAAACTCCGGACCGCAGGTGTTTGCGGTGGGAAACGAACGCGCTATTGTCCTTCCCGGGGGAGCAGCGCGTTCACTACCACACCATGCGGGTCCTTCGTTTCGCCTGTCTCTCAGCTAGTTCTTATCGATCTCTGCCGTCAGCAATCACCCGTCACCGGAATTATGTGCAAAAACGGGGAATTAGGGGCGAACGTAACATGCTATTCTAAAGAAGGGGTGGAGATAAAATCGGCATTGCTAGAACGGGGAAAAGGGAGATGACACCTAGGCTGTACTGGTTATACCATTGTAGGTTGCCGTAGAAGGAGGCAAGATGGCCTAGCCAATTCTGGTTATACCATTGGGCAAATAGGGAATATAGTTATGGTGCCGTCCGGTCCTGTCCTCTCTGTCGCGTGGCCAAAAAGAATACCTCTACTACATACGCAGAAGCTCTATATGGTAGAGAAATTCTCTATAACATAAGCCAAACATACTTTCAGTCGTCAGCTTTACTGCGCTTCATGGAATACCAAATGCGTTTATAAAGGATTTGTTGAGGTCGGACTTTTTCGGTGCATTTCATCGATTTGTTATCCATACGTCTCCGCCGTAATCGTTTCGCCCGATTCAAAAAGCTGTAATTAATCAACCCGGATGCAGATCACCAAAAATCACCATAACTTTAACTTATTATTTACTGCCTACTCTTTTTAACACCATGGTATATATTGCGAATTATAACTTTTAATGATGTTAAGATATTTGCAAAAATCCGGACCGCAGATGTCTACGGTGGGGGAACGAACGCGCTATTGTCCTTTCCGGGGAGTAGCGCGCTCACTACCACACCCTGCGGGTCCTTCGTTTCGCCTGTCTCTCAGCTAGTTCTATACGGAATTTTGGATAAATGCCAAAAACCCCACAATGAGTAGCAGAGAGGAATGGCTAGAGGTCACATGCGACCAGGCCCCCGTATCTTCGCATCAATTTCTGATGTGGTGGGGTGGTGCAGTCCTCAACCATGTGCGATAAACAGCTGTTCTAACCTTTATCTGGATAAACAGCTCTAGGATCCATTAAGGTATAATTTCTTCAGAAAAACAATACTTCTAATCTCCACCTATCAGAATCCGTTGCGATTAGGTCTTAATGGATCGAAACTCGCTAGCTCTACGTTAAAATATAGAGAATATCGCTCTTCCTCATTGGAATTCACGAAAAAAGTGGTGAGTGTTTCGAGAAGCTGTTGATCATGTAATTGCAAAAGAGTTTTTTGTCTTTTTGTAAGTGTTATTAAATGGTTTGGCCTAATAAATTGTATATCAGTATACCCTTCCAGGCTCTGAAGGAGGCGATGCTGTCGAAACTTCAGCTACTGTTGCATCATATTGTGTGCTTTTTTATGGAAGTAAATGTATGTTGTTTAACAACCTCGCAAATGCTAAGAAAACGACGCATTCACATTCCTACGCCGAGGTTAATAGAAATGCGATCCTGGGAGCTATTATGAGGCCCACACAACCAGTGAGGGTAGGCCATCCAATTACCCAAATAAGTAAGTAATACCTCTAAGGTCCTCATGAAGAAATCTGACAGGAGACAACTTTGAGTTTGTTTAAAACCAGAAGAAATTCAGCACGTTAATAATAATTTAATCGATTGTCACGCACGAAGTTGTTATTGTAATAAATATTGTTTATTTGAAACAACAAGCGTTTCGGCGGGTTTCGTTTCATCCAGTGCCTGGAGAACTAAAGTTGACTGCAATCTACCTGCCAATCACCTCCATAACTAAACAGAAAGGGTAATAAGCGAAGAATTTAATCAAATTAAGAATAAAATTGCTTCGTCGACAATCACCGAATAACGTTTTCGATTCCTGTGCAAAGATAGGAATTCTACTTTAAAAATCCTTGCTGTTAAATTTCTATGTCCGAGCCCACTGGACTGTTCGGTTTCAATTTCAATTAACCGATTAGATGTTATTTTATACGAACACAAATTGGGCTTTTCGCTTCGCTAACGTATTCGACTCCTTACGTGCGCATAATGCGCAGTTCTGCGTTGTACCTACGTGGTCACAGAGGCTGTTGCGAACTGGCTGGAGTCTTGGAGTGTTCGGTGATATTCTAATCACAGTTGCCGAATTCTTTAAGCTAGCCCTTCTTAAAAAAAGGGCAAGATATACGGAATCTCATCTTAGTTGGAATTATGTTTTGTGGGGGGTCGTTTTCCCCATATACCTGTCCTGAAAGGTTGCGCTTTCGTGGGTACTGGAAATGGCTGCTTAGCGCCTGAATCTCATGGATTCTTCCTCTTGGTCCCTTCCTCTGCACACATTGGTGGTTGCTCTAAATCTGTTTCTTAGATGTACCCTTACTGCGTTTAAGCGATAACAGCTCCTTGATCTCGTTTAGCTCCACAGCTTGTAGCGCTAACATGATGTAACCTTCGAAAAAAAACGACAACCGAATGTCAAAAAAGAAGGTGAAGGAGAAAGGAATAAATTGGTGCTAACAATAGTGATAACATTGTTGTTAATGGTAAACAGTAATAATAATAATAATAATAATAATAATAATAATAATAATAATAATAATAATAATAATAATAATAATAATAGTGATAATAATAATAATAGTAATAATAATAACAGTAATAATAATAATAAAATTAATAATAACAATATCAATAATAATAGCTAATAATAACAATAATAATAATAATAATAATAATCAGTATGTGTTTACATTGTTGAGCTCACACGAGGTTGACACGAGATATTTATTCGGCTAACACTTCGACGTCTTCGTCTTCATCAGAGCCGACGATCCTTGTCGATGGTCCACAGTTCTTCTACTTTTCGATGTGGCGTCTTCGTCTCACGTCGAACCGGATCTTCCCCACTTGAGCATCTCGAATAAGCGAACACATCCGGCGACGCTCTTTAATACAGGGCGGTTGTTTTTGTTCTTCAACTGATAATCCACAATGCAATCGGTATTTTGTCAGGGAGCATATAGCGAATAGCAAAACGAAACAAACCAAAACAAAACAGAACAAAATAATAATCATCACTAATGATTATTAATGATACTAATGATAATCACAAGATTGTTGAGATGTTTGAAAAACTCCGGACCGCAGGTGTTTGCGGTGGGAAACGAACGCGCTATTGTTCTTTCCGGGGAGTGACGCGTTCACCACCACACCATGCGGGTCTTTCGTTTCGCCTGTCTCTCAGCTAATTCTTATAGATCTGTGCCATCAGCAATCACCCGTCACCGGGACTGATCTGGGAGCCCATACCGGCATTAAATCCAGTTAAGCTGAAGCTGTATTTGAATTCACAATATTTAGCTTTTTATTTTCTGCCTTCTATACTTTTTTATGGCAGGTTATTATTATGCGAAATACAACCACAAGATTGCTGATGGCACAAATCGATAAGAACTAGCTGAGAGACAGGCAAAACGAAGGACCCGCATGGTGTGGTGGTGAACGCGTCACTCCCCGGAAAGGACAATAGCGCGTTCGTTTCCCACCGCAAACACCTGCGGTCCGGAGTTTTTCAAACATCTCAGCAATCTTGTGGTTGTATTTCGCATAATAATAACCTGAAATAAAAAAGTATAAAAGGCAGAAAATAAAAAGCTAAATATTGTGAATTCAACTAATGATAGTCATTAATAATAATCATATTTAATATTCAATAACAATAATAGTAATAATAATAATTTGTAGTGATGACAATAATAATAAAAATAATAATAATAATGCCACCATTCTGAAGCATCAGAAACCATGGGAGCAGCTTAACTTGCTTTTCTGTGGGATTTTGTTGCGATTATTGCTGCTTAAGAACCACATTACCTCTACCCTTTGCCCAAAGAAGCCAGTTTGTCACACGACAAATCCTCCGGACAGCGGATAATCCTCTGATTACTCGTTCAGATCGTCATCTGGAATCATATATACTATTAATACATATTCTGATCCATACGAACAGCTGAAGTGTTGCCAAAATCCTCTTTCTATGTTTGATACAGTGGATTTCGCAGAAATACATTCAGGTTTTGCACAGTTCCCGCATGACTCTACTAGATTTTTGGTCACGTTTTGCATATTATAATATCTGTAAGATTCGTGTACCATATCCCTCATAGTAATTGGGTTTCATAAGTCCTCTGACCTTCTAGGATAAGTATTTTAGCAAGAACTGCCGTTATTCGCGCACCAACGTTATTTGTTCTACGAACAAATGCTAGTAACGGCTGTGAATACTCTGCAAGTAAAACTTGTCTGAGGAAAACCTTATCATACTGAGTAGACCCGTAAGTGTTACTTAACCAATACAGGCTTCCGTTTGCATCTACTGTTAACCTCGTTTAGTTCATATCCGTGTAGTCATACATAATTCCTTACTATCCAGTTGTTTTTTTCACGGTTTCTTAGGGTTTTCTAGGTCTATAAGTAAGGCAAAAAGAAGAATTCCTCGTTTATTTTATAGCATCTTCAGAAGTTATTTCATAGCAAATTCTTTTCAGTGGTGCTTTTATTGAGATTTCTTTAATCCTTTTTTCTTCACATGGCGCTTTTCTTTAGCAGTGTCGTTTCAGAATTTACCGAATTAAAGCCGACTTGCCTATTTACTGATAGGCTGGATGACGCACATGCTGACGATGCCACTCATCGAACCTTCTGGAAATTTTGCTTATTGCTCGTTCTGTATTCTGTGATTTCAGATCCACCCGGCAGGGTCTCCCAAACTGAGAAGGACTCCGGCGTTTCCACCAAGAAGCTCGGCTAAGACTAAACCAATACCAGGATCCATCAAAGTTCTTGTATCAAACTCGTCGCATGGTGGTAAGTCCCCATCTGATCCACATGGGCTACGACAACCTGTGGTGGTGAGGGCCTGGGGCAGACTTTGGCCAGGATGACCTCAGGACTCCAGAGAAATCCAACGGCTAAGCCAGCAAAACTCCGACAGCGGAGATTGTGCAGGAGCCCGCACAACGAGTGAGGATGGGCGGTCCGTGTATCCAAGTAATCGAGTAACTAACCAGTATAAAAGGTACTCATTCGTGTTCCACTTACCTATTTATTTTTCCACCTTCGTTACAGGTGATCCGTCAAACACTTCTGTCCTAAGTGAGTGTTTTGTGAGTCAAGGATTTTTTTCTGGGATTCGACTAGTACAATCACATTAAAATCTAATTTGAAGGCTGGTTACATGTTTTCAGCATCACTGTTTCTTGATTGCATACTAGGTATATAAAACTTTTCAAAGTTCGTGTCTTTACAAGAACAACAAAGGTTAAGTTATTTCTTTATTGGGCATTGGTGCTGGACGCCGCAGATTCCGCACCAAACCTGCGTTTCTCACTCCCAGTGTAGTGAGATGGTTCTGCTTGCTGCTGGTGCCACACCAAGTGATAGACAACCATTATAATACTACTGCGTTTCCGGCTCGCTGTATTGCGAAATGGTTCTGGATGCGGCTGATCCCTCCACAAATGAGTGGTAACAATGGCATGTGACGCTTCTCTTGCTCACCGTGTTAGGCAGTGGTGCCGAGTTGGCTACATAGAATGCATGTAATGCTGGATGCCGCGGATCTCGCAACTAATTAGTGGCAACAGTAGGACTGTGTGCTCCGTTTCTCGCTTTCACTATAGGGTACTGGTGCGGCACGCCGCAGCGATAATTATATTAGTACAGTAACAATTATACTACGATACCTAAACAACACAAACTGCTACGGTAACGGGGTCAACAAATGTGGCAGAGAATACATCAGTAGGGGTGCAGTAGTACAGATGCAGGCGGTCACCACACCAAAAGGCATGTGCCAGCTTATGAGAGCTCAAGTTGTGATAACAATGCAATGAGGAAGAAAGCTATGCGGAGGATCAAAGTATTGGGCAGGACAAATAACGTATCACACAAATATTAGTTGGTTCAGAAATGAGTGAGCATTCTAACTATATTATTTCAAGTGTTATAACTTGCTATGAACAAAACATTATTAATCAAAACAAAAACCATTTGAACCTACATATTTTTTGCCATCACGTAACAAGTTGCACAAAATTCTGCAATTCTGGAAGTGATGGATTCCTTGAAGACATTTTTTTGCATCATTGTGGTTGGTGAAGCATTTTTTCGCCCAGGAACTTGTCAAGGTACTTGAAGAAGTGAAAATCGGTGGGCGAAAGTCTGAAGAATATGGTGGATGAGGCAAATGTTCGTAACCCAATTCGTTCAAGTTCTGCGGCGCTTGTTCAGCAACGTGAGTCAAGGCGTTGTCGTGGACAAGGATTGGTTCCCTTTTGTTGACTAATGCCGGCCGTTGTTGTTGCAGCCTACGGTGCATTTTGTCGATTTGTTGGCCATACGTCTCTGCCGTAATCGTTTCGCCTGGATTCAAAGGGCTGTAATGAATCAACCCAGATGCAAACCACCACACGCTCACCATAACGACCTTTTTGGTGCAATTTCGGTTCTGGGAAGTGCTGTGGAGCCTGATCGAATCCAACCACTGAGCTTATCGTCGCTGGTTGTCGTACATAAATCACTTCTCGTCGTAGGTCACAGTTCGATCAAGAAAAGCTTAGTTTTTGCTGTGCAGAATGAAAGCAGACAACGCTTCAAAAGGGCGATTTTTTTTGTTTGTGGTTTAATTAGTTGCGGCACCCACTTCTCAAGCTTTTTTTCGTCTTTCCTATGCAATTGAATTGGCTGCAAACTGCTCCTGACCTGACGCGAAGCTGTTCTCCAAGCTCCCGAAGAGTCGTCTGCATGTTTGCTTCCACGATTGCCTTCTATTCCTCTTCGCTATGTTCACTGGGGCCTCCGCGGGCTTCGAGCTCGAAATCACCGGATCGGAATTTCCGGGGCTATGTTCGCACTGTTAAATCACCAACACTACATTCACCCCAAACTTCTGTAGTGTTTCGAGCCGTCTCTACTACGACGCGTTTGAAGTCATAAAAGAAAATTCAACGAAGATCCGTTTTTGAAACCTAAAATTGCATAGGCTCAAAAGTATTTTGAAAAAATTTAGTTTTTGACAAAATACAAAGACCTAGTAAGAGCATAGAATCAGTTTCTAATAAGATTGCAAGATATAGAGATTATTCTATTGTTAAAAGTCCATTAAAACAAAAAAAACATTTTTAAAACGCTTGTTTAGTTCTGAAAAACAACCTGATACATGAACGGATATTACCATTCTGAGGCCTCGGCGAAAATAAGTAGATGAATTGCTATGGCAATAGCGACCTTTGTGAAGTTCTTATGGAAAGAGATGCAAGTATTTAGGACGGTTACTAGATTAACAAGGTAGAGAGGTTACATAATAATTGACAATTGTGTATATATAATGCCGGGGTTCCACGGGTCTCCCTCATATGAGGGATCCCTGCCTTAGTCGTGAGGCTACGTGGCGCGTCCCCAGATGGCGGATAGGGAGTTAATCGCGGAGCAAAAGCGACACCTGCTTTCATGAGACGCAGGTGGATCGGGGGGTGGAATCCCCGTTTCTGCTGCGCCGATTTGGCACATACTTTCTGTATTTGCGAGAAGTATTCATGCACGCATTAGTGGGTGCGTTCTAGTTTATTCCGATTGGATTCTACCAGTCAATTCGGCCAAAGCCTACAACCAAGTGACAGGAAAGTATACGGGAGGCGGCTAGGAAACGCCTCCAACAAATAAGTTACGTGTCCACTCTGGGAGAGATTGACATGCTACCGATGAGATTACGAAGACCCCACGTTCAGAGCCTAGTAAGCTATGCGTGGGTATGAAAAATACAAAAAACAGTGAAGGAAATGGGCCTCATCCTTCGACCCCGAAAAAGCCGCCGATTCAGCAGCATTGGTTAGGACGAATACGGAGAGGCTGCTAAAATCTCAGAGCTATTCTAAGCTGACTAATTCGCAAAGAAATAAGGTGACGATCTGTACCTACATTGAACGCACACTTGCTTGCATTCGAGTCCTCGATAGAAGACTTGCTCTTGCAAACAAGAGGGATAAGGTACGACGTCATCGGTGTGGCCAAGACGAGACGACGCTACCCATTCAACGCCGTCTATGACACCGGGCACGAAGTGTTCCTCGGAATATGCGACAGAAGAGGAGTCGGCGGCGTCGGCGTTCTCGTCAACACGAGTTTGTCCATGAACATCGATTCTTTCGAACAGCTTACAACCCGGATCAGAGATTTACGATTACAAAGATGTGGATCAATACCGGTATTGACAGTATTACGTTTACGCGCCGACATCAAACTATGATGAAGAAGAAGTCGAAGCATCCTATACGGACTTGGAGAAGTTCTACAGAGAAGACCACATATTCTTCAAGGTCATCGTTGGAGAGTTCAACGCCAAGATTGCACCAAGAAGGACGTCTGAAGAACGTCACATTGGGACCCGTGAATTAGAATGGAGCGAACAGGGCGAGCGCCTGTCTGAGTTTATCATGACGACGAAGACCATCGATGGTATCTCGTAATTCCAAAATCCCCACACTCGATGATGTACGTGGGAGTCTTCCAATGGAGAGTACCATAACGAAATAAGCTACATCACAGTAAATCCAAACGCCGTTGTTGTTACAAAATTATATATGGGATTAGACCAACGCCTCATTTCGTGCAGTATTTCACTTCTCGCGGGAGAAAAAAGCCGCTAAGTTCAAAACCAAGTCCCAAAACCACCACAAGCTGAGATTAATTCAGTTCATTAGTCGGTTGTTGGGAAGACGCCATTGTCGATAACATCGACGAAGAATAGGATCGGCTCATTCAATATCTTCACGTTAGCGCTATGAAAGCCGAGAGTTCGAAAGTCACCAAGAGACGTCTGTCTCCAGAAACACTCGAGTTGATACGCCAGCGTGGAATCGCACGAGCTCTAAGCAACCGCGAACTAACGTCCGAACTTGCAAAACAATGCAGACAGGCGATAAAAGAAGATCTTAAAGAGAGAAGAGCAGCAGTAATGGTCGAAGCTGCAGAGGCTGGGAAAAGCGTTCGCAAAGCACACCGAAGCATCGTCAATTACAGGACCAAGATGAATGCACTCCGACGCCCGGACGGAACAGTTACAGCGTCCAGAAAGGCAATGGAGAAAATCATTCACGAATACTCCTCAGATCTCTTCGATGGCCACATGCACCTCCTGTCATATGAAATAAAGGAGAATGGATATGTTGTATCACCGGTTCTCCCTTCCGAAATCCAACACGCCATTTCTTCGGTGAAAAATCGAACAGCACCAGGTCCGGACAGATAAGATTGGAACACTTGAAAAACCTTCCGCCAGTCCTCGTAAACACACTGGCTCAGCTCTTCACACGTTACCTGTCTGAATGCAGGGTCGCTACTCAGTGGAAGACCAGCAAGACCGTGTTATTGTTCAAGAAGGGTGACCTATACGATATAGGTAACTATCGCACCATCTGCTTGCTGTCTGTCGTCTACAAACTTTTCACTTGAGTCATCATAAACAGGATTGACTGAACACTGAACGAAGAACAGCCATGTGAGAAAGAAGGGTTTCGAAAAGGATATAGTGCGATCGACCCCATCCATACGATAACAAGACTCATTGAAGTGTCGCGACAGTACAAAAGACCGCTCAGTCTCACCTTCATCGATTTAAAGAAGGATTTCCACTCAATTGAGATAGTAGCAGTCATGGAAGCCCTTGACAGTTAAGGAGACCCTACTCAGTACATAAAGATTCATCGTGAGCTGTGCAAAAATTTTCACAGCCAAGATATCACCATTCTACAAAGATATTAGCATTAACGTCAAAAAAAGGGGTTTGGCAAGGCGATACCATCTCGCTAAAATTATTAACCGCCACCCACCAGAACGTCATGCGAACATTGGAAAGGGTAATATGGGTGTGAAAATCGATGGTCGGCAGTTACAACATCTTCGCTTTCCTGGTGACATCGTCCTTATAACACCAAACATTAGCCAAGCGGAACGTTTGCCGGCCGACTTTGATAAAGCCTGTGGAAAGATTGGTCTTCGACTAAATCTCACAAAACCGATCTTCGTGAGGAACGGAGTGGTTTCGTATGCCCCCATTCACGCTCAACGGAAAGAATATCCCGAATGCTCCAGTTATTTCTATCTAGGCCGGGAAATCAACATGTTGAACGACTTAGCTCCAGAGTTGAGCGGAAGGAAACGAGCGGCATGGGGAGCTTTGAAGAGCATCGAGGATGTAGCGAAGAGAACAAAGAACACCCGACTCAGTGCCCATTTTTTCGACTCAACGGTACTTCCTGCCCTAACGCATGCGTCAGAAACCTGGTCGATGCGTAAGCAGGATGAAAGATCACTCAGCGTTATCGAACGCGCAGTCGAAAGGACGATGGTAGAAGTACCCCGTTTCACACAAGTGTCCACGACCAAAAATCAAAGATGCCGTTCTCTGTGACAAGCGGTCGAAGATAAGGTGGGCCAGACATGTAATGGGTGTGAACGACAACCGATGGACAAGAGCCGTTAGTGACTGGATTCCTCAGGATGTTAAACGCACTGCAGGAAGACCACCGAATCGATGGTCAGAGTTCATCACGAAAAGCCTAAAAGAAAGATATGATGCTCAACGAGTACCCTAGAGTGAGCAGAACCCAATGGGCTACTCTTGCACGCGACAGGGGAAAAATGGAAGATTTACTGGCGCCCGTTCGGAGTCACTCGACGACCAACGGCACTACAGGCGAAACAGGTTATTGTTCGAGAAAATAGTGCAAAGTCTACTGAAGAGCTAAAGAAACTCGTCGGAAGATATAGCCTTCTGATCCCGATATTGATAATCTCCGGCTTGAATTGTGATCTCTAGCAAGACGTATCAGCTGTGGACACGGGACTCTAACCATCGTTTCCTCTAACAAGGTGTTACTGCTGAAACGCTAGCAATAATACAGATTTGTAGGCCACGTGTAATCCTATCAATAAAAAGAATCCTTATCTGACGAACCCACTAAGCAGAATCTTTCGGTTCCGTCCAATGTCACTCAGTCCTTTTTTACGCAAACCTCGTTATCAAAGAACGACCTGGTTGAGTGAAGAAAGGCGATCATTCAGGACTACATTCTAGAAACTTCCTCTGCCACGTCATCAACAAACTTTTGCGTTGTTTGTCGTTGCTGTTACAAAACAAACAACAACAACAACAAACCTCAGCAATAGCAACAACAAACAACAACAATAAAAAAACAACAATGGTAACAAACAACAACAAGAACAACAAACAAACTACAACAAGAAATAACAACATGAAACAATAACAACAAACAACAACAAGAAATAGTAACACGGAACAACAACAAGAAACAACAACAAACAACAGGAAACCACAACAACAAACAACGACAACAAACAACAACACTTGACTTGACACTTGAAAGGCCCGTTCTCACTGGTTGTGCCGGCCCCAGCATAATAACTATTTACTAGAGATTTGCTGGTTAAGCCATTGTAGTTCCTTGGAATCCCGAGGTCAGCCTGGCCAAAGTATGCCCCCAGATCTTCACCACCACGGGCAGTCGCAGCCCTTGTGGATCAGAGGAAGATTTGCCACCATGCGACTTTGATACCACGACGGTGGCGGATCCTGGTATTGGTTTACTCTTGGCTAGGCTTCCTGATGGACACGCCGGACTTCTTCTCAGCTTGGGAGACCCTGCCGGGGGGACGAATCCTCCCGCTGTAAATTGCAGTCCGACAACCAGTAACACCTTCTAGCCACGATGAGGCGGTAGATCGTTGGGATGACAAACAAACAGCAACAGCGATCAACGACAACAAACAGCAACAAGAAACAACAGCGACAACGAACAACAACAAACAAAAAAAAGGAAATAACAAGAAATAACAACAACAAGCAACAACAAACAACAACAAGAAATAACAACATGAAACAACAACAACAAACAACAACAACAATGACAACAACTGGTACTAACCTCGCGTCAGCTCAACAAGATTAGTTCATAGAAACGTCAAAAAAATAACAGATGTTCAGCCCGTAAGGCAGTTCAGTGGAGACATAAGAAAATTAGCCGACGGTACTATGGTATGAAGAGTTGCATGCACCATCATGTTCGATGGAGTCGACAAGGTTTTGGTCATCTAGTAGGGAGGATAATAGATGGATTTCGAACCTATTATAAAGCGAATACTTCACAGGTACTAGTCAAATCAGTAAAACGGTAAAATCATGATCACACCTGTATAATTCAGGACCTCAGGAAACAATACAGTACCTATCTGAACACTAGAGAACTGAAACCTTTTCGTCTATAATGACTCCACAAATCTACTTTGAAAACAAAACAAACATCTGAATGCGTACAAATCACTAGTGGTTCCTGAAAAAAAACACTTAGAAGAAATTTGCCATAAGTGTATTACTTCAGTAAAGACGAAGAAGTACTGACACCTCCAAGTGTCCGGAAGCCCCTAGATATCAGAACGAACAATGATTAGTAAAATACTGAAAGAATGCGAACTCACTGCAGTCGTGCTCTTCCCAAATCCTGAATTCTTACATGTGAAAAAAGTTTCGCATTGCAGAATGAGGTAACAGAAGATATTTCTTGTGGAAGAATGTTTTTCCATGCTATACCACTCTAATAAACTGAAAACCCCTTAATTACCGCACTTGACGAACACGGACTATGAGTCCTAATAGATGCAAGAGATTCACCACAGGTCGACAAAACTAGAAATCTGGCAGAACCATGTTTGTCCTGCTTTGGATTGTTCTTCACAAGCGGTACCTCCAAAGCTAAATCCATAACTACACTACAAATGAACCTTTACAGCTTTGGTACGAGTATGGGACATTTCAAACAACTCTATATCTATAGCAGCTATTCCAGAATAGTTACTATTTTTCTTCTATATCTATTTCTATCTTTGTATGACTGTATGTTTCGGAAATAAGTGTCTTATCCGTTTTTCTCAAGTTACCTAGCAAATGTCGTAGAACGTAAATATCTTGGTCCCATCCTAAGGAACTTTGATCGCTGTAAACAGCATTGTTATGCAAATCTATTTTTTAGAATCTGAACCGCTGTAAACAGTATTGTTATGCAAATCTATTCTTAGAATCTGAACCGCTGTAAACAGTATTGTTATGCAAACCTATTCTTAGAATCCGAACTTGTTGTTTGTTATTACTGTCCAAAAGTTATCGTGCGTACAATAACAAGATGAGAATGAGGATGCTGGCGAGAGCTGTCGTCTGCCAGCTGACCATAGGATTTTGAGACGATATGGAGAGGTAGCCGACGGATGTTTTCGGTAATGATGCTGGACCTATGCCAAATACCGCCTTCTCCGGAAGCATATAAATAGCTTCGTGAATTGTTATCCTGGTTCGAGCCTGTCAGGGCTCGTTCGCTTTCTGGATCCGTACCGTATTGATCTCGTGTGTCACCAATGTAGATTATCGCAGTTGTTAAGTCATACTGTAAATAGTCATTACTGGACATTGGACTCATCATATCATTATTGAATGACAGTTGCGAATTGTACGTTAACTTCGCATCATCATCACTACGTCACGTTTCCCACCAGCTCAGTGTGTCGTCATCATCATCCTGATCCTCATCCTAGTGTCACTGTTCATTGTTTATCAATTGATCTGCGGTGCGTTGTCAGTAGCGGCGGCTATACTAAAATGCGTTCTGTCTGCAACGCCATCGGTGGCATGTACCATTCCTCCCACACGGTACGCCATGCGTACAAGGCCGCTGAGCGGCCAACTTATGCTGTGTATTCTGTTAAGCCGCTATAGGCCTATCAGTTTCCAGCCATTATCATAGTGGCCCTTGACTCTTAGGCAATGGTGGCACCCATCGATGCTCAAACTTCACGTTGCTTACATAGCGTTTATCCACGACCAGCCGCCTGACTGTGTTCCGTAGATGACTCATCACCTACTGTCCTCATTGATCCACTAAAATGCACCTCATCGCTATAATGTTGAAATCTTAGCTCAGCCCGAAATACGGCCCATCTGTATCCCTCTCCGCCTCAGCATACTGTCTCCCTCTCCGCGCTCAGCATACTGTCTACCTCAGCCGCCGCGCCGGCCTCGGATAGACGCGACGCGGCATCGCTCACGGCTAACCAACGGCTACTTCTTGGTAATTATTCATTATTACTGTTAATGTAATTGTGTTAACTACTTATTAATGGCATAGTAATATTCGAATGCCATTATCTCGTTGTTAGCCTCACTTCACTACTAGCCTTAGCACCTCATAGCTTTAACTCACGTCATTCCTCTACCATTACTTCTCCATCGTTACTATTATGTTATTAATGTTCTATTAGTGTATTAAAGGTTTAATTACCCAAGTTTGAGATATTGCTCTGTGACAACTACGAAAAGTCCCGCGTGGCGTCTTCTCACGAAGTCGAGCATTCTGCTAAAGCTAGTGAATATTCGGTGCCGAGTACTGACTCGAAGGCCTATTTTCCACTAGCAGCTACAATAATATCCTTAGGAGTGAGTAAGTACCTTGACTGCACCAAATACAACGCTTTTCTTAAGCGGAAATTATAACGAAGCAAAACTTCCAGCTTTAACGGGAGAAGCTTCGCAAAAGGTTGGTAAACATAGCTTAACAACAAAGCGGTTACCAAGGTTAGAACTAAACGGACTGTTGGTCACGAAAACTCAATAATACATGGCTTCGTAACCTGATTTCAACGGATCGAAAACCCCATGGATATCGAAAACGAACGTTGGCCGTCAGGGAAAACGAGGTAAAAAAAACCTCGCCCCAATTTTTTGCACGTCACAACAAATCGGCCGCGCGACGAAGGGCGAGCACTCGCGACGTCGCGGGCGGAGGCGACAGCAGCGCATCAGTTGTTTTCAAACTTTTGTTACAAAATGATCGTTAGGTTGCAACTTATATAAAGGCTTCCACTATTTATGTGAGGTAGTCACTAAACACGTAGAAACTCAGCACTTCTACGAGGAGAATCTTGTTCTCTTCCTTAGCATTCATTCGGCAACGTTGTTCAAATCAGCTCACATCAGCCACTTTTCTCTGCAATCGGTACGCTTTTTGCAGTACTTGCCGTTCAGCACTTTTGCATCAGTAAAATATGGCAGCTGATGGAATTGGGCGGAGACATAACTATTCTATTTGAGTCGAATTCGAATTCCCTAGGTTACACTTAGTAACTAGTTTTGTCAGATTTCATAACACCACGATAGCGTTTCTTTCAAAACAACAACGGTAACAACAACGACAAACAACGCCAATCTTTGTTGATGAAGTGGCAAAGGAAGTTTCTAGGATGTAGTTCTGAATGAGCGCCTTTATTCACTCAACCAGGTGATTCTTTGACAACGAGATTTCCGTAAAAGGGACTGATTGACATTGGTTCGTCAGATAAGGATTTTTTTCATCGATAGGATTACTTGTGGCCTAAAAAATCTCTGTTATAGCTAGCGTTTCGGCGGTAACACCTTACAAGGGGACATGATGATTAGAGTCGTGTGTCCACAGCTGATACGTCTTGGTAGAGATCATAATTCAAGCCGGAGATGACGAATATCGGAATCAAAAGTATGTCTGCCGACGAATTTCCTAATCTCATATAATAATTTAACCTATGCAAACACAACAAAGACCAGCAAGAAGGTTTATCACTGGCATCTCGGATACAGAAAAAAGTTTTCACCAGACAACAGCTTCAATGTGTTTTCTGACAATAACACATGAGTCGTTTTGGAGGTTTCCCAGCACCATCGTTCAGCACCTAAACACCCGACCTTATAGAGAAAATGGTCGACAATAATGTGTTTTTTGCAACTTGATCTAAAGGTACATTGCATATGAATACAATAGATTATCGTCCTTAAACGAGTACCTTCAAGCTAATGTTGATTACAAAAAAGCGCTTTATGAAAATTCTGCAGTAGCATGATTTACACCCTATTCAAGTCGTCGTTGGTGTGCTACTTATCTCGCGCGTCAGTTTTGGAGACCGCCAACTTTTCACTAGTAGTTCCTTATTTAAAGTATTCGTAACGGTCATCGATAATTTTGCATCCTTTCCCCTTTATCTGAACCTTTAATTACATTCTATATCTATTACCTTCGTTTCCCTTCGGATTCGGGGTCCCATCAATCTGCAGTGGTGGCCCTGGTGGCCCTGGTGGCCCTGGTAGCCCTGGTGGCCCTGGTGGCCCAGGTGGCCCAACCATCCCTGCCATCCCCCTGTAGCCCTGGTGTCCCTGGTGGCCCTGGTGGCCCTTCTGGCCCAGGTGGCCCACCCATCCCTGGTTTCCCTAGTGGCCCTGGTTGCCCTGGTGGCCCTAGCGGCCCTGGTGGCCCTAGTGGCCCTGGTGGCCCAGGTGGCCCACGTATCCCTGGTGATCCTAGTGGCCCTGGTAGCCCTGGTGGCCCTGGTGGCCCTCGTTGCCCTATTGGCCCTGGTGGCCCTTCTGGTCCTCGTGGCCCCTCTCGCCCTTCTGGCCCTCTTGGTGGTGGCCTAGCTTGCTCTGGTTGCTCTTGTGGTCCTGGTGGCCCTGGTGGCTTCGGTTGTCCTCGTGGCTCTGGCTCTGGTTGTTTTGTTGTACTTGTTCCTGGTGGCCTTGTTGTGCTTGACCCTCGCATTACGTCACTGGCAAAGTATGATTTACAGGCCTGAAAGATCATGACACCTGTTCACCATTGAGGAAAGCGGTGCCCTAAAATAATGAAAAAAACATTAACGTACCACTGTAATCCCAACAAGAGCAACGAAAATGAAGTGGTGCTTCATGCTCAGTCAATAGGACAATGCTTCTGCAACGACATACTCGACTTTGCACCTTCTGCGTCTATTGGGCAAAAAGGAATCAAAAGTTTTTTAAACTGGCCTTTTTAAGGCGATGCAAGGTTGGTATAGGTCTTTTTGTCGTTGTTGTTTTTGTTGTCGTTGTTGTCGTTGCTGTTGGTGTTGTTCGTCGATGGCCGACGTTTCGACGATTTCGCCTTCCTCAGAGCCGTGCTGTTACGCTTGGGTTCCTCTCGTACAACAGCAACAACGACAGCGAAGACCTATACCAACCTCACATCGGCTCAAAAAGATTAGTTCACAAGATCGCAAAAATAAACATATCAACTATTTATGCCGAGGTTTAGAGAAAGTCGGTCTTCTGAATATAAAACTGTAAATTTACAAAGGGATAAGGATGTCTTCGGTGCAGCACAACTACGGTACAAAACATACTACAGTGACTAAAAGTGCTCGTGAGAATGAGGAACACAACAGTGTGATTATAGCAAGTGAAGCAAGGATGCTTAGAAAATATGAAGGCAGTCACAAGATCCAAGTGAATGGAGAGACGACCGACCCACTTGCTATCATTCCTAGAGGAGTAGGCGGAGTTAGGATGTAGATTCAGAGTGTTCCGGTGAGTGCAATCTGATAGAGTTGTTTCTGTGTGCGATAGAACATCAAACAAAGAAGAAACAGTTTCCAGAAAGAATCAATTCAATCCTTCGACGACATATGTAACAAAGTGCATCAGATAAGAAGAAGGAACTTATGGAAGAAGGAACGATCTGAACATTTCTACGCAAGGGCGTTTCACGTTCAACTGAGTGAGTGGGAACATCCGCTTTTCTGTAGAGTTGCTGCATAGTACCCTATACGGAAACAGAGAGTATTCTCTGACAGATATACTCTCCCTCCCTTTAACGTTTATTTTCAACTACAAATGAAATAATGTAGTTTCATGCCTATATCGTACTAATTCTTTCATCGCCTTCTTCTCAGAATGAATTTCTGTGGAATTCTTAGCAATTATGTGTGTGTTTTATGAAGACCTACTTACCTTCTTCAAGAAAAGACATAATTGGTCGTGTCCTTTTTATCTGCAATCCCCATTATTATTATTATTATTATTTTTATTATTATTATTATTATTGCCGCTTATTAATAACAACAATGCTATCGCTATTGTTAGCACTAATTTTTTCCTTCCAGTGATCTCCCTCATGTGAAGGATCCCTATGTTAGTCGTGAGGCTGCTTGGCGCGACCCCAGATGGCGGATAGGGGGTTAATCGCGAACCAAAAGCGACCTTTGCTTCCCTGAGACACAGATGGATCCAGGAGTGGACTCTTTGTTTCTGAGGCGCCGATTTGGCACATAATTTCCGTATTTACGAGGCATATTCATGCACGCGTGTGTGGGTACGTTCTTGTTTATTCAAATTGTATTCTACGGGTCAATTCGTACAATCAAGTGACAGCAAAATATATGGGAGGTGGTTAGGAGTCGCCTCCAACAAATCCAACAAATAGGCTCCATGTCCACTCTGCGAGAGCCTGGCAAACTGGACGTGAGTATACCCAAACCCCAAGTTCAGAGCCCAGCAAGACATATGTGGGTATCAAAATGCGAAAAACAGTAAAATAAAGAGGCCTTTTTTCCCTGACCCCGAAAGAGCTTCCAATTCAGCACCGTTGGGTAGGAAGAGTACGCAGAGGCTGCTAAAATATCAGGGCCAATGGAAGCTGCCTGGTTTGCAAAGAACTACGGTGACGATCTGTCCCTACAATGCACCCACACTTGCATCCGAGTGCTCGATAGAAGAGTTGCTCATGCAAGCAACAAGGATAAGGTAGGAGACGAGACGACGCCACCCATTCAACGCCATCTATGACACCGTAGATGAACTGTTCCTCGGAACATGCGACAGTAAAGAAGTCGGCGGCGTCGGCGTTCTCGTCAACACCAGTTTGTCCATCAACATCGATTCATTCGAACAACTAGAACCCGAATTGGACGTTTACGATCAAAAAGATGTGGATCAATATCGGTATTGACAGTATTAGTCGTTTACGCGCCGACATCAAACTATGACGAAGAAGAAGTCGAAGCATCCTATACGGACTTGGAGAAGTTCTACAGAGAAGACCACACATTCTTCAAGGTCATCGTTGGAGAGTTCAACGCCAAGATTGGACCAAGAAGGACGTCTGAAGAACGTTACATTGGGACCCGTGAATTAGAATGGAACGAACAGGGTGAGCGGCTGTCTAAGTTTATCACGACGACGAAGACCATCGATGGTGTATCGCAATTCCAAAAGCCCCCCACTCGACGCTATACGTGGTAGTCTCCCAATGGAGAGTACCATAACGAAATAAACCACATCATATTAAATCCAGACGCCGTTGTTGTTACAAAATTATGTATGGGATCAAGCCACCGCCTCTTTTGTGCAAGATTCCGCTTCTCGGGGAAAGGAGAAAAAGCCGCTAAGTTCAAATGACCAAGTCCCAAATTCATTACTCGGCTGTTGGGAAGCTGCCGTTCTTGATAACATCGACGAAGAATACGATCGGCTCATTCAACATCTTCACATTAGCGCTATGAGACACGTTACCTGTCTGAATCTAAGTCCCTACTCAGTAGAAGACCAACAAGACCATGTTACTGTTCAAGAAGGGTGACCTACGCGATATAGCCAACTATTGCACAATCTGCTTGCTGTCTGTCGTCTACAAAATTTCACTCGAGTCATCCTAGAGAGGATTGACAGAACACTGGACGAAGGACAGACATGTAAGCAAGCAGTGTTTTGGAAAGGATTTACTACGATGGACCACATCCTCACGATAACAAGTCTCATTGAAGTATCGCGAGAGTACAAAAGACCGCTCAGTCTCACCTTCATCGATTTAAAGAAGGATTTCCACTCAATTGAGATAGTAGCAGTCATGGAAGCCCTTGACAGTTAAGGAGACCCTACTCAGTACATAAAGATTCATCGTGAGCTGTGCAAAATTTTCACAGCCAAGATATCACCATTCTACAAAGATATTAGCATTAACGTCAAAAAAGGGGCTTGGCAAGGCGATACCATCTCGCCAAAATTATTTACCGCCACCCTCCAGAACGTCATGCGAACATTGGAATGGGGGTGATATGGGAGTGAAAATCAATGGTCGTCAGCTACACCGTCTTCGCTTTGCTGATGACATGTTCCTTATAACGCTAAACATTAGCCAAGCGGAACGAATGCTTACCGACTTTGACAAAGCCTGTGGAAAAATTGGTCTACCACTAAGCCTCACAAAAACGGTGTTCATGAGGAACGGATTAGTTTCGTATTCCCCCATTCACGCTCAACGGAGCGAATATCTCCGAATGCTCTAGTTATGTCTATCTAGGTTGGGAAATCAACACGTTGAACGACTTAGCTCCAGAGTTGAGCAGGAGCAAGTGAGCGGCTTGGGAAGCTTTCAATAGCATCGAGGATTTAATGAAGAGGACAAAGAACACAATCTCTCGGTGCACCCTTTCGACTAAACGGTACTTCCTGCGTTAACCTATGCATCTGAAACCTGGTTGCTGCGTAAACAGGATGAAAGGTCACTCGGCGTTATCGGACGCGCAGTGGAAAGGACGATGCTAGGAGTATCCCGTGTCACGCATGTAAGGGAAGGGCTCCGAAGCTCGGACCTGCGTCAACGATCAAAAATCAAAGATGCCGTTCTATACGCCAAACAATCGAAGATAGGGTGGGCCAGACATATAACGCGAACGAATGACAACCAATGTACAAGAGCCGTTAGTGATTGGATTCCTCGGGATGTTAAACTCACTGCAGGAATACCACTTACTCGATGGTCAGAGTTTATCACAAAAAGCCTAGAAGAAAGATATGATGCTCAACGAGTCCCTAGAGTGAGCAGAACCCACTAGGCTAGTCTCGCGCGCAGCAGGTTAAAATGGAGGTTTTACTGGCTCCCGCTCGAGTAACTCGACGATCAACAGGACTACAGGTGGTACAGGTGAATTTGTTTCTTTCTACTTGCCACTCTTTCTTGACATTAGTTGCATTTTTTCTTTGGACGTTTTACCATGTCAGTGCTACAACCTGTGGAGCTTTAAAAGATTAACGAGTCGTTGCGCCCCTTATGTACAAAAAAGGGTACTTGTAAGAAACACATTTAGAGCAGCCACTAATGTGTGCATAGGAAGAGAGGAGAAGGAAGAATCCTTGGGATTAACGCGAGTTAAGCAGCCATTTCCAATAGATGCGAAACCGTAAACTTTTGGGAAAGTTTTAGGCAAAAACCGATGCCCACGAACTGCAATTCGTCCCGTTTATCACGCCCTTTATTTCCCTCGAAATAAGTGAAGCCACAAAACGTTGTTTTAGAAGAGCCAACCTGAAGAATTCGGTGACTGTGATTGATGTACCATCGGACACTCTAAGACGCATCACTTCCTTTAATATTCTTATTTATTGCCGAATGGTATGGGAAGATATTGGATGCTAGCCAAACGAGCGAGAATTTGTTGATCACGCAGCAGAAGAGGTTCCTAGAATTTAGACCTGAAGGCGCTGCTTTTTCACCAAACTAGGTGATTGTTTGATAACGAGGTTGTTAAAGAGGCACTGAATGACGACGATATCGTTGACGACGAAGGTTTGATAGGAATATTCCATCAATACGCATGGCTTTCTCATCCGAGTCGAATGACTTCATTATCCACTGCAGTGCGGCACTGAACAGCTTTAGCGATATTGCGCCGCCTTTTTCAAACTCCTTTTCCTTTGGATATGGTAAGAGGTCGATGGAAAAGCTGTGTTTTTGCAGTGCAGTTCTGATAACACTCAGAGAGATTTCTTGTGTAGAATGGGTGCACTCCTTGGTCGACGCGCGCTGATAGGTTTGCATTCGTTTCGACACTGTTAAACGGTTTTTCACAGTCAACAAAAGTTAGGACTAGGGACAAGTGGTATTTCCGACGAAATTCGATAACCCTGGACACGGTTTGGATGTGGTCAATGCAGCAAAATCCTTCTCGAAGTCCTGCTTGCTCTACTGGTTGCACCTCATGCAATGTCCTTGATACGCGCGAGTGCATAATCTTCGTGAAAAGCTTGTAGAGTACACTCAACAAGCAAATGGGACGATAGTTACGAAGAGTCCTTTAGTCTCCTTTCTTGGGCAGGATGACAGTGCGCGACGTGCTCCATTGGTCTGGGGTTTTTTTCCTTTTGAAGGTATGCTGCCATATGATTTGCGAGAATTATATGTAAATTGTGTCTTTCAGCTCTAAGGTAGTCGTCAGTAATATTATCGGGTCCTCGAGCTGTGCCTCTTTTCATGCTTTCTATCGCAACTCCGACTAAAGAATTCCAGGGGGTTTTTTTCCAGCGGGGATGTTAGGGTCTGGGACGGGATTGTGAAACGGAAAATGTTGGTGTAGAAAGTTTCCGTATTAATTCCATATCATGGTGGGAAGTTTTGAAAGATCCTATCTTCGTTCGTCAGGGCTGACAGCAGAACATTATAATCACACAAGTCACGACAGCATTTTTTCACGCCGCCTCTTTTCTCCGCTGCCTCCAGTAGTTTCTTCTGCTTGTACCGTTGTAGCTGTTCCTGCAGAGCTGTACTGTAGCTGGCACTTATTACCAGCCATGATAAGCGTTTTGCAGTCAAGCTTTAGTTTCTTTCTCTTTTCGAGCAAAAGTCCTAGTAGTAATAGATCCAATCTCCTTGCTTCAGGAACTGAGGCGAATTCGGCACAGTTTCTCAGTCCTTCTACAGGAAGCTCGTAGTCTTCGGTCGAGTTTTCTTTAATCTGCCAGTCACGGCTGGATAGGGCTTCGTTGAGAATGTTCTCGTCGTACACAGCTAGAATTTTTCCTCGCGCTCGATGAAATAAATTCCTTTTCAGCTTACGACTGAATCGAACCTGACGTGAGTACCGATTTGTCAAGCAAGCACCATCTTCTGTTTGTCAGAACGTGGTCGATCTCCGCAGGAGTCATGCCGTTAGCAGACTTCCATGTCCATCTGCTGCTTTCTTTCTTCTCGAGCAACTAGTTTTCATAGAAGAGACAATGCAGATAGCAATCCTGCGGGACGCTTCCAATTCCCATGTCTTTCTCGTAGTGTGAAGTTTTCGATCCTACGTTCGCTCTCGTTGGCCTTTTTTATTCTGACCTTGAAGTTTCCGACAACATATTTATAATGTGCTTTGTCATTGCGTATAACTTCCTCCAACTGATAGTAGAATGTATTTAATTCGTACTCAGCTGTGTCGCTCGGTGAGTAACAACTGATGATGATGATCTTCTTATGATGCGACAATTGAAGATGGAGGATAGCTATTCGAGGGGAAAGGATCTCGTATGGGTCGACGAGATTGACAATGCCTATGCCGCCGACATTTCGTGACGGGACCTTCTCTCCACAGCTGACAACGGTCCCATTGTTTGGTTGACGTACGTCGGTCTTCTTGGTTTTTGTTTCTTTTTAGTGCGATCACATGCGATTTGCGGATTCAAGAAAGGCGTGAAGATCGGCGTCTGTGGAAAGGGCTCTGGGCTTACACGTGCAGGGTGAGAAACAATCTCCACGGCTTGTCGTGCGTGTGTTCGTCAGATTCCGTTTCAATGACGTGCTGCTTAACCCCCAGATTTTGTGGCGTTTCACCGGTCGTCTCACCGCCAGACGTCATGAGACGTGAGCAACCGGTGTGCGGCGTCCTGAGGTTAACCTATTGCTGGTTGCTGGTTGTGCAATTTGGTCCTCCCTAGAGTCCCAACTTAACCTTGCAAAGGCGTATCCAGGTCTTCACCACGATGTGGATCCCGAGGGAAATATCATTGTCTTAAGGTACATTTGAATGCTATGGAACACACACTTGGAGCGAAACGCATTGAGAAAAAAAGTGTACTACGAAAATTCTGCAGTCGTTCGATTTGCACATTATTCAAGTCGCCAATAATCTGCTAATTTGCCTACACGTTTGTGTTAGTGGACATCAGCCCTTTTGATGCTAGCTCCTTATTTAAATCACTCACCTCAATAATTTGCCCTTCCACAATTCTTTATCTGAATCTTTGCTTTGAACTTTACACTTGTTACCTTCTCTTCTCTTCGAAATCGGTTTGGTCCCGCTGACCCTACTGGCCCTCCTGGCTTTGCTTGCCCTAACTTTCGTACTCCGTCCTTGGCACTTTTAGGTGTACAGGGCCTGAAAGATCATGACGGCCTGTTCATAATTAATAGAAGCGGTCATCTTCAGATGTTGCAAACACATCAACCTGCTTCATACTCAATCCAGAGACGATGCTTCTGCAACGATATGCTCGATTTTAAACCTACTGCATTTATTGGGCATAAAGAAATCGAAAACTATAAATTTACAAAAGGATGTCTTCAGTACACTTGCAAAAACAAAATGTACTACAGTGATGCAAAATGCTTCAGAGAAAAAGAAGTATAACAATGCGATTCTACCAGATGAAGCAATGATATTTAAAAAAAATGTGAAAACAGCGGCAGAATCTCGGTGAGTGGAGACACGACCAATCAAGTTGCTTATATTCCTTGCGGATTAGGCGGAGTTAGGATGTAGATTCAGAGTGTTCAGGTGAGTCGGATCTGACAGAGTCGTTTCTATGAGCGATGGAACATCAAAGAAGGAAGAGAGAGTATTTCATATCCAACCTCGTCGTGAAAAAGTTATACTAGGCAGAAAATAATAGGTTAACATCGTAATTTCGACTATAGCCTTCACTTAGCTGGGTTCAATACCGATTTGTGCTCGCCAGATCAAACTCGCTGACGGGTATCGTTAGGTAGAAAACCAGGTGAGAGGCACGTAAAGCAGGGGCTTCTGTGGTACACTGCGTAACAAGCGAGCCCCCGGGAAAGGGTAATCATTTCTCGATCTGGCTCTGGCTCAAGTTTTGCGAATATCTCAGCATCGCTGTGGTTGTGTATCACATCCCGCCGTGAAAAAATCATTGTAGGCAACAAATAAAAGGAAAGAAAGAGAGGGTTTTCCACAAAGAGCTAATTCAATCCTTCTATGAGACATCTGAGAAAGTGCATCAGATAAGAACGGAAATCTTACTGAAGAAAGGACGGTTCGAGCAGTTATATGTAAGGGTGTTTCAAGTTCAGGTGAGTGGGAAGGAACATCCGCTTTTCTGTAGAGAGTTTCTTCATGGTACGGTATACGAAAATTGAAGGAAGACGTTCTCTAACTGATGTATTCCACTTCTCCTTAGTGCTTTTCGACAAAAAATGAAATGATATGTTTTTCATAATTATTCCCTGATTAATCTTTTACGAACTTTTTTAGAATGAACTTCCGTGTGAACTCTGGGTTGTTATGAACCTTTTTGAAGAACAACTGCTTAGCCTTTTGAAGAAAACACAAATTGATCATTTAACTTTCATCTGTATTCCACATCATTGCTCTCATCATTGTTATTTATCATAAACAACAATGTTGTCGCTATTGTTGCCATCAATTTGTTTCTTTCTCCTTGACGTACTTTTTAACATTTGGTTGCCTTTTTCTTTTCCAAAGGTTTTACCACTTCAGCGCTACAAGCCATGAAGCTTAAAGAGATTAAGGAACTCTCACCGCTTAAATACAAAAGAGTAGTTTTAAGAAACGCGTTTAGAGCAGCGACTATTGTGTGCACAAGAAGGGACCAGAAGCAAGAGGTAATCTAGCGATGATAATGTCCGATTCATCTCGCCAAGGAAGTAAGTGCAGCTATGAAACGTTGCTTAAGAAAGGCAGGTCTGAAGATGTCGGTAACTGTCATTCAAATGCTACTGAATACTCTATTACGCCAGTCAGTTCACAACAGCCTGCATGGTCTATGAAGAACGCACGAATGGGTGTGCTCTAACGGTACAGACGTTGGTTGCATGGGTTCGGATAAGGTGTTCCTAATCTATTGTGAGGCAAAAAGTGGAAAACAAAAGAGAAGAAGGAGAGAAATTACTGGACAGATAAGTCCATTTAAACCAATGCATTTTTTTCCCCAAATGGCGTCCACATATTCTTTGAAATCGGTGTATTTGTTCTCGATTGGGTTAGACAGCTGCTGTTGTCTGATAAGTGGTGGATTATTAAGAAAATGTAAGGATTATTTTGCCACGTACGTTAGCGAAACTGGCAAACCACAGTGCATCTATACAAAACAACGGCTAGTCGGTTAAATCATGTTGAAACCAAACACTCCACTGGGTGCCCATAAAACATAGAATCATAACGGGAAAGAGTTTGAAGTAAAAGTTACTATCCTCGCATAGGAATCGAAAACGCCAGCGTACAAAAACTCAAGAAAAATTCTTGATAAATTCCAAGCACCAGAAAAAGGAAACGCGGAACAGAATCTCTCCTTATTATGCATGATCTCACACAGTATTTTAGACTGATATTCTACTCTGAGAGGAACCCTACACTTCCATATGAGCCTCTGTGCGATTGGTCTCCACGTGACATACCGAGTGGAAGACTCATTGAAAGCAGTGGGTCTAAGAAGAGGCTATTTTACTTTCAACATTATTGAAGTCCTGGTTCAGCATTCTTTATGTTTGGCTATGGAGATGTTTATCTGGATAGGCTACAGTCAGCTTTAGCTTTTCAGGCTCTTGGGGAAACGAAATCCACGGAAACAGTAGTTGGTGCAAGTAAAAAAAATTGCATGATAACATTGTAATAGTCAAGAAAATTGCAAGTTACGCAGCTTGAAAATTACTGGACCCAATATAGTATCATTATCCTACCAGATTACTGAGGCGAAATCGCTGCTAACATGCTGTATCGAATTTATTCTGGTTTTAAACAAACTGCAAGGTATCTGGTGTTAGAGGTCTTCATGAGGACCTGAAAGGTTTAACACGTCTCAAATTCATCGAGATGAACTACAGTAGCCATTCGAATGTTCCTCGACTTGAAAATTTGAAATGTCATTACGCAATGTGCTTACTTGGCCTTTGGTCCAATATGGTGTTGCAGCCGTTTTCGTATGGGTTAATTAAAAT
>JADANN010000306.1:0-115000 GCA_018806985.1 Angiostrongylus vasorum
TATTGTGTTTTCATTTACACCGGTCATATCGAGAATACGTTGTATATTGTGCTTAAAAGCAAATTTTTCCTGATTTCTAACGCAATAAAGTTACCAGATATGGGGCTGTCAAGCAGGACTTCACAATGAGCCAATTGCATAAGGTCTCCCTAAGAGGTTGACCAATGCTGAACACTTTCCCCTTTTACTAGCCGAAAAAACCTACTGTGAAAACGCCAAGGCTTAAATTTAAGTAAAAAGAAAGGAATGGTTACCGAAACATAAAAGCCAAAAAGCCATCGGCAATGCTTCGACCTTCGCCTATTGGTGGAAGGCGTAGTGAGCCGTTGTGGAGCCGCTAATCACTTCACCATTATTATAAATGAGAACCACTCTGTTGGTTGGTCTTGCTGCGTTTTTCCACGTACAAATCCAAGTTGATAACGATAAGGTTAGTGATGCAAATGCTCTAGTTAATGACTACTATCGGGTCGCCGTCGCTGACCGGTATTCCATAGTGTTAACCTGCGATCTAAAGGTGGGATTTTTTCAGTAGTGAGATCGCAAACACACGAACTTTCACACTTCTGTTTGGGGTTGCCAAGATAATCATTGTCAGCAATCATTGCTACTGGCTTGAAGAAACCCAAACGCCAAGTTAATGGCCGCCCACCGATCCATGGGGAGGACCGATGACTGGGCACTTGGGTGGTGGGGCTGAACAAGTGTTCAACTCTGAGAGCACCACAGATTCGACGTCTTTCCTCACCTTGTTATTCCACTAATCTTTTCCCTAAGTAGCAAAAGAATGAAATAATAAAAGGCCGGCGCTCATTAAAAAAAAATCAGCATAAGAGAAGGAATAGATAAGTACTTGATAGGTGAATTTTGGCTGCACGTGAAGTGCAGTGGCTATCGACACCACGCAATAATAAACTCATTGCGCATGAAGCAACTCTAGGTTGAGTCAATTAAGCCTTCCTCCCATCCTTGCTGCTCACCAAATTGTCCTAAGACTTTTTCTGTGCCATCGTCCATTCAAACGAGCGGGGAAAATATTTGTGATAAAATCCTGTGAACGCTAGAGCTATCTATATTCTATAGATAATCAACTTGGCTGGCATTTAACTCACGTAAAAGATACCGTCCTTTAGGAACTTTCGGAGCTCAAAGGTCAATGCGGTCCTTTCGCAGGAGATCAATGAGTAATAACGAGGTGAATGGATTACATACTAAAGTTTTAGTATTACGACTATTAACATACCTCAGACTGGTTTTATATAGTTATGGATCAGTTTCTAGCTGTTAAAATGTGTTTAATGAAAAAGGTACGAATAGGAACTGTTTGAGAAGGACTGCTAAATGAACATAAAGGTGACAAAAGAGAGTGAGAGAAGGGAAGAGCTAGAGAGGGAGAGAAGGAATGAAAGAACAATTACGGCGTTTTGGGAAGAAGAAAAAAGAAGAAGGAAGAAGGGAACGAAGACTGAGATGGCGGTGCAGAAAAAGAACAGAGCATCAAAGAAAAGGCAGAATGGTGAAGGGAAAGGCGAAAGAAAGAGAAAAGATAACGGGAAAAGAACGGAAGAAGAAGAACTGTAAGAGGCAAAAATTCAGAGTGTGTCATCCAACCAGCAAAAATAGTATGTAAACGATCCTGACTTTCCTTTCATAAAAACTTCTAAACCTCATGACCACTTCAACATTCTTCGATCACAGGAACTGGTCATAATCCAACTGATCTTTGGACTAAAGCCATTATTTTCAGCAGTATGAAGACTTCGACCATCTATATTACCTGTTGTTCCGCTACTGGTCAAGTGACTCGAGCGGGCATCCGTATATCTTCCATTTCTCTCTGTCGTGTGCAATAGTAGCCCATTTGGTTCTGCTTGCTCTGGGAACTCTTTGAGCATCATATCTTTCTTATAGGATTTTCGTGAAGAACACTGACCATCGAGGCGATGGTAGTCCTTCTGTGCCTTTGATATCTCGAGGAACCCACTCACTAACGATCCTTCTCCATCGGTTGTTTTTAATACGCCTTACTTGTTTGGTACAACTCATCTTTGACAATTTGGCGTATGTAACGGGGGCGTTCGCATGACGTTCTCGAGGGAGACGGTAAATGATTTTGCCGAGATGGTATCGCCTTGCTTAACAGCATACTTTACGTCGATTTCATATCGTAGTAGAATGGTGGTATTTTGGTTGCGAAATTTTTCTACAATTCACGAACAATCTTTACATACTGAGTAAGGACTCCTTACTGCCGAGGGCTGCATGATTGCTTCTATCTCAACCGAGTCAAAAGCCTTATTTAAATCGATGAAAGTGAGACACTCCAGTCTTTTGCACTTTCTCTATTCTTCACTGAGTCTTGCTATAGCCTGCCTGCTCACTTGGTTGCCCTTCGCTCAGTGTTCTATCATTTCTGTCCATGATTACTCTAATGAAAAGCTTGTAGACGACAGACAATAATCAGATTGGGCGATGGTTCCCGATATTGTGGAAGTCAACTTCCTGAAAAATAGCGCGGTCCTGCTGGTCATTCCATTGAGTAGGGACCTTGCATTCAGAGAGGAAACGTGTGAAGAGCCGAGCCAGGCTGTTCACGAGCACAGGCGAAAACGCCAAAACTTCTTCAATTGTCCAGATCTAATCTTCTCATGTAGATAACTTGAAAGACCGACCTGCTATGGGCTTCGACAAGTGTGGGTACTTACTGACCTGAAACTTTTAGCTAAATCTCGGGATACTCTCTGGCCTTCGAGTCGTGATCTTGATCGCTGCTCGAATGCCAGAGAGTAGAATATTTTACAGTGGGAAATTACTGTTTTTGAGGCTTATATTCTGTAGATCCCTCCAACGGTTCACCGCCTCATCGTGGATGGGAGGTGTTCCTGGGTGTCGCACTGCGATGTATGGCTGGGATTCATCCCCTGGTAGGGTGTCGCAAGCTGATAAGGAGGCCGGCGCTTCCATCAGGAAGCCTAACTGAGAGTAGACCAATACCAGGATACACCACTCTCTTGGTATCAAAGTCGCATGGTGGTAAGTCTTCGTCTGATCCACAAGGACTGCGCCTGCCTGTGGTGGTGACGACCTGGGGGCAGACTTTGGCCAGGCTGACCGCGGAATTTCGGAGAACCATAATGGCTTAACCGGCAAATCTTTGAAAAATGGTGATTATGATGGAGCCCACACAACTAGTGAGGACGGGCCGTTCGAGTATCAAGTATCAAGTATATTCTGTAGATTGTGGTTCTGGCAGCATAACGTTTATTCGATTGTGGCACACGGTGCGTGTGGGTAAACCAAGAAAAAAGAAAGTGTGGAGGAACTCGTTCAAATCATTTTGGATGAGGGAGCACCATTATTAGTGTTTTACAATTTAAATGACGTCAGAGTGCACTTTTTTAGGTTTTTCCATGATGCAAAAATTAAATTCGTCGTGCTTCAGAAATATCGGTGATTTTTTTGCGCCGGCGCATTTCGGAGATGTGGACATGACATACTCCACGATGGAAACGCGGAATGACCCCTCATCTTCCCACCGTGTCGAAGCAACCGGTCCGAATTTGGCTCATTTCTCTGAGACTTTCGTGCCTTTCATTTCATTAGGTTTTTAAATTCCTGCGAAATGATCACGGCGATTACCTTAAATCAATTGAATTTGTTAGTCCTTATTGTAAATTTAACATGACTATTCTTTAAGGCCTTTTCGCGCAAAATCGCTAGTTTTTCTTTCGTGGTCAAAGAGCGTTCTTTTCCAAAGAATTCTGCTAGTGAGATTTGTGCTGGAAATTGTAAGCCATGCGATGATGAAGCGTGCACGCCTCAACCTTATCCACTTCTCTGTGGATCTCAATGCGAATGTGTCAAATATTTCTTTTGGGATTTTGTTACTGGGCTGGAAAAATTCTTTAAAGTGTTATTTAGGAGTCGACGATAAAACATTTTTTTTTCAGGAGCGCAAAAGCAAGAGTAAACGAGCAGAAGTAAGAGCAGATGCATAATGCTTGCAGTGAGATCTTCCGTATTGTTGCTGAGGTCAACTTTTCATCGCTTCGAGACAGCACTCCTGCACTTCCACCAGGTGATCATAGGCAAGTGTTCTCTGACACGTACTCTTAAGTCTAAAAAAATTTTTTAGCTGGAAGTGTGCACTATTTTAAGTGTGCTGCGCAATTTTTCTTTGGTTAAACGCTTTCAAGACTATTTCTTGCGACTCGTTCACTTGCTACTTCTCAAAATGAATGTGAAAATTCAACGTCACCCTCTTCAGGTGGTTTTAGAGTTCCACTAGTATATTTCAAGTCTCGTGGTCCTTCACTTGCTTCAGCCGGATATTCTCCTCCGCTAACGCCATTTTGACTAAATTCTCTTTTGCATGGGTTATTTTACTTTTTTCCCGATAGCTCCTCCCAGCAACAATTTAGGTGCAGATAACGGAGGCCGACACTACACACAGTCAATGAAACAAGTGTTCTCTTTAGATGGTCCCAATAATGCTCACATGAATTGAAATGCGGGGTGATTTCAGTGATTTCAGTTAGTATGTGAAGCGTGTCAATGTATATATTGAAAGTACTAGTGATTCTAAATCGTATTTTAAATCGGTTAATTTTTAAGCTGTAGAGGATAACAAGGAGAACAATTACCTTATAAACCACATTGGTGGTAAACACTCCTACCTGTACACAAGCTAAATTGTGTGTAAAGTGTGGCAAATCTCACGTACTATGTGGACATACATTGATGAATAGATAATTCCTTCAGAGATAGAACTTTTTGGTAACTTTTTGGTAACTACTATACAACTTCTATGATGCTGAGACATTTGCAAAACCTCGGACCGCAAATGTCTGAGGAGGGGACGAACGTGCTATTATCCTTTCCGGGGAATAACGCGTTCTGCGGGTCATTCGTTTCGCCTGACTTTCAGCTAGTTCTATCGATCACTGCCATCAGCAATCACTCGTCGGCATGATTGATCTGGGGGGCCCCCTAAACGGCAATGATGCCAGTTAAGCTGAGACTGCTGTCCAGAGTTTTGCAAATATCTCAGCATCATAGAAGTTATATTTCACCGCCTTCCCTGCCATTAAAAAGAAGAGGAAGTGAATGAAAAAGTTAAGATTTTGATTACTGCAGAACTATTTCAAAACTGTCATCAATGTTGTTGATATGGAGCGAGGATCGAAGAAAGGCAAAGTGTGAAGAAATAAAGTGCATCACCGTATAGTTCAGTCACCTTGAGCTAACTATTTTGAAAATTTTGAGAAAACATCCATTGCGAGCACTGGTGTTTGTATGTAAAGAATGATATTTGTAGGAGGAGTATTGAGGTTGCTTCTGTACATAAATGCATTATAAACTTTAGAATTACTTATAGTTGTAACAAGAAGGCTTCATAGCTGTTTATAATAACAAACTCTGCTGAAGCACACTAATCAATGCATAGTCAGCGAGTATCTAGCCTCTATTAGCGAAACTCTCTTCCCAATTGTTGAATCCCACTGCACATGTGGAGGCGTTTCTGCGCTTCACTAATGGCCACACTATCTGTGCTGAACACTTTTTTCAACAGCAATAGTATCTCGCCTAGTAAATGAAGCCGTCCAAAAAGAGGTTCTTTGTGAATTATTAGGTAAGAAATTATTAACGAGTTTTTCCTCCCATGGGCAATGCCCACTACAGCATCTCCATTAGATAAGCTACCAACTGCAAGGAGCCTGAGAGAAAAAAACTTCTGTGCACGAAAGTAAACCACCGGAATCAAAATGACACCCACAGCTGTCATACCGCCCACTGCAGAAAACCATTATGAAACCAAAAAGTGTCAGTTGTCGAGAGTTAATGAGTGTTAATTCGGACTTGCAGAAGGTTCCTCAGCTGTTCTGGTCTTATTCTATCTAGACCTAGCGTTGTTCCGTTCTTCAGCGACGAGATAGTATGTCGGATGTCGGAAGCGAGAACCAGTGTAACGACATCTCCATCCTCCATGATTTCGTATGGAGGCAGCAGAACGCGGGTGTTGAAAAGATCCGAGTAGTCGCCACCGCTTCGACTGCGTGTCGGAGTTAGACAATCTTAGTTTTGCAGTAGGCGAAGTTTCGATAGGCATTTCGAATGTCCTTGCTGACATCTTTAGTTTGGCGCCTTGATGCCGCTCATTTCTGTTATAGTCCTTCTGTGGACCAGTGAAAGTTCGTTTGCAAATTGGTGATTGCCGTGGAATTTCATGTTGGTGCATAAGGCCAAAGCATTTCTGGAAAGAGCTGTGTCTTGATGATTTTTGAACTCTCACAGTTTTTAGCAGTGGTGTGAAGGTGGATACCTGCTGTAATCTTCCTCGGTGTTGTCGATAGCGGCACCTTCCCTAAATGCAATTAATAATTTGAACGTCTTTCAAGTTAAGATGGTTTTCAAGCCCCTTTTTTTCGATTTTCACGAACTCTTGTAACAGTGCCCACGATCGACTTTCTATAACGTTGGCATTGGATTGTGAGTCCGTCGTTTTCTCTCTCAGCAATCGCGAGGTTGTTAAACAGCATACGTTTACTTCCATACAATAACACACGTACAACACAATCGTAGCTGACGTTTCGGCAGAATCGCCTTCTTCAGAGCGTGAAGGGGTACATCAATGCGCCACTTACTAGGTCGAACGCTTCAACAGAACAAACGGTTAAATAGTAGTAGTAAACAGTAAGGTAGTAATAAAGCAAAAACTTTACGATTTATAAGTAATGGATAGAGATTTTAGCTTCACTTCATAACCATATTCGACACATTCACTCTTTTCTAGTAGGAACTGAAATAAACGAACGAAAAAGTAACTTCATCGTCCTTCAGTTCTATAGATACAAGTGGAGGTTTCTTAACTGCTCTTGTGTTTTCTACCCACTTTCTCACTAAAACTATGACTTAGAAGCAAAAAGCAAAATGTTAATGTGCTGGAACTAAGTGAGTTAATCACATTCCGAAGAGCAAGTAAAGATCTACTGATTGCAGCGCCTTCCTTAAGACGTTGTCCACGATTCTAAAAAATGAGCAATGCTAAACTATCCATGTCCATAAACTAGAAACTAAATGACCTGTTTGCCGTGCCAATTCAAGAAAATAGCACAATTATAAAACGAAGCCAGCTTTTTCAAGGATAACTTTAAAGAGTCGAAACAAAAGATTGAGAAGAAAAGATGTGTTCCTCATATGTGTTTGGGGTTTCATTGAGCACAAAGTATAGCTAATAGATATTTATATAACTAGTAAAAAATTTTGAGAGAACTTTTCTACCCCCCCCCCTTAAAGGATAAAGGATAAAGCTCTCGGCGTTGATCAGAACCTGAGGGACGCGCCATGCATTCGACTTCACTAAGTATTGTCGGAGGTGAGTGACTGCATATCTGGTCTTTACAATAACTCGCGGTGGTCTGCCGATGTATCGAGCCAGTGCTGCTATTCTCCCAGACAAGTCTGCTACCAGTTTGTCGACCCCGAAGGGATGGAAGGCTTGGTGGGCGATGGGTGCTGGGTTGATTGGGAGCGAGAATCGAAGAAAGGCAAAGTGTGAAGAAATAAAGTGCGTCACCGTATAGTTCAGTCACCTTGAACTAACTATTTTGAAAATATGAGAAAAAACCCATGACAAGCACTGGTGCTTGTATGTAAAGAATGATATTCGTAGCAGGAATATTGAGGTTGAGTCTGTATATAAATGCATTATAAAGTTTGGAATCATTTATAGTTGTAATAAAAGGCTTCACAGCTGTTTATAAAAAACAAACTCTGCTGAAGCACACTAATGAATGCATACTCAGCGAGTACCTAGCCACTCAGAAGAAGCATACTCAATGATTTATCATATTCGGTTAGCCCTAATCTCTGATGGATGCGCCATGCATTTGACTTCATGCAGCATCGTTAGAGGTGAATGAATAAATATCTGGCCTTTGCAATAACTTCCGGTGGCCTACCGATGTGTCAATTTAGTGTTGCCGCTCCCCAGCAAGTCTGGCACCAGTTTCCCTCATCCTAGAGGGATATGAGTTTTGCTCAGCCTAGGGAACGGAATCGAGCCCATGTGTATTGAAGGGCGTCTCTAACTACGGTACTACATGTGCCCCTTCTCTGCACTGTATCATCTCCGGCATTGGTAGTCGAGTTACTTGAGCGGGCATCGGTAAATCTTTAATTTTTTCCCTTTCGCATGCAAGAGTAACCCAGTGAGTTCTTCTTGCTCTTCTAGGCTTTTTCGTGAACAACCATGACCATCGGGTCGGTGGTCTTCCTGCAGTGCGTTTGATATTCCAAGCAATCCATTCGATAACGGCTCTTGTTCATCGATTGTTTCATATACACTACGTGTCCGGACAACCTTATCTTCGACTGTTTTGCGTCTAGAACGGCATCTTTGATTTTTGGTCATTGACGCAAGTCGAAGCTTCTGATCTCTTCCATTAACGGTGTGACAGGGGGATACTCCTAGCATCTTTGAAGAGGAAGAAGACGAAAAGGTCGAAACGTTAGCCGAATAAAGATCGTATATGGGTCTCGTGTAAGCCTATCAAAAAGATGAATACTCCTAGCATCGTTCTTTCGACAATGCGCTCAATAAAACCGAGCGATCTTTCATCTTGCTAACGTAGCGACCACGATTCTGACGCTTACGTTGAAGCAGGAAGTACCGTGGAGTTGGAAAGGTGAGCGCCACGTAGTTGGGTGTTCTTTGCTCTACTCGCTACATCCTCAACGCTCTTGAAAGCTTTTTGCTCAACTCTGGAGCTAAGTCGTTCATCATGCTGATTTCCCGACCTAGATAAATTCCGGTGAGCGTGAAAGGGGCATACGAAAAAAGTCCGTTCCTAATGAACATCGTTTTTGTGAGATTTAGCGGAAGATGAATGTTTCCACAGGCTTTAGCAAGTCTGCTAGCAATCGTTCCGCTTGGCTAATGTTTGCTGTTACAAGAACGGTGTCATCAGCTAAGCGATGATGGCATAATTGCAGACCATCAGTTTTCTTTCCCACGCTGTCTCACATCCCGTTAACTGTGTCGTTGCAGAAATGGCAACATAATGTTGTCAACATCGTCGAAGATTATAATCAACAGATTAAGAGTCATTGAAATCTTGAAAAACTGCGATATGACGCTTACGTATCATATTTCTCTTTGTTATTTCAACGAATATCTGATTTTTTCGATAATTACTGATAATTCCTCTCTCACCGGACTATCTTGGGATTGAGAACATGAAGAATTCCTGAAGAAGATATTCTGCCTTGTCACCCGAAGGCATATATGGCTTTGGCACTCACTGCCTGCATTTTCTCGACTTCATACCTATTGGAAATGTAATTCTGCTGAGAATAAAGTACGTGCTTCTAATAAAACATTCCCATTATTCGAAAACGAAGCGTTGAGTTGGAAAAGACACTCCATGGGCTCTAAGCATCACAATTTTTTCGTATGAAAAACGTATATGAAATGTGTAGAACCAATTTTTCCCCATTTAACTTTCGTTTCGAGCTGGAATAGGGCCTTTCGAAGCTGAGGGGAGCAACTGTTCCTGGGAAACTTGCACTGAGATCAGATCGTGCTATTTATTAGGTGTTAACGTGAGATGCAATCAATCGCGTAGGTGGTCTGTTACTTGCGTCAAATTGATCATGTGTCCAGGTGATAATCGGAGTGTTTACATTGGTGTGTTGCAACAAAAATCCATTATAATCAATAATGAGAAGTGCAGGGGCGTGAAGAATTCAGTAGTCATGACATTGGAAGAAACGGTGGCAGAAATGGTTTGTAGATTGCCATTCGGCTGAGCTTGTAGCGCTGGGAAGAGTGGCGACGCGAGATGACCAGTCGTGTTCACATTGAAGGACATCTAGATGGAAAACATATTTTAAAAAAGGAACGAAAAAAGTACTAGAGAGAAACAGCATTTTGCACAAAATATATACTTCTTGAGAATTTTGATGGTGAAGTACTATTACTTTCAAAGAAGAGAAACCTAAAACGTCAGCATGGAAAGTTATGGACGCGCATGCCTTCGAAAGGGTATTCTTAAAACTGGGCAGAAAAGATCGTGGCTTCACATTCATCTATGGATAGGCGCCGCCACCTCAAATTGATCCTTTCAACCACGAACAAACTTTCTCGTCTTTCTCATTCTTTTATTTTTTTATTCTTTCTCGTGATTTTTTAAGTAGTGCTAAAAACCGTGAAAAACTGATAGTATCTAGGCAGTAGGATTTTTTTGATGGCGTTACCACATCGAAATCCGCCTGCTAAATAATTTTCCTCCCGCCGATATATCGCGAGAATCGCTACCACCGTAGCGATCGCTACCATCCTGGAATAATCTTAGTCATAGGACTGCAAACACGCCTTCCATTCAGAAATAAGAGAGGGAAACTAATACACAGGGTCATTTATGATTGTTCAATCCTGTGCCCATGGCACCAAGGAGGTCCCCCCACATGAGGGATCTCGAGCCGGTTAGTCGCGAGACTACGTGCCGCGTCCCCTGGAGTTAATTGCGGACAAAAAGCGACCGTATGTTTCGCTTAGAGGTGCATCCAGGGTATGGACTCGCTGTTTCTGCTGCGCCAAACTGGCACATATTTTCCATATTTACCAGGCGTATTCATGCATGCGAGTGTGGGTGCGTTCAAGTCTATGCGGTTCGTATTCTACCAGTCAATTCGGTCAGAAGCCTGCAATCAAGTGACAGGGAAAATATATGGAGGCGGTTAAGAGTCGCCTCCAACAAATAAGCTCCATGTCCACTCTGGGAGAGCCTGGCAAGCTACCCGTGAGTATACCTAGCCCTCCCATTCAGAGATTAGCAACCTATACGTGGATGACAAAAATGCTAAACACAGTAGAAGAAACGGGCGTCATTCTCCTGACCCCGAAAGAGCCCTCAATTCGGCATCGTTAAGTAGGACGAGTACGAAGAGTCTGGTAAAATTTCAGCGCCAATGGCAGCTGTCTGGATTACAAAGAATTAAGGTGACGATGTATACCTACAATGCACGTACACTTGCATCCATCCGAGTCCTCCATAGAAAACTTGCTAATGTAAGCAAGAAGGATAAGGTACGACGTCGTCGGCCTGGCCCAGACGAGACGACGCCACCCATTCAACGGCGTCTATGACACAGGAGAACAACTATTCCTCGGAACATGCGACAATAGAGGAGTTGGCAGCGTCGGCGTTCTCGTCAACACGAGTTCGTCCATGGACATCGATTCATCCGAACAACTTAGAACCCGGATCGGACGTTTACGATTGAAGAGAAGTAGATCAACACTGGCTTTGACAATCTTCGTCGTTCACACGCCGGCATGAAACTATGACGAAAAGTAAGTCGAAACGTTCTATATGGACTAATAGAAGCTCTACAGAGAAGACCTATATTCTTCAAGCTCGTCATTGGAGATTTCAACGCTAAGACCGGACTAAGAAGATCGTCTGAAGAATGCCACATTGGGACCCACGGGTTAGAGTGCAACGGACAGGTTGAGTGGTTCTTTGACTTTATCATGACGACCAAGACCATCCATAGTGACTCGCAGTTCCAGAAGTCCCACCCTCAACGATGGACGTGGGAGTTTCCCAGTGGAGAGTACCACAACGAAATGGGCCACATCACAGTAAACCGAAGGTTTGCGTAACCGATGTCGCCGTTGTCCTGATTCTACACGGGATCAAACGACCGTCTCCTTGGTGCTAGATACCATTTCTCGCAAAGAGGAAAGAAAGCCGCTAAATTCAAAAAAACAAACAAACAGTCCCAAAACCGCTATAAACTGGGACATATTCAACTCATTAGTGAGCTGTTGGGAAGATGCCGCTATCGACAATATCGACGAGGAAGGAGATTGGCTCATTCAACATCTTCACGTTAGTGATATGAAAGCTGAGAGCTCGAAAGTCACCAAGAAACGTCCGTCTCCAGAAACTCTCGAGGTGATACGCCAGCGTGGAATCTCACAATATGCGGGCAACCGCGAACTAACGTCTGTAGTTGCAATTCAGTGAAGACAGGCAGTGAAAGTAGATCTTAAAGAGAGGAGAGCAGCAGTAATGGTCGAAGCTGCACTGCAGATGATGGGAAAAGCATTCGCAAAGCACACCGAACCCTCGCCAAATTCAAGACCAAGACGATTGGACTCCGACGCTCAGACCGAGCAGTTACAGCATCCAGGAAGGCAGTAGAGAAAATCATTCACGAATACCATGGCAGATAGCCACGTCCATCTCCCGTCGTTTGAAATAAAGGAGCATGGATATGCTACACCACCGGCTCTTCTTTCCGAAATCCGACAAGGCATTTCGTCGGTGAAAAAGTCGAACAGCTCCAGCTCAGGAGAGTATAAGATCTGAACACCTGGAGAACCTTCCGCCAGTTCTCATCAGCACACTGGCTCGGTTCTTCACACGTTACCTGTCCGAATGCGAGGTCTTTATTCACTGGAAGATCAGCAAGACCGTGTTGTTGTTCAAGAATTGTGACCTGCATGATATCGGCAGCTATCGCCCATCTGCTTGCTGGCTGTCGTCTACAATCGTCACCTAAATAGGATTGACAGAACACTGAACGAAGGGCAGCGATGTGAGCAAGCAGGGTTTCAAAAACGATTTAGTACGGTGGAACACATGCACACGCTAACACGTCTCATTGAAGTATCGCGAGAGTAGATAAGACCGCTCTGTCTCACTCTTATCGATTTAAAGAAGGTCTTTGACTTAGATGAGATAGAAACAGTCATGGAAGTCTTTGATAGTCTGGGAGTCCCAACTCAGTACATAAAGCTTCTTCGTGAGTTGTACAAAAACTTCACAATCAAGATATCACCATTCTCCAACGATATTAACATCGACGTTAAAACAGGGCGCAAGCAAGCGATGCTGTGTCGCCAAAATTATTTGTCGCCACCCTCGAGAACGTCATGAGATCATTGGAATGGACAACATGAGAGAGAAAATCGATGGTCGGCAATTACACCATCTTCGCTTTGCTGATGACATCGTCCATATAACACCAAACATTAGCCAAGCGGGACGAATGGTTGCGGACTTTGATAAGGCATGTGGAAGGATTGGTCTTCGACTAAACCTTACAAAAACGATGTTCATGAGGAACGGATTGGATTCGTACTCCCCATTGGAGCCCAACGGAACGAATATCTCCGAATGCTCTAGCTATGTTTATCTAGCTCGGGAAATCAACATGATGAACCACTTAGCTCCAGTGTACAGCGGAAGGAAACGAGCGGCTTGGGGAGTTTTCAAGAGCATCGAGGATGTAGTGAAAAGAACAAAGAACACCGACTCCGTGCCCACCGTTTCGACTCAGCGGTATTTCATGCCCTGACGTAGGCGTCGTAAACCTGGTCGCTGCTTAACCAGGATGAAAGATCACTCAGCGTTATTGAACGCGCAGTCGAAAGGACGATGTTAGAAGTATCCCGTGTCACGCAAGTAAGAGAGGGATCCGAAGCACCGACCTGCGTCAACGATCAAAAATCAAAGATGCCGCTCTATACTCCAGACAGTCGACAATAAACTGGGCCGGACACGTAATGCGTATGAACGACAACCGATGGACAAGAGCCGTTGGTGACTGCATTCCCCGGGATGTTAAACGCACTGCAGGAAGACCACCGACTGTATGGCCAGAGTTTTTCACGAAAAGCCTAGAAGAAAGATATGATGTTCAACGAGTCCCTTCACCGAGCAAAACGAGTGAATGCAGCGGTTGCCAGTAAATCTTCCATTTTTTCATTGTCGTGAGCAGGATAGCACACTGAGTTCTGCTCGCTGAAGGGAGTCGCTGAGCATCATATCTTTCTTCTAAGCTTTTCGTGAAGAACTTTGGCCATACAGTCGGTGGTCCTCCCACAGTGCGTTTAACATCCCGGGGAATGCAGTCACCAACGGCTCTGTCCATCGGCTGCAATTCATACGCATTACGTGTCCGACCCAGCATATTGTCGACTGTCTGGAGTATAAAGCTGGATCCTTGATTTTTGATCGTTGACGCAGGTCAGTGCTTCGGATCCCTTCTCTGCTTGCGTGACACGAGGGTGGTGCAGTCATCGACCACATGCGACTACAATCAGCTGTTCTAATCTTCGTCATTGGAAGTCACGTAAAAAGCGGTGAGTTTTCCGAGAAGCTGTTGATCATGTAATTACGATAGAGCTTTTCGTCTTCTTGTAAGTGTTATTCAAGCGTTTGGCCTAGTAAATTGTATGTCAGCATACCCTTCCAGGCTCTGAAGAAGGCGATACCCCGCCGGAACGTCAGCTACTGTTGTATTGTATTGTGTTTCTCTGTGGAAGCAAATGTATGCTGTTTAACAACCTCGCGATTGCTGAACAAGAAAACGACGCATTAAGATTACTCCTTAACAATTTGTTCCACGTAAATTATTTTGGCCAACACTTTTCGAAGCAAACATTGCATGACGTATGCAGTAAAAGACCTACTCCCAAATAGTTCCACTCTTCTGCATTAGCGAATGTTTTCTGCCTACTTGCAATACCTTAAATCTATTTGTAACTTCTTTGAATATACCGCTCTTCTGGTGCTTCAGTTCGCTAACTGAATCAGCAGCTATCAGCGTCATGTACTTTCCAGCATCTGCCCTTCCAATGAACTAGCAGCTGCGGACTTTCACATGTACTTTTTGTATAAGCTGTTACATAGACTTCACGAACTTTTTGTGGATTTAGATCTATCAGATTGTGCTAGCTGAGAAACTTTTAGAACCTCTCCTTAAGCGCTGTCTCTAGTTTCCACTCTCCAAGCCTCACCCATCACAAAGAATTTGATAGTTTCCCTGTTCCGATGACGCCATCTTGCGTAGCCAAAAGATCTAATCCCCCTTTTATCGGTCGTCTCATCTCCTGTCATAGAAGGGAGCATCCAGTGCCCGAAATATGGTTATATTTCTGCTTGAACAATTTGGTCTTCCCTGTAGCCCTGACTTAACCTTTTAGAGCATTTTCAAGTCAACACCACGACGGTGAAAAAATATCTCCGTATTAGATACGACAAAATTTACCTTTCAAAATAAAGCGTACGCGCCATACAATGTCTGCCCTGAAAAGTGATGGCCTAAAGAATTTGCGTGGAATAAGTTATTAAGGAGCATTTTGAATTAAGTACTAGTATTATTGTACACGAAATGATGAGAGAACTAATGCGCATCATTGTCGCCTTGGACGGAGTCGATGTGGTGGTGTGCTCATGACTGCGGCTCATCCTGGTGTTCTTCACCATACATACGCTCATCCCATCGCACCCTCACGTACGAACTGATGCACACCGACTTTTTGCCACATTCTTCAAAACGGGGAACCACGCTATCCAAACGAATAGGATAATGATTCATGAAGCAGCCTTAGTTTATTCATGAATAGGCAGTGTTCGACGTCGCTTCCGGATTCTCTAGAAAGTATACACCAACAGTCGCATTAGAAGGGAAAAATCGTGCTTATAAGGAGCCTTTTGTTTTATATGTATATATGTATATGTATATATATATGTATATATATATTTGTATATATATATATATATATATATATATATATATATAACGGCATGTGAGAACGCATGAACAAGGTGCACCAAAGGTCCACCCGCGCAAAGAGGTTCGCGACAAAGGCCGTTTAAATTGCAAAAAGAGCTCATCGGATCGACATTCCGATGGTAATAAAGAAAATACATTGGATGAACATAAAAAAAGCTTGCAAGAACAGTTTATTTGATTGGAACTGGAAAGGTTAGAAGGAAATTGAAACTGCAACATTGTTAAGCGAAATGAAGCAAATCTAAACACAGTTAATATGCAACGTAATTGGCGTGACTTGCCCACGGCAATGTAGAAAACAGGACGTATTTGGGATAGTAGTCACTAATCGTCTAAAATGTCACGAACATCCTTAGTAGGTTTGCATCTTCCCTAATCGCTCTAGAATTTGAGACCGCCCGTGGGATCGAAAACGAAATCACTGAAATCAACAATTGAAATCGCTTCCTTCCCCTCATACGTAGAAGAAACCTATGTGATCACTTCTCGTTGACTACAATGAGTCGTGAATAAAGAAAAAATTGAAGCAGGAATGTCATTTGTTGGTACATTTCCTTCCCCTCTTTACATCTTCATATATTGCCTTAAAGTACTTTATTGGCCCCCTTCTCAAGGCTTCCATGCTGTGTTGACTTCCTTGGTCCATTATATTAGCTGGGTTTACCGCGTTATTGTTTACAAAACCGCATAATTTTCAAAAAAAAAGCATTCTTGGATATGCACATGAGATTATGCATTACTTTAACAGTGAACGTAAGTAACTACCAAACCTTCTAAAGCTATTAGCCAGCAATTTTTTTAATCAGGAGCGTAAGTCTCATACGTAACATTTTAGATATTGTTCTGTGAAACGTAAACGCGCTGGAAATACGGTTTCGATCGCATTGACTGCCTCACCTAATCGGCGGCAGTTGTGGCTGGAGGCTACCTCAGCTAGGTCAGCGTTGCTCGGCAGCGGGCTCAGTCGGTAAAATCCCCCGAGAACCCCACCACTTCGAATGGGATCATAGACCAGCGATGGAACGTCCACCCGTGCCACGATGGAAATGCATGGGGGTAGAACAACAGCCGAAGTCACGAGCGCCACCACCCCACCACCGCATACACGCACGCCAACGACAGATGATGAGGACGCAGACGAGCTCCTCCATCATTGCTTCCACAACAATGCTATTACTCAATTCAAAACACTCCGTAGAAACTTACTCCACGTATATTCTTTCGGCCTTCATCTTTCAGAACAAATGCAACCGTGTACCATAAAGGTTATTGTGAAAAATAGATTTAGTTTTAGCCAGTGCAGCGATGTTTCTATATATCGGTGAGAATTCTTACTACAAAATTCTTCAGTATATTTGCCACAGTTCCTTGAATGGCACTGATTTGCTTCCATTGAGGTATTTTTTTTACTATAAAGAGTTGCAGCGTTTTTCACTCTATTTTTATTATTAACTTAGACAGTTGACAAGACCGATAGACATGAAAACAAAGTTCCACATGAACACTACGAATTCCATAAAAAATGCTGAGAGATGGGCTAGCTTAACTGAGTTAATCACCAATTAGCACTCCTCAGATCATTTCCATTGACGAGTGATTGCTAACAGCACCGAAAGAGTAAAAACGTAGTAGAGAGAGAAGTAAAGCAAGGAGTTCAATGGGTGTGGTGGACAGCACGCGAGCCCTGAAAGGCATGATCGCGGGCTCCATCTGGTCTATGGTTCAATGTTCCTAAGCATCGCACCATCATAGTGGCTGTATTTCACGTCATACATTGTCATGAAGAGTAGTAATAGGCAGTAGATAAAAAGTTAGCACTGAGATTAACGACTGAAATAATTTCCTTCCACCTTAGACTTTGCCTAGGATGCCTAAACGGGTCATCTCTCACGTTTTTCGTATAAAAGAAAAACCAAAACAACAACTTCATTTGTTGATGCGTTTGTTTTTCTCTTTTACGCGTTCATAAATCGGCGCACATTGTCGGCTAGTTGTTACGGCGTGGCTACTGCTGTCAGTTTCTCTGACCGCTTATATTAGCTTTTTTTTGGGAGTAGCAAGAAGCTGATGTGCCTCATCTTGTACGTGAGGGTGCGATGAGATAAGCACATGTATGGTGCAGAACAACAGGCGGAGAGGCAAGCGCCAATCCACCAACACACCCAAGCCATCCGCAGACGATAAAGATGCGCATGAGTTCACCCATCATTGCTCCCAGCTCTCGGCGTTGATCAATCTCTGAGGGATGCGCCACGAATTCGACTTCATTAAGTATCGTTGGAGGTGATTGAATGCATATCTGGCCTTTATGACTCACGGTGCCCTACCGATGTATCCAGCCAGTTCTGCTATCCTCCCAGACAAGTCTGGTATCAAATTTGCCGACCCCGGAGGATGGAAGACTTGGTGGGCCATGTGCGCGGGATCCATTCCACGTGTGTGTCGCAGTGACACCTCCAGCTACTGCGCTACGCGTGCCCACATAATGTAATAATATCTACAATTTACTCCACGTGAATTCTTTTAGCACCCACTTTACAGAGCAAACATTCCATGACGCCTGCATTCTGTTGTGAAAGGTAGAAATGGTCGTATCGGACACGACATTTTTTCACATACCGTTCTAAATTTTTGCCACAAGATTTCTTAATATCCATAGTAGAGTAGTCCGGATTCTTACCGCTTATGTGCACATCGCTATCGTTATGTCATAGTTCCTTAGAGTGTAGGCAACAACCGCATACCTTGAATGGCAAACAATGTGGACGGACCAGTGAATGACTGCCCTTGATGCATTTCTCCAACACACTGAGTTTCTGAATTTGTCACCCTATCCCTGCATCTAATTTAATGCGGCAATCAAAAGATTTGAATTTGGTAGAAACGTCGTATCTGAATGAAAAGCAGGACGACTGAGCGAAGGAACCGCTGGGGAAACAAATTTCCTCAGATCCACATCGTGATGTAGACCTAAAAGCGCCCTAAAAGGATAAGACAGGATTCAGAGATCAAATTGGCCAAGCAGCAATACATGAGACAGCATTAATCCTGAGCTGCGCAGAACGTCATCGGAACCGGAACGAAAATATTCAGAATACGTCATGGAGACCGCTTTTTGCTCTCCATCTGCAACACTAGGACGCTATAATCCTGGTCTTCACGCTACTCCTCAAGCCGCTCATCGCATCAATATCTATGTGATCAGCTAGCAAGAATAAGAAAGTAAGAAGACCGATGTACGTCAAATAAACAATCACCCATGATGAAAAAGATACCGTCACAAAATATCGGGGGTGGGGGTAGACTTTGTCAACACCCATCGCCCATCTCGCCGATTCATGCGCGATCCTCGAACTCTATTCTGGAATCCTGAAACACAGCTCAATTTAATTCCAGCTATCCTCATCGTTTGCTATATAAGTCAGATCAATGGGATTCCACTGACTCAGTAGTGAAATAGTAAAAAAAGGGCAATAAAATCCACTCAAATTAAGTGGTTCCTGCATTACAATATGAATATTTCAGGATGGCATAGAATGTTCCATTTCTTTCGTAACACCTGCCGAAAAACGCAGATTTGCAATCGAGCCATGTATTCACCGAAAAAACAACAAAGCCTAAGGAATTAAAGTCGTCAATGTACATAAAGCCGAAACAGAATGAAGTAATATTAATGAAGAAATACATGTCGTAAACTACTTGAAGAGAGAAGAGAAACGAATAATTAAGGGTTTTTTGAAAAAACTGCTAAATGAAGGATTCGTAACAACTAAGAAAAACACTGCCATAGCACTGCTTATTTTGCAAAGAAAAAAAATTTTTAACCAAATAACTAGCAATATTTACATCAAATGAAAACAACAGCAAAACGCTTCTAGGAACAGAAAAACACAAAAAGCATCGATCAAGCACTGGTAACATCTCTCTTAGTCGAAATGGTACTTAACCGGGTTTCCGACTTAACAGGAGAATACACGAGAAAGTGACGCCAGATTATCCTGAAAAACAAAATTAAAAGTAGTTCCCCAGATCAATCCCGTTGACGGGTGATTGCTGATGGCAAAAAGATCGATAGAACTAGCTGGGAGACAGGCGAAACGAAAGACCCGCATGGTTTGGTGGTGAACGCGTTACTCCCCAGAAAGGACAATAGCGCGTTCGTTCCCCACCATAGGCACCTGCGGTCCAGAGTTTTGCAAATATCTCAGCTTCGTTGAAGTTATATTTCGCAATATACCCCTGCCGTCAAAAACAGTAGGCAGTAAGTAAAAAAGGTTAAAATTGTGATTAAAAGTAGTGTTCAATATTTGTTTACATCACGTTCTCCTAAGTCTGCTTCTTTTAGCACTTAGTACTTCCTGTCAAGCCTTTTCCACTAACACAATAAATGTGGTACCATTTATTTCAATGCATGGGAGCGTGGGCATTGCGGGTGAGTTGCATTGGTCACGATCCACTTCACTCCCAGTAACTCATTTCCCCGCAGAGCTATCGAAAAACTTTTTGCATACAACAAATAGCCTATCACATGTCGATGTTTATCCAACGACAAGGAGACTTACATTATACACTTGATAATTTACAAAGAGCTGTCAATCGTATCAGTTGTTTGGCCAAAGCGAGAAAATATTGTTGGTGAAGACCGATTAACCCACCACACAGACTTGGCAGTTACCAAGGTGCATAGGTGTCTTTGCTGTACTTCAGGACTGCGGCTTGACACTTACGGACATGTTTTTGTTGTAATAAGCTGCTACGACGTTTGATGACTAGGAAGAGTTGTATAGGTGTGATTCTATCGCATATGTATTCTTCAGAGTGGCTCGTTATTCACAAGAGCCCATCAATGTGCTTCCACAGAATTTGTCTTCATAACAACTATCATCGACTCTTCTTATAGTTTTACTGAGCGTTTAAAACACATGAGTGAAAACACTTGTTCTTAAACCTAGCCTTAGCCACAAGCGATTCACCAGAAATCTTTTGAGGTCCTGCGTAGCATGTAATATAACGTTACATATGCAGCCGCATTTTTGTGAACAATTTGAGTAAATCTGTGCCATAACTGTTCCTTTTATACTAACTGTACCTTTATGTTGAAACATATGACAACGCAATATGTCACTTCATCTAAGCGCACAGGAAATTCATGAATACACACGTTCTTGCGCAGCCTGCATATCTTAATAGAGCTTCCGTTGACAGGTTCGCTAAGACGACTTATCAACCTGTCTTCTCTACTATACACTACACTGTCGGTCAAAAAAAAAATGAGAGTCGACAGTTTCTCAAACAGGTTTCCTGTCATAATTTTGGGTTCAAAAAGAACTTTTCCATAGACCACACTACAATTAAAATAACGCCTCAATCGCGATATCAATTAATTGTAATTCGTACTCAAAATCCGGTGATCTCTGACTGTACCTTTCCATCCCTTTCATAACAGTGCTGGTTTTGTGCATCCAACAAAGAGATGATCCACATTCGAACAACTTTGATTGAATGGATATGAGGCATCACAATGTATTCACCTGCTTTTCGCTGAAGTCATTACCACCAATCACGGATTTCTATAGAGACCACAGCATACTGTTCTTTTAGAAAATACATTCTAATTCGTATTCCTCACACACAATTGAAGCCTAAGAAATCAAAGTTCTGAGCAATAATTGATTACTCATTCCCTCAAATCAATGATGGGTCACGGTCGTCGTATGTAATGGGATAATAAAGGATAAAAAGATAAAGCTCTCAGCTTTGATCAATCCCTGAGGGATGCGTCATGCATTCGACTTCACTAACCATAGTTGGAGGCCATTTAATGCATATCTATTTGGCCTTTCCAATGACTCGCGGTGGCCTACCGATGTATCGAGCCAATGCTCCTATCCTACTAGACAAGTCTGGTACCAATTTGCCGACTCCGCAGGGATGGAAGGCTTAGTGGGCCATGGGTGCGGGGATCGAGTCCACGTGTATCTTGCAGAGCGCCTCCGACCACAGCGCCACACGCGCCCTATGCAGTGGGATAATGTAAAAATATTTTAAAAGCATGGAATAGACTCCATATATCTTACCAAAGTGGTTATCAAAAGCTAGCAACACTGTGGCGGAACAATGGAAGAGTTTTTTCGTCAAACACAAAATATGGAAATCTTCCAGAAACTGCAGAAAAACACGTAGTACATTGAGAACATGAAGGAAATGGAAACGTAGAAACTACTGACAAAATACGTAGAAAGTCGTAACTAACCGTCTTCTACATTTATAGAATTGCATGGGCTCGAATCATTTGAGACCTTGTTGGTAGCCGTTGACTGTCGAGCTGAAGTGAACATCCGTGCAAAAGGAAGACAAAAAGGTGGAAGAGTTTGTTCCAATGAAGGAGTAGAATGGGTAAGTAGTGGTTTCATAAAGCTGAAATACATATGTTAAATATAAATAATATTTTGATAAGACTACTTAAGCGGATAGAAAGTGCTCATGTTCCAGGTAAGTTCTTCGAAAAACTGCATTCAGTACCGTTGCAATTCATTTAACATAGTTTCACCAAGCTTTATTCGCTCAGAATAACGCATTGATTAGACTGAAAACATTGCGTTCCCATAAAGCCCTTCAAGAAACTTTAAACAAACTCATTCTTTCTCAACTGTATTGTCCTTAGAATTTCAATAAATCATACACAACATCTCAACGAAAGAAAAGAGACAAAAAAAACGACGAAAACAGGATGAACTGAAGTTAAACACGATCTAAGTTAAATTTTTCTATTGGCAAAAAAAACTGGTTACATCCACCAAAAAGAAGTTTCTCATTCCTATACAACTCGTAAGAAAATATGTAGCGATGCATTAAGAGGTGCCCTGTGACACGGCCAACGTTGTTGGTTCAATCCTAACCATCGTAAAACAAAGCTTTTCATTCCTCAGGATCTGAAACTTAATGCTAGACCTATCTGAGAAACTCAGTCCTGATCACAAAGCTTGGTGACTATACGCAGTGGAGACCTTGAACGCTCTAGCACGGCTGCAAGGAGAATGTACTTGACAACCATCTAATGACATCCACAAATAAGACCAGAACCCTAAGCAAAAGCCGAACCCATACACAGAAACTATTCTCCAAATAGTTCCTATTTTCTATATTAGTGTATGTTTCTTGTTCACCTGTGACCACCCTAAATCTATCCTCGCTTCTATAAATTGTCTCTTAACGACCATTTCATGCAGTTGCCTCGCAGGTGACTCGAAAGGGATTCTGTAACTTCATTCAATAAACTGCTCTTCTTTGTCCGAATTTCGGGCACTGAATCAGCAGCAGTAAGCTGAATGTACTTTCCAGCATCTGCCGTCCCAAAGGAGTTTCTGAACGAACAGCTGCTCCCTTTCACATATAGCTCTACCAGGTTGTGCTAGTAGAAAGAACCTTCAGAACCTCTCTGGGTGCTGTCTCTAGCAAAGCTCCACCCACTACAGACGTAATATAAGGGGCCCATCTGCATTCGTCTTCCAGTGTTGGCAGTGTTCGTCCAGTGTCCATCCAGTTCGTTCATATCGCCCAACTCGTCCATATACTTCGCTCTACTGTTATTGTTGTTATTGCTACCATAATCATAAAGTTGTAACCCAGTGTCTCAAGGCGTTTGACTCAGCGACTAACACGCAAAAGACCCGCGTGGCAGCTACAAGGACTAATATTCCCAACTACTTGGTATTCATATAAAGTTGTGACTCAACGCCGCAACGCCATACTCAAAATCCGAAGACTTTCGTGTACGAAGAATGCACGGAAGCAAATCTAATGAAGGTAGTACCGGCACTTACACAATATAATATCGGCTTTGGTTGAGAAAAGTTTACTTTTGGAACGATAGTAGGGCTCTTCCTATAATTCTGTTGAACGAATGTTCTCAAATACTCTAGTTACAAAGAAATCAATAGAGTGGTGAATATGTTAAGAAGCACGACTTATCCACTTAACTAGCGAATAAAAAGGATAAAGCTCTCGGCGTTAGCCAATCGCTGAGGAATATGCCACGCATTCAACTTTACTAAGCACCGCCAGAGGTGACTGAGTGCATATCTGGCCTATACAATAACCTCCTGTTGGCTTAGCGATATATCAATTCAGTTCTGTCGACTCGGATGTACAGGTTTGATGAACGCACAATGCATGGTTGAATCAATGACCACGTGTGTGCTGCAGAGAACTTCTAACCGCTGCGCTAGACGCGCTATCTCCAGCGCACTCAAGTTCACTAATGTGGCTTGCCCAAGGATGTACTATACCCAGCTATAGACTCCCAGTTGCAGAAATGAGCAAAACTGTTCTTTTATCTCTACATAACTATGGGATTGCTAACTAGTCATATCGACTCTGCAAACTATCTTATGATAATGGCACTGAGATATTTGCAAAACTCCGGAGCGCAGGTGTCTGCGGTGGGGAACGGACGCGCTATTACCCCCTTCCGAAGGCTAATACGTTCACTACAACACCATGCGACTCCTTCGCTTCGCCTGTCCCTATCCTGTCATCCTACAATATAAAACCACAGTGATGCTGAGACATTTGCAAGACACCGAACCGCAGCCGTCTACAATGGGGATCAAACACGCCATTACCATCTCCAGAAGCTAACGCGTTCACCGCCACACAATGCGGTTCCTTCGTTTCGCCTGTCTCTCACCTACCTTTCTAGCGACCAAAGCTAAAAGCAATCTCCTGTCAACGGGATTCATGTGGAGAGCATAAACTGGAAATGCACCCAGGTGAGCTGAAGCTGAAGTATAATTCACAATGTAATTACTTTTTATTGCCTATTCATGGCAGAGTATGATGTAAAATGTAACCACAATGATGTCCACAGAAACACGGCTAAAAGAAGGCGAAACGAAAGAGCCGCACGGTGTGGTCTGTGCGCGTTAATCACCGAAAAGGGTAATAGCGCGTCCATTCCCCACCGACACACCTGCGGTCCTGAGTTTTGCAAATATCTCAGCATCGACGTGATTATGTCTCATAGCATACCCTACTATGAAAAAAAATGGACAGTAAATAAAAAAGTGATTTCATTATCCTATGATATTAAATTCAAGAAGTGTAAATTCGGCACGGGGTACACATTCGTTCCTCATATCTTTCGAAAACACACTTTTACTAGAATTTCTGCCGATCCCACGATTTTACACGTGCGCTGAAATTCACTCAACATTCACACGGTCTAACCGATGTTTAGTGTGACCAGAACTGCATAGCCAAGAAAGCAATGACTAAATTAAACAACCACGACGATACTGTTGCCAGATAATCCCTATTTCCACACTTTCCACTTAACCTTGCGCATAACATTTCCACCGAGGCGCCGAAAATGTCCGGTGATTTCGCTTAGTCTTCTCGAAGGTAGAAGACGCTCTCAGTTAAAAACAATTTTGGCGAATTCCTATATATTACAATAAAACTTGCACTCACACTATCCATAGCAGGATTATGAGCTTATACGTTAACTCGACATAATCATGTTAACGTCCTACCTACCTACTATTAATTCTGTTGAGAAATACGCAAATGAGGAACTTCAGGAGTGCAGAGAATAGGTGAATTAGTATTAAATGCCTTAACTGTTACTGGATCCGGGAATATGATTAGACTTTATAATTACTGTGTGAAAACCAAGGTATAGATGATTTATGGTGTTAAAATAACATACCGTAGATCGTAGATTCGCGAGATAACACACCGTTAATTATGTTGAAGACGTTGCTCACACTCTCTTTGAAACAACGACGTTCTCCACGCTGAAGAACCTCTACCACTACAGCCGTTCTCTTGTTGTAATCATTGTATTGTACCCTCATTATTATCGGTCCGATGTGAGTCATCCATCTCCTGAGGTCAGTGTAGGCCTCCTAATCCGTGTCATTTCCCGTGCAGCATAACTTACAATATTTCAAACATCCAACCGTATGTTACAGCTTAGTTGCTGAACAACAGTCGTGTTCATATGTATCAAAAAGAGAAATCTTTCCGTGGTTTACTATTAATCCCTTATACTCCATCCAATGACGCATGGAAGAAATACTGTGCGTCTAGCAACTCCTTTCTCGCTAAGTGACTATCTAATCCCAGTCCTTACATTTCGTGTAATTAAATATGGCAAGCGTTATAACTTACTTTGCATCGAAGTTGTACCACTTTCTTGGTAAAAATGCTTTATCCCATGGATTAGATCCAGAAGGAGTTAGAGGAGTTACAGCGACATTGGGATTGTCTATTTCATTCTAAAACATACAATGACCATTTAAAAAAAGTTGTTTAAAGTTTCAATGCCGACATAACCTGATGCAAATTTTCTGCTCCTCCGCTAGTTTGGTTACTCATGCGACCATGCCTGAAAACGATTTTATAAAAAATCTACGCAATGATACAAAAAAAAGCGGAGTACTTGATCCCCAGATAATCGATCATCCATGCCGTCATGCTACCATTGAAAAAAAACAGTAACCATCACTATAGCCGCAGTAGTCGAACATATTATCTGCAAATCAAGTGTTTAGATGAAGAAGTATTAAGTAATATATTAAGTAATAAAGGATAAAGGACAAAGCTTTCGGCGTTGATCAATCCCTGAGGGACGCATTCGACTTCATTAAGTATCACTGGAGGTGACTGAATGCATATCTGGCCTTTATAATGACTCGCGGTGGCCTATCGATGTAACGAGCCAGTGCTACCATCCTTCCAGACAAATCTGGTAACAATTTGCTGACACCGGAGAGATGGAAGTCTTGGTGAGCATGGCGCGGGGATCCATTCCACGTGTGTCGCAGTGGCGCCTCCAACCACTGCGCCAAGTAATATGACACTAAGATGAGAATCTCTATTTCGAATAAATCACAAGTGCAAGAGAAATGACGACGATTCCCTGAGAAATTATTCAATTAAACCGCTTTATTACTTATACATATATAAGCTGTTGGAACTTACAACGATCAAAAACTGCTCGGAACTGTATGAAAATAACACCTGAGAAACAAATATATGAACCACAATAAAAAAAAGTCCGTACTTCTAGTATTGCAAAACAGTACCGCCAGGTAAAAAACTGCCCAGTCGTCTTGAAAACACTCCCGACATGAAAGTTGTTTTTGTATTAATCCATGAATGTCATTTTCAAAGTTATATATGAATTAAACCTCCCAACGGTATACCGCCTCATCGTGGCTGGGAGGTGTTTCTTGGTGTCGGACTGCGATGTGCAGCGGTGGATTCGTTCCCTCTGCAGGTCTCCCAAGCTGAGAAGGAGTTCGGCGTTTCCATCAGGAAGCCTAGCTAAGATAAACCAATACCAGGATCCACCACCGTCCTAGTATCAAAGTCGCATGGTGGCAAATCTCCCTCTTATCCACAAGGGCTGCGACTGCCTATCGTGGTGACAACCTGGGGCGGACTTTCACCAGGCTGTCCTCGGGATTGCGGAGAACCACAATGGCTTAACCAGCAAATCTCCCAAAAATGGCGATTGTGCTGAGGCCCGCACAATTAGTGAGGATGGGCCGTTCAAGTATCAAGTATATATGAATTAAAAATCGAACCCAAGAAAAAAGGATCCAGAACTTTCCCTACTTCTAAAAACACCGCTTCTTGTACTCTTATATACTCTTTGTAATTTTAATTTATAAGTAACCTGTCTGTTGTCTGTAGCTGTGTTTCTATCCGCCAGAGCAAATGCCATGGCACCACGGAGGCCGGCAAAAACAAGCATATGCTGGTATGATATAGGAATACAAGGGCGTCGACGAATGTTTAGTAGGAAACTCAGCGGATAGACGAATAGAGCACGAGATGCGTTTATAGATATCTATAATAAATGTAAGGTAACACTGGTAACACTGTAAAAACTCTTACTTGGTATTAGGATACTATATCGATTCCATCCAATAAGTTATCTTGACAATATATATTTGCCGCAGTACACTTCCATTAAGCCCGTTCAGTTTTATGAACCGCTTCCAAATAAACATAAAACGTGATAAAGTATTCGCCTATGTTATGAGTTATTCTGTTAGATGTCTGCATCTATCTAGGCCCACTCTACTGCTCCTCTATCCCATGACTCCTTTCATTACTTTACTAGCCTATATATGCTTCATTTTGAAAAAATTCGAATGTCCTCAAGTCTCGATGTACAACGTAAAGATAAATATACTAGCGGAATGACACTAGCCGAACAGTTCTAAATTTCTGTGCAAAAGCATAGGAAAGAACAAAACAATCCCAGATCTTCTCACTTGGTTGTGGAAGAAAGCTAGTAGGAAGGTGGCGAATCTTTCCCGAAAACAGCGTATTGAGACTCGCATGGTTCCTTGACGCGAAACATTCAAGTATATAGCGTTAGTTCCACAGAACCTTGGAAGGTGATAAAAATCACTTGTCCGTAAGGCAGTTGAGAGACTATAACGTTTTACCATTATGGTCTCAACGACAACTCTTCAGACCAGTTCTTATTCTTAGATTTCCAGCCACTGTTTATTGGAACAAGCTTTAGCTTTCCGCTACTCTAGAGCAACTCCTTCGTGATGTCGTAGATACTACCCACACCCTTGAGTGGAGAACTAAGGCATATTCGGTGGTTTCAGAAATAATTAATGTTTGCTTTTTTCACTTATAAGCTAACATGAGGCTGTTACCAAACTTTATTCGGCTAATGTCTCGACGACTTCGTATTCTTCACAGCCAGATTGATCTGAGTCGACTGTCCAAATCCATCCATTATTCCAATGTTTTCGTGATCGCATCGAGTCGAATCCAGTTTTAGAAGAACTTAACTAGCAGCCTATAGTAATCAGCTGGGGTATCTCCTGCCGACCTTAATTTGTGCATTCCTGCTTTATCAGTGACAAGAGTTTTTTCCAGCTTATCCATAGATGCTTTTCGCACAGACAAAGCAGTAGTCAGATAGGGTGCTAAGAAATGTCAACGTAGATATCAAGATGGCATCGTATTTTTTTTATGACAATACAGTTTACCCATGGTTGTCGCATTATTAGGCGAATATCATGACCAATCACGTATATTCCGAAAAAGATCGAGAACCGAAGACGGGAGACGAAGTGAAAGAAGATGACGTGATGAAAGGATAAATATAGGTAAACACCTGCCAATGTCTTCTAACGCCTTTGGCTTCTATGAAAACTGAAATTCCGCTCAAAATATTGTTCTGATACCGTGAACGCAAGCCAAGAAACGGTGTTCATTAGATCGTTGATGAGCTGTTTTTTTGGCAAGCTTATCATTGACGGTCATGCTGAGATTCGCGCACCCATTGCTTCTCACCGATTTTCCTACATCTAACGATTACGATAGCAGTGCCTAGTGCGCAGGGAGAGTCAAGTCGAGGATTCCTAAACGAAACTCACGCCTCCCAAGACTACTGTGCTTAGCCATTGTGCTTAGGATTTCCCATGCCGCCATCACAAACGAGTACCCACTTTCGTTCATTGCTGGGAAGTTTGTAAACTTCTGACTAGGCTTTTCAGGACGACGAGTCCTGTTACAGCTTTACGCTCAAAAGTACGAGTCTCCGATTTCAAATGTCCAACATTTCTTCAGCCTCTATTATCTATTTTTAAAAGACAGTGGCATATTTACGCGCTTTTGTTACGAGAGATCTAAGTTAAATAACACAAAGATTTTGGAGCTTAACGCTACACCAGTGCTTAAGAATCAACATATTACAATTATTCCTAAATTTACAATAGGCAAGCCTATAGAACTTGTTCAACACACACCTTGACACACTCACGAACACAAAGTCACTCAAAAATTGTAATAAAAACCATTCATCTGTACCATCAGTCGTCTTGTTTATTATCGGGCGCCAGTAAATCTTCCATTTTTTTCCTGTGGCCTGCAAGAGTAGCCCAGTAAGTTCTCTTAGCTCTAGGAACTTGTTGAGCATCATACCTTTCCTCGAAACTTTTCGTGATGAGCTCTGACCATCGGGTCTGTGGTCTTCCTGCAGCACGGTTGACATCCCGAGTAATCCAGCAATGGCTCTTGTCCATCGGTTGTCGTTCATACGCGTTATATGTCCGGCCTACTCTATCTTCGACTGCTTGGCGTACAGAACGGGATCGTTGATTTTCGATCGTTGACGCAGCTCGGAGCTTCGCATCCCTTCCCTTACTTGCGTGGCATGGGATATTCCTAGCATCGTTTTCTCCGCTGCGCGTTCAACAACGTTGAGTGGTCCTTCATCCTGCTTACGCAGTGACCAGGTTTCTGACGCATTTATTAAGGCAGGAAGAATCGTGTAGTCGATTCTCTTCACTACATCCTCGATGCTCTTAAAAGCACCCCAATATGCTCATTTCCTTCTGCTCAACTCTGGAACTAAATCATTCATCATATTGACTTCCCGAAATAGATAGACGTAACTAGATTAATAGGAGATCTTCAGTCCGCTGAGCGTGAATGGGGAATACTTAACCAATCCGTTCCTCATGAACATCGTTTTTGTAAGGTTTAGTCGAAGACCAATCTTTCCACAGGCTCTATCAAAGTCGCCAGCCATTCGTTCCGCTTGGCTAATGTTTGGTGTTATGAGGACGATGTCATCAGCAAAGCGAAGACGATGTAACTGCCACCCACCGATTTTCACTCCTATGCTGGCCTATTACAGTGTTCGCAAGATGTTCTCGAGGAATACGGTAAATAATTTTGGCGAGATGGTATCGCTTTCCTAACCTTTTTGAATTCGACGTTAACATCGTTGTAGAATGGTGATATTTTGGTTGTGAAATGTTTATACAGCCCATGAACGATCATCATATACTGAGTAAAGTCTCCGTGGCCGTTTAGCGCTTCTAATACTGCTTCTATCTCAGATGAGTCGAAGCCAAGAACTTTCCTTAAATCGACGAAAGTGCGACAGAGCCGTCTCTTGTGCTCTCGCGATAATTCAACGAGTCTTTCTACCCTGTGCATGTAGTACATCGTAGTGGGTCGATTTCGAAACCCTCCTTGCTCACATGGCCGTCCTTCGTCCAGTATTCTCCCAATTCTGTTTAGGATGACTAGAGGGAAAAAATTTATAGACGACAGACAGCAGGCAGATTGGGCGACAGTTGCTGATATCGCGGACGTCACACTTCTTGAACAACAACATGATCCTCCTGGTCTACCACTAAATAGGGACCTTGCATTCAGACAGGTGACGTATCAAGAGCCGAGCCAGTATGTTTATGAGGACTGGCGGAAGGTTCTTCAGGTGTTCTGGTCTTATCCTGTCGGGACCTGGTGTTGTTCGATTTTTCACCGACGAAATGGCTTGTCGGATTTCGGAAGGGGAGAACAGGTGGTATCCATCCTCCTTTATTTCATGTGACGGAAGGTGGACGTGGCTATCGAAGAGATCGGAACAGTAATCGTGAATGATTTTCTCCACTGCCTTTCTGGACGCTGTAACTGTTCCGTACGGGCGTCGGAAAGCAATCATTTTTTGTTTTGCATCGAAGCTTCAGTGGACTTCGGGAATGCTTTTGCCAGCTTCTGCAACTTCAACCATAAGTGCTGCTCTTCTCTTTTTCAGATCTTTGATCGCTCTCTGCGTTGTTTTGCAAATTCGCACGTGCCAGTTACCAGTAGCTCGTACGATTCCACGCTGGCGTACGAGCTGCAGGGTTTCTAGAGACAGAAGTCTCCTGGTGACCTTCGAACTCTCAGCTTTCATAGAGCTAACGTGAAGATGGTGAATGAACTGATCGCATTCCTCGTTGATGTTATCGAGTTTTTCGGTTTTCGGACTTCATCTATTGAATTTAGCGGTTTTTCTCTTTTCCGCAAAAAATGAAATCTTGCACAAAGGAGGCGATGGTCTGACCAGTATAGGATTTTGGGAAAACAGCGATATCGGTAAGGCAAAACCTTCGGTTTACTGTGATGTGGTCTATTTCATTAGGGTTCTCTCCACTGGGAGACTGCCACGTTCAGCGTTGAGGGTGGAGCTTCTGGAATTACAAGTGACCATGAATGGTCTTGGTCGTCATGACAAAATCAGACAGCTGCCCACCCTGGTCGTTCCATCTAATCCGTGGGTCTCAATGTGACGTTATTCAGACGTTCTTCTAGGTCCAATATCTCTGAAGATTACCTTCAAAAATTTGTGGTCTTCTCCTTAGAACTTCTGGAAGTCCGTATAGAACGCTCCGACTTCTTCTTCGTCATAGTTTGATGTCGGTGCGTAAACGACAAAGATCGCCAAAGCCGGTATTGATCCACATTTCCTAAGTCGCATACGTCCGATTCGGGTTATTAGTTCAAATGAATCCATGTTCGCGGTCAAACTCGTGTTAACCAGAACGCTGACTCCTCTACTGTCGCATGTTCCGCGGAACAGTTCTTCTCCGGTGTCATAGACGGCGTTAAATGGGTGGCGCCTTATCGTCTCGGCCAGGCCGATGACGTCGTACTTTATCTTTCTCGCTTGCATGATCAAGTCTTCTATCGAGGACTCGGATGCAAGGGTACGTGCATTGTAGATACAGATCGTCACCTTAGTTCTTTGCCATAGAATGGCCCTGAGATTTTTGTAGGCTCTGTGTTCTCGTCGCACTAAACGCTGCCGAATCGGGGGCTTTTCGGGATCAGGAGAACGATGCCCGTTTACTTCACCGTGTTTAGATTTTTTCGTACAAAAAGCATTAGAGATAAAAATCTAGTTTTCCCATCCACATCAATTTTTTGCTGTCGGCGAAATCTTGCAGCTTAATCGGGAAAGCAGATAAAAACAACATATCGTCAAATATGTCGTCCACTTGGCTGTGTTAGGAAATTTTTTAAAAATTTGTTGCTATGACCCTTATCAAGGTACCTCGCAGTATCCGCTTAAGTGCGAGCCTACGACACGCGTTGCCATGTGGTGGATAGAGCAACTCAAACGCGGCCCAACGGCAACCTTGTACTGGCAATCAGGTAGATTCTGAATAAAAAAATTAAGGTTTGGGTAGGCGATTTTGATTACGCATATTCAGATTGTATCCTACACGTGCTTCTAACTAATTAGCTTCTCCACTGCAAAAAGCTATCGCAACCCTCTCTCCCACCCGATCTCGGCAAGCTGCTCCTGTGTATCCTAATTATGCACTTTAACTTTAACAGATCACCATTGCAAACGACACTTCCGACTATCGCACATTCCGCCTGTTTCCTACAAGCTCTTTTTTTCAAACCATCTTCAACAGTAATAACAGAACACTGGGCAAAAGAAGCGATGCAAGAGTTCGGGTTCCGAGAAGGATTTGGCAAGATGCACTAGACTATACCCACGCATTAATGCAACTCCTTAAAATGACATGAAAGCATAGAAGGTCACGTACTCTCACTTATTCGCCGCTAAAAAGGCGTTCTACACAGTCATGTGAAACAAAGGCGGCCATGGAAGCTAAGCACGCCCTAGATCGAGCAGAACCTGAAGGTTTATACCTACACACGACAACCACAACTGACGACTTCGATGGCATTCAGAAGACTCAGTCAACGACCAACGGGAATACCACCGACAAAAGTGATATATAAATATGTATATATATGTATATATATACATGTCTACATATATAATTATATATATGTAGATAAAAGATCATCCGGGATATAGTGAAGAGGACAAAGAACACCCGACTCTGTGCCCACCTTTTCGACTCAACGGTACTTCCACCTATCCCGTTTCATACAAGGGAAGGGATCCGAAGCTCCGACCTGCGCCAACAATCAAAAATCAAAGATGCTGTTCTGTACGCCAAACAGTCGAAGATAAGGTGGGCCGGACACGTAATACGTATGAATGACAACCGATGGACAAGAGCCGTTAGTGACTGGATTCCTCGGCATGTTAAACGCACTGCAGGAAGATCACCGACTCGATGTTCAGAGTTCATCACGAAAAGCCTAGAAGAAAGATATGATGCTCGACGAGACCCTAGAGCGAGCAGAACCCACTGGGCTACTCTTGCACGCGACAGGGGAAAAGTGGAGGATTTATTGGCGCCCGCTCGAGTCACTCGATGATCAACGGGACTACAGGTGATACAGGTGATACAGATAAAAAATAAACCAAAACTCTTCTGAGCAATAATTCTTAACGTACTACGTTGTTCGAAAAACTAATGTCTTACTTTTAATTTCATTTTCCTTGTATATGTTTCAACAAAAGCTTCTTTTTTTCAAATGCTGCATTATTACATGTCGTTCCGAAGCTCACTTCATACATCTTCACTTCACTTACAACATAGTTATGTTTTTGATAAGTCTCCAAGGCTAGGATTCCAGAAGTCAAAAAAAGAACGCTTAACAAATCTATTTTGAGAACACATATCTGGGTGGCACGCAGCGCTAACGGCTCGAAACACTAATGCGGTATGGACCAAGGATGTGTTAAGCAACGCAAAAGACGATGTAGGTTCGGAAAATTTCGTAGCGATGAAGGTTGGAGAGATTGAAGACGTCCTTCTACTATTTATGAAGATGAAATGAAAAGTTTGGTGGAGGGAAATAGATATTCAGTTTTTCGAGAACTTGCACAAGAACACAGTGTAGCTTGTCTACTGTTCCATAGCATACAAAGAAAACTGGAAAGTCGAAGAAGCTCGGAAATGGATGTCGCACGAACTGGAGTACAATCAAAGAAATCGCCGTTCTGGAGTATAGTCGAGGCATCTACTGCGCAACTAAAACTATCTGTTTCACGCAGGTATTTTGGTGCACAATGAGAAGTGGTTTCACTAAAAAAAACCGGCAACGATTAGGTGGTTAGACTGCGAAGAAGCTCCGCAGCACTTCCTAAGACAAAAAATGCACTAAAAAGAATGTCACATCGTTTCGTGGTTTGATGTTGGTTTAATCCACCGTGTTTTCGTGAATCCGAGTGACGATTACATCGTAGACGTATGTTCAGCAAACCAATGAAGTGCACCAGAAACTTCGACAGGTGTTCTCCGCATTACTCAAGAGAACGGCACCAATCATTCTACACGAATACGCGCGGTCACACGCCGCATTACCAACGCTGCAAAGACTGAACGAGCTGAGCTACGAAACTCTGTCTCATCCAACATACTAGCCAGACTTCTTGCCTACCTAGCACCACTTCTTCAAACACATCGACAACATCCTTTGCGAGGAATGCTTTAGAAAACAAGCCACTGCCCAAACTGCACTCTTCGACGCCTACAGAAACCCAACTCTATGCAACCAATACAAATGCATTCAAGTTCCTCGTCGCCAAAACTGTGTAGGTTCTAATAGTTTTTATTTCAATTAATAAAGTTTCCTGTGAGTTGAAACATCCCACTTTAAAAATACAGTTTGAAATCCGCCAATAATTTCCGAGCAATCTAATAATTTGCTCCAACTACTGCTGGAGAATTTGGTTAAACCAAAAGCTCAGCATTAAGGAAGCCAACAAAACGGCGGAATTTGTAACAGGTGTTAGAGGCCGCAAACATGAGGAACTATTAATGTGTTGTATAAAAAATAAAGAATGGAAATCTTTCTCACTCACTGAATCTTTCTCCGACTTAACTATTTCCATTTCTAAAGGTAAAAGTTTCCACTGGCATTAGAGTTAGTTTTATATTCTGAATTTAAAGGACACTAAAAGTTTCAGCAAATAGTGCCAAAGATCATATTATGAAAAAAGTGCATATGGTTTGTAAAACACAAAAAGCAAATAATGTTGAGAGAAGATAAACAATGAAGAGTGAATTGTCAAATGCCTCGAATTTTCCTGGGTTCTACCACAACACTGCACATCCGTTTTTTGGTTGCTTAACACGCATGACGAAATCAACATTCTAAACACTTTTTTTGCAGATTCGGAATGTACAGGTATCACATGTATCACCTATAATTCCGTCAATCACAAGCACAATCAGTTCCACCCAGCTGAGTCCACTTGCTGTAGAATATTATACTTTTACCACTACACCATGCGGGTCCTTCGTTTCGTCTGTCTCCCAGCTAGTTCTATCGATCTTTTGCCATCAGCAATCACCCGTCAACGGGATTGATCTGCGGAGCCCAAATCAGCATTGAACCCAGCTAAGCTGAGGCTGTAGTTATAACCACAATTTTAACCTTTTTATTTACTGCCTACTCTTTTTAATGACGGGGTATATTGCGAAATATAACTTGGCATTGCTGATGGCAAAAGATCGATAGATCTAGCCTGGGAGACAGACGAAACGAAGGACCCGCATGGTGTGGTGGTGAACGCGTTACTCTCCGGAAAGGACAATAGCGCGTTCGTTCCCCACCATAGGCACCTGCGGTCCAGAGTTCTGCAAATATCTCAGCTTCATTGAAGTTATATTTCGCAATACACCCTGCCATTAAAAAAGAGTAGGCAGTAAATAAAAAGGTTAAAATTATCATACTTTTGTTAACTTTTTTTATTTAGTGTCTATTAGAATTTTTCACGGTAGGGTACTATGTGTGATACAACCACAACGATGCTGAGATATCTGCAAAACTCCGGACCACAGATGTCTGCGGTGGGGAATGAACGAGCTATTACCCTTTCCGAGGGCTAAGGCGCTCACCACCACACCATGTGGGTCCTTCGTTTCTTCTGTCTCTCAGCTGGTTCAATCGCTCAGTGCCATCTGCAAACAGGCGAAACGAAGGACCCGCATGATGTGGTGTTGAACGCGTTGGCCCCCAGAAAGGGTAATAGCGCTTTCGCTCCCCACCGCAGACACCTGTGGCCCGGAGTTTTGCAAATATTTCAGTATCATTGTGGTTGTATTATACTTTTCGTATTAGCGCTTTTGTTCTCTGTGTTTTCGGGGAAACCATAGCCACATTGAGGCCTCCGCACTCTCGTGTGGTATAACTTTATCATTTTCTGCACTTCTAAATGAAAATTTTGAACATCTCAGCATCGGAGACCATGGTGAAAAAAATGGAATCTGTACATCAAAGCACATCCAAGAACAAATTGAAGTTGATTACTCAAATTCTAATATGGGTCAATGGACGAAATTTTCACTACCACGCTCATGGCGACAGTGAAACACAATCCACTGGATCTTCTGCGCTTAGAATCTGACATTCACATGGACGCAGACATCCCAACCCTGTTTTCGTTCGGCGGAAAATTATTGCTTCACGGTAATCTATGAGTTCGCTCAATTTTATAGTTACTTATACTATAGATTTATCTATTTTGCTCCAACTAAGTAATACTTTAAGGCGAGAAAATGAAAGCAAAGAAAAAAAAACAAATGCTTAAAGGTAAAACATTAAATGAAGATATCCTCCAAGCAACATACCAACGAAAAAATAAAAATCCCAAGTTCCATTTTTGGTTGTTGGCCACGAATACACTGACACCAATGTAGCAAAATATAAAACTTTCAAGAACAAATGAAATCATCTGGAAGATAAATAAGTTAAACACACAATAAAACTTTTTAATAAAAAGGATATAAAGCGAAAAATAAACCTGGAAGAACTGTTTAGTCGCGACTTGAGACTCCATAGAAAGATTGTTGTATGTATAATGTGCTTGAAATATACCGCAGAACAATACAGATACGATACCTGAAAATAATATTAAAGTCCCTCAGCATCAAAAATGTCATCATGTAAATAAAAATGTATCAATATGAAAGCAGTAAGGATAAAATGGGCATGATATAAACAGCAAACGATAACGTCGACTATACTGTGACGAGAACTGAGTCTTTCTCTACGTAAACACTTTAAGAAAAACACTGTAACAGTTCCAAAAACACCAAAGTTAAAAGGTCAACAGAAGACATTAGGAAAATTTAAATACTACAAATTGGCGCATTTGCCAAGCCGCATCTTAACAAATTATGCATATACAGATACATAACTTACATATACATGTATAACATATGAGTGTAATACAATACATCTCACATGTACGTATGTATGTATATACACACATACATGTGTATATATTACGTGTATGTATAACATCTCTAGCTCTTATGTGGTCTCCTTAAAAAATCCCGGTAATGTTAACTCATAAGTTTCCATTACTCTAAATAAAATTAGATGATTTCGAAAAACCAATTTTCACTTCACGTCAGCATGAATAAACCACGTATTTTGTCCGCATGAAATCTCCTCGATTAGCCGAATCAAAGTTGTGAACATGTATTTCGGTTTTGAATAGCTAAAGTTTCCGTGACCTCGTCTCCCTTAGAGTCTGGAGAGGAAAGGAATATAAATTACCGATGAACATGCTATAATTTCAAACGCAAAAATTGAAGAGCCCAAAATGGCTGCGACTGAAAACAAAATATGTGTTATCAAATTCGAGCTAGCTCATCGAAGACAGTTCGTCAGAACGAAACAACTTAGGGTTGTATTATGCAAACAAGAATTTAATGGAGGAAAATAAGTATTAATCTATAATGTAAATAACGCAAAGCATACCTGTTAGTCCTACAACTTCCCCAAGAAGGAATGAAATATAAGATACAAGTACGAAAAGACTGCTCTCCAGTAAAGGATGCTCTGCAATAGCCGTCATCTTTGTAATAAGTGCATTACCACATCCAAGGAGTGAACCCAAAAGGAGGGAACCAAAAAACACATAGGCGAATTTCCCTAGTGCGTAAACCAGTTCGTTGGATCCACCTTCGCTCCCAGACGAAAAATTGTCTATGGTGCTGAAAAAAACAAAACAGTAACTGCGTGAAAGCAGTCATTTGCACCATCAATAAAAACTGCACCATAACAAACCTAGCCTTAATTCGTATACATACAAGATCAATATTGGTCAAAATGGCGCCGATGCTATTAATTACTCTACCACTCAAATTACCTACTTCTACACTTGTATAAAAAAAAACATGGTTGCGAGGTATTTTTATTACAGAAAACAACTTTATCTAAAATAACCTTACTTCGATAGTACTATGGCAACAGCATCGTTTAACGCACTCTCTCCGAAAACTAAAGCAAACAGATCGGCTTCAACATCCATGTCAGCGAACAAAGAGATTACAGTAACTAAAATATTTACAAATACAGCTAGAACAAGTCATATTCATGACACCACGACGACCAATGACTCACCAGGATCAGTGGCAGAAATTACAGCGCCGAAAAAAATAAGCTCTTGGAAAGAAAAGCCCATTCCAAACATCTTTGTAAAAGCATACATCATACACCTCAATCCGTTTCAGGCGGATTTTGCATTCCCACATAAAACTCTATCACAAGATTCATTAAAAGAAAACGTACCCTGTTGCAAAACAGGAAATCGTCGTACCAACAAATACGAAAGCTAAGATACTGCCGATATTTCGGAAGAAATGACGCTTTTTTAAACTGTAGCCAGCGTTAAAGATGATTGGTGGCAACATTATATTAAAGAATATTTCGGGAGAAAACGCACTCTGAAGATATTCAATCTATTTCGGAAGCATATTTACATGTCTTTGTACAACGGTTGAGATCTACATGCTACTAGTAAAACAATATCATTTGATATTTTAATGACCCGTGAATACGAAGAATGGTGCAAGCCACTGCATATTACACAATTTGGCGTCATACTGCCGCCTTGCTAACACTTGTTTAGATTTCTGAGAAATGCCTTTTATGGCTTTTTACAGACGGTCACCAGAGGTCATCGTTTACGCATGACTGGAACGGAATTTGTCACGCAGACGCTAGGTGTCCCGCAGGACAACTCATTTTGGCGCTGGACTGCTTCTAACAGGATATCTGAATCTTAATGACGAAGTACTCAGTATAGACGACCAGCTTGGGGAATCGACACCATGTTATACATTGCACTGGACACCTAAGAAGCATCCATGAAAATGCGATAAACCATTAGGAGGAGCATATAAACGGTTGGTTTAGGAACTGCACTAATGAATGAAACAGTTTTCTACTTTTTCTTAAGATAAATACTATATAACCATCAACAGCTAGAAGATAATTTTAAAAGCAAACAAAGACTAACTATAGAAAATACAGTGCGGTTCTAAAGATCACAAACTGTAGTATTTATTGCCTTAACGCATTCGCAACAATGCGCAGTAATCTCAACGTATGTATACTGAGCTTTCAATTTTAAAAACCCAAATAATAGTGAATTTCGATAATTGAAATAAAACCAGTACAATCCTGCACTCCTTCAAACAAGCTAACTTATTCTACCTATCCAATATTCTCTTTTTCCACGTCGAAGATTTTCAATGTTCTCAGCACCCAAATTCGACCGAGAATTCTGCAATTTTTATCGTACCCCTTAAAAATTCTATAACTTTTATTTTACGCCTTAATAAGCGATCTCCAACAGGCAACTCGCAGAGATAAGTGGCGCTCAGTCTAACCGAGATGGCGGATAGGGAGGTTAAGCAAGGACCAAAACCAGCCATTTGACTCACCTTCACATGGACATGGATTCAGAAAATGGAACCGTTGCTTCTACTGTGTCAGATTGACGTGAACGTTCTGTACGCATGCAAACAGATTCATTCGTACGTTAAATGCGACGGTTCATCCCTCTATGTTCGTCTTATTTATCGACAATTGTCAACAAAAACCCTGCTGTGCCAAACATTTGTCGAATTCCACATGAAAAGTAAGAGAAAATGTACTAGATAGTTGACGATTTAACAGCGAACCACACGAGATTCGTCACATTTGTGTTGACCGTATCCCCCTACAGCGCATTTATAAAAGATATTTGCATTAAAAGATCCGCACTTTTTAATTGGGTACGCAACAACTAAAATGAACTCTATCGAGTCCAACAACTTTCACGTCCAATAAGTGCGTACTTGACGCAGAAAAAAAAAGTTTGAAAAATTTGGGCGTTTGTTTCACCACAGAACTTTCCTTGGGCAAAAAATTCAGCCTTATTAACTGCGTATGGTTGGCAGCCAGCCAACTTCAAATAACAGAACAATTGTTGCTTAAACAATGTTTCACTACAACCAACGGATCTTGTTCGGAGCTTTGCTGGTTTAGCCACCGTGTTTTCCCGCAGTCCCAAGGCCAGCCTGGCCAAAGTCTGGTCCAGATCACCACCACCACAAGCACTCACCGCTCTTGTGAATCAGAGGGAGATTTGTTACTATGCGATTAGTTTGATACCAGGACGGTGACATATCCTGGTATTGGTTTACTCTTAGCTGGGCTTCCCGACAGAAACGCCGGACTCCCTCTCAGCTTGGGAGACCCCACCAGAGGGTTGAATTCCTCCGCTGTACATCGCAGCCCGACACCCAGGAACACCTCCCAGTTACGATGAGGCGGTAAACCGTCAGGAGGATTACAATTTCAACGAAATTATCATTTTTTAGTTGTTCATTTTCCATCTGGGACAGGCTTTAGCGAGGCTGTCCTCGGGATGGGACAAGGAACCACAATGGCTTAACCAGCAAATCTCCGAAAAATGCTGATTGTGCTGGGGTCCGCACAAGCAGTGATGACGGGCCGTTCAAGTATCAAGTATCATTTTCCATATCTAGCGCTTGACCAGTAGGTACAACCACCTGTCTAATAGAATTTACGACAATGACAATTACTACTGGTCTTCCTACTTCTATTACGATGCCTAAAAGATGTTTAAGCGCTTTCACTGTAATCTGTTGCCTTCTTCTCCGTACTCTACCGAAAGTGCAGCCATGAATCCACTTTCATCCGAAAGAATATAACTACTCACTTTCTGCTCGATTTTCTGTTCATTGTGTTTCTTTTTGTCAGCATAGAAACCTTCCATCAATTCATAATAAAATGAGACATGTGGCCCAGAGACTGGTCCGACCTCCAACCTGCAAGTTAAAATACTAAAGTGGCACTGATTTATATTCAGCTCATATGCCACTGAAACGAAATTTCGCTAGTCGGAAGTTTCGCCAACAGTAGTATAATTAGGTAGTGTTTTTGGAAGAAAATTGGTCTATCACAATGACATTACTTGATATGTCGTCGACTCTTCTTTGTTCTCAAAATTTGAAAGGAGATGTTCCTCGTAGTGGTAAATGACTACTGAGCATTTGACTAGTGCTTAGGAACATCGCACAACAAAAGAATGAGTAAAAAACGTTTTAACCTGAGATAATCTGGAGGTTCCTCGGCAACTCTACGATCTTTAAGGACAACGTCAAATGTTTGTGACTGTAATAAACCGATGTCGAAGTATCGAATTACGAAACCGATCAGTAATCCGTAGAACAACGTAAGGCCTGTCTCATGCACAAACATAAACCTATAGTGTTTAAACAGCCACGATGTAAGAACTATTACCACTAACACAGAAATGTAGGTAAGCAGAATTATGGAGTCGATGCGATGGATATTTTCAGCTCTCTGAAGCAAGAAAATAAATCCACTAGAACGGGAATCTGGGACAAGAAGCAGTTCAAACTCACGAGCAAAACAGTGAAAGAGTATAATTAACAAAGATGGATCAGAAATAACTCACCCTCTGAGCAGCCATTTCGAGATGAGACATTTCGTTGCTGTGTGGAATAGCTAAGTCAGTGCATTGAATAATTAGAAGAATACATATAATTCGAAACATCTCCCGGCGGAAGTCCGACAACTCCGAACCGAACAGCAAATCTGAAAAAAATCAAAGACTGGCGACGTGATTAGTAACATTCAATACGTTGCTTTTTTTCTTGAAAAGCACATAAAAAGGTTGTCATTATACTACTTACTAATAGTACCAAAAGTATCTACGGACTTTAACAATTAATAATTAGTATAAGAACAATCTAGGGGCGCGCGTAGCGCAGTGGTCGGAGGCGCTTAGCAACACCCATGAGGTCGATCGACGCGCCCCAGGCTCACCAAGCCTTCCATCCCTCCGGGGTCGGCAAATTGGTACCAGACTCGTCCGGGAGGATAGCAGCACTGGCTCGATATGACAGTAGACCACCGCAAGTAATTGTAAAGGCCAGATATGTATTCAGTCACCTCCAAGGATGCTTAAAGAAGTCGAATGCATGGCGCATCCCTCAGGGGATTGGTCAACGCCGAGAGCTTTACGCTTTTTATCCTTTATAAGAGTAACCTCGTCGGTGCATATCAAGAAAACAGCGACGTATTGACCAATGCCAAATTAGGAATCAATAACGACCATCTGATCGAACAATATGGCTCACTGGAAACGAATACGGTGAGGAGTCTGAGGAGAATCAGCACAAGCACTGGCGATCAGCAGACATACAACGGTAATACAACGAACGAATGATAGCAAAGACATGAAATATTCTTGTAAAAGCGATGCGTGAGGATAGCGAAGTAATCGTGACGTCATTTGTAGTAGTGTATAAATAGAAGAGGATATGAAACCCTACTCGAGAAGATAACAGGCCAACTTAAATGGAATCCTGTAGGATCAATACTTTACTTAGAAAAAGATAAGAGATCCAACCCTGTATGCACGTATCAGTAACGAATCACCAGAAACTCAGCAGGTCTGATCGTCAGTTGAAGTCAGCAAGGTTACTTGTACATTCGATGCTCAGCTGGACCTATCATATAACATAAATGTCGGATGGTGAATCGATATAGCACTTCGTGCATGACCCCATGACAAAACAATGCATTCAAATTTCGCGTAAATCAATAGAGACAAACATGTACAAGTTGAAGCACGCGCCGTCAGGTGATCAGTACGACTTCCAACAGGACATAAGGCATAGAAGAACAGATCAGACAGACCAAAAAAAAACTGGATGGGTACGTAAACTTAGTGTCTCTAGTGCATCTACACTAGTTACGTCCTGAAGAAATTTCTAGACAATGCCTGCAACTCCGCTGAAACATCGCCCGACAGAGGAGTGGACGGAAACGGCCTGTTCTGCAATGGCACTACGCGCACACTGAAATACGCACAAATTCTAGCATTCCTCAATAGATTAGTTGTGTATTACTGTTTTCAAGTTTTCAAAGTGCCCAATCTGATTTAATCTTAAAATGAGTAACAAGTATTGTTTTGTTGATGAAGTTATGCCAGGTCGGCATGAAATCATCGCAATGATCAAACTAGAACTCGCGTGGTGCAGTACTCTACCCGAGTGCACTTACCACGACTACGATGGCCAACCAGTCATCGCAAAATGACCGAAATGGAGAATCGACTCGAATTCTTACCGATTTGATGGCAACATCGTGTAAGGTCATCGAGGAAGAAAGAACGCTGGTTGTTGTTTTCGTCGGAAATGAGTGAAGAATGGTATTTGCATTTAAAAGAACGATTTTACACCACTCCGATGAGTAGGATGAAGTTAAAGGAGCCGAGAAGTAGATTCGTGAGACTGGACGTATTGTCGTTTCTAACACTGTTATATACATGTTAGCAATATTCGCTCAGCTCTAACGATATGTTTATTTATATATCTTATGAACTGGTCTTGTTGAACCGATGCGAGGTTGATGCAAGTTGTTGTTGTCGTCGTCGTTGTTGTTGTTGTCGTTGTTGTTGTTGTTGTCGTTGTTGTTGTTGTTGTCGTTGTTGTTGTTGTTGTCGTTGTTGTTGTGGTCGTTGTCGTTGTTATCGTCGTTGTTGTCGTTGTTGTCGTTGTCGTTGTCGTTGTTGTCGTTGTCGTTGTTGTCGTTGTTGGTCGATGGCTGACGTTACAGCGACTTCGCCTTTTTCTAATTTCGTTTCGGCAGTTTTTCTAACGATATTATCAACTCCCGTTGCTAAATGCAAAACCACCATATGCACTCGGCGCTGATCAATCCCTGAGGGATGCGCCATTCATTCGACTTCATTGAGCATCGTTGGAGGTTACTGAATGCATATCTGGCCTTTACGATAACTCGAGGTGGCCCACCGATGTATCGAGCCAGTACTGCTATCCTCCCTGACAAGTCTGGCACCAGTTTGCCGACTCCGGAGGCATTGAAGACTTGGTGAGCCTGGTGCGCAAGGATCGATCCCATGTATATTGTAGAGCGCCTCCGACCACTGCGCTGCACTTGCCTTGTCATGCTTGATCCATTAGAAATCACTGTCGTTTAAGTAAATGACGCAATCCAGCTCTATTGCTGCGAATACAGTTGAGAATAACGATCCATGCTCTTTAAAAGTTTTCTATTTAAAAAATTATGTACAGCTCAATGCTTGAGATGAACTACCACATATAAATGAGAATAAATTAGGGAGAGTAGAGCAATTTCAGAACGGTCAACTCTTCCTTTTTTCTTTTCTATTAGACAACAAGTAATACACATTTGAGTTTTCACTTGCGATGTACTTTATTTGTGTTCTTTTCAAACGAAGGAAGCAAACGATAACTGACGCTACGACCCTTTAGTCGTTTTTCGAGCTTTGTGTTGCGATAGAAGCGTAAAATTGTACTACATTCCACTACACTTTATATCTTTCCTATTAAGTGTTAAGTTAACAATATGTGTTTGTAAAAAATATATGCCATCACCAAGATTTCTTAAAGAGGACTTGGTGATGCATAACGAGGAATGAAACACCACCTGTTATGTACCATGTACAACATTCGAGAACTGTTCGGATAACGCAGTAGTACAGCATTTGATATACTGCATTTCATAGAGTTCGTAGCTTAGCGAGCCCGATTGTGACTATGATACAAAGGATAGATGAAGTCGTGATCGCTATATTTTGTAAAACACTAGTAAAATACCTACTACATCACATTATTAAATGAGCCGGATTCAAATCACTATTCGTTAAGACGCTTGAGGCCACCAATTGTAGATGATATATAAGTGGCTGTCAACGAAGCTGAGATATTTGCAAAACTCTGGACCGCAGGTGCCTATGGTGGGAAACGAACGCGCTATTGTCCTTTCTGGGGAGTAACGCGTTCACCACCAAACCATGCGGGTCCTTTGTTTCGCCTGTCTCTCAGCTGGTTCTATCGTTCTTTTTGCCATCAGCAATCACCCGTTGACGGGATTGATCTGGGAGCCTAAATCGGCATTGAACCCAGTTAAGCTGAGGCTATAGTTATAATCATAATTTTTAACCTTTTTGCTACTGCCTACTATTTTTTGATGGCAGGGTATATTGCGAAATATAACTTCAACGAAGCTGAGATATTTGCAAAACTCTGGGCTCCCCAGATCAATCCCGTCAACGGGTGATTGCTGATGGCAAAAGATCGATAGAACTAGCTGAGAGACAGGCGAAACAAAGGACCCGCATGGTGTGGTGGTGAACGCGTTACTCCCCGGAAAGGACAATAGCGCGTTCGTTCCCCACCATAGGCACCTGCGGTCCAGAGTTTTGCAAATATCTCAGCTTCGTTGAAGTTATATTTCGCAATATACCCTGCCATCAAAAAGAGTAGGCAGTAGCAAAAAGGTTAAAATAAGTGGCTGTATTCTTGCTAAAACACGCAGAGTTGGATGTTGCTCTTCTTTGGTCTATGGTACCACCTATGTCATATGTAATTTCCTTTGATCATCGAGCTATTTAAGAGTAAAGTAGTAAAATGTTCACTTGTCACTTTCGTGCAATAATTCACTAGTCGGCTGTTGGGAAGACGCCGTTCTCGATAACATCGACCAGAAATGCGGTCAGCTCATTCAACATCGACACACTAGCCCTATGAAAGCTGAGAGTTCGAAAGTCACCAAGAGACGTCTGTCTCTAGAAACACTCAAGCTGATATGCCAATGTGGAATCGCACGAGCGACAGGCAACTGCCAGCTCACGTCCGAACATACAAAACAGTGTAGACAGGCGATGAAAGATCTTAAAGAGAGGAAAGCAGCAGATATTGTCGAAGCTGCAGAGGTAAGGCACTCGCGAAGCTCACCAAATTTCGCCAATCACAAAATTAAGATGATTACAGTATTTTCCACGACCGACTCTCCATTAACCTCTGCGTTGATCGAATAATTCACAGTTCTGTTTATCAGCAAACACAAAGTTGTTACTTCATTTTTTTATTTGTAAGCAAGCCGACGTTTCGGCCGATTTCGCCTTCCTCAGAGATTGGAAAGGCCATGTTGGCTGCAATTTGCCAAGCCAAGCACCTCAACAACCAAACAGGGAAAGCACAAAATCCTAGATTTCAACTGCACTGAAAACAAAGTAGCCTCTTCTGATGATTGGTCCACTCCAACGCCCAGACGTAACATTTGCAGGTTCCTGTAAAGGAAAGTGGATTTCTCGTCCGACCGGTTTTCCCTTCCGGAATTCGACATGCTATTTCGCCAGTGAAGAATCGAACAGCACCTGGTCCGGACAAAATTTGATCTGAACACCTGAGAAACCTTCCGCCTGCCCTTGTAAACCAGCTTGCTAGGTTCTTCACACGTTACCTGCCTGAATGCAAGGTCCCTACTCAGTGGAATACCAGGAAGATTGTGCTATTGTTCAAGTGCGGTGTCCTCCGCGATGTCGGCAACTATCACCCAATCTGCTTGCTGTCCATCGTCTACAAACTTCACTCTAGTCATCCTAAATAGGATTGACAGAACACTGGGCGAAGGACAGCCATGTGAACAAGCAGGGTTTCGAAAAGGATTCGGTACTATGGACCACATCCACGTGGTAGAAAGACTCACTGAAGTATCGCTAGGATAGAAAAACCGCTGTTTCGGACTTTCATCGATTTAAGGAGACCTTTTGACGGAGTTGAGATAGAAGCAGTCGTGGAAGCACGGGGAAGCCATGGCATCACTGCTCAATATGTAAAGATTCTTCGTAAACCATATAAGAATTTTGCAGTGAAAGTATCACCACTCTACAGCGACATTAATATTGATGTCAAAAGCGGGATTAGGCAGGGCGATACCACGTAACCAAAATTGTTAATTGCCACTCTCCAAAACGTCATGCGAACACTGGAATACGAATAAGATGAGAGTGAAGATCGATGGTGGACAATTACACCATCTTCTCTTTGTTGACGACATCATTCTTATAGCGCCAAACATTAGCCAAGCGAAGCGTATGCTTGCTGACTTTGATAGCGGTTGTGGAAACAGTGATTTTCGACTAAACTTCACAAAAATGATCATCATGGAGAACGGATTAATTTCTGATGCTCCATTTACACTGTATGGAGCGAATGTCTTCAACTGCTCCAACTACGTCCGTCTGGGTGGAAAAATCAGAAAGATGAGCCACTTAGCTCCAAATTTGAGGACGAGTAAGCGGCGCGCTTGATGAGCTATCAAGAGCACAGCATGCATTGAGGGGAACACAGAGAACACCCGAATCCGTCCCCATCTTTCCTATTCCACGATTCTTCCTGGCATAACGTATGCTTCAGAAACCTGATTGCTACGTAAGAAGAATGAAAGATAGCTCAGCGTTATTGAACGCGCAGTCGAAAGGACGATGCTAGAAGTATCCCACGTCACATAAGTAAGAGAAGGGATCCGAAGCTTGCGCCAACAATCAAAAAATCAAGGATGCCATTCTGTATGCCACACAGTCAATGATGAGTTTAGCCTTACAAGTTGTGCGTTTGAATGATAACAGATGGACAAGAGCCGTTAGTGACTAGATTCCTCAGGATATCAAACCTACTGCAGGATGACTGCCGACCCACTTGTCAGAGTTCTTCACGGAAGCCCTAGAAACAAGGTATGATGCTCAACGAGTCCGTAAAGCAAGGGGAATCCACTGGGATACTCTTGTAAGCGACAGCGAAAAATGGTAGATTTACTGGCACCTTCTGGATTAACGGGACAAGGGGTGATACAAGTGATTGCGCACGTATGGGCACAACCATCAGTCGTTGGCGTAAATTGAAGCTTCGATTTGTCGCACTTTCTTGTCCTAATGATCTTTTTTTTCGATTATTTATAAAAAGCCTTCTTCGGAAAGTGACAAAATCGGAATGGGTAATGAGCACAAGAGTACGACGGGTGCAGCAACACTTCCTAACAAAACACATGAAAGCTTCTCTATCCTTTCCATGGTATGAGGTCATGTTTTTTTTGCACTGAATAGTGATTAGCCATTGATTCCGTGCATGTCATAACATGCGTCCTGAGACTGTATTGGATATGTAATACCAGTAGCGTTTCCTAAAGGATTGTTTGTCTCATGCACCGCATCTTAAATCGCCGATGGCCCTCACTACATGTTTGGTCGCAGCAAACGACGGCTGTATTGCGAGGGAGGAAGGTGTTCCCTATACTCGAAGCAGATGAGCAACTGAGTTAATTTAGGCTATCGAAGCTCATGCAGCATGTATTCTCAGGAGTTCAAGGGTAGAGTTGGAATACGATATCCACTTATAATGATGGCTATTTTTGACCCACCACTTGTTCCATCCGTGTGGCAGGAATTATGCACTACGCCAGCACTGCCATCCTTTCCTGACAAAAGATAGAGTGGGATTCGTCGGAGATTTTTTAGACTGATCGGGTGAAAGGAGTCCGGGTTCGATGTAGTTACAGCACCTGAAGCATAGACAGATTATGACCCAGAATTCTGTAACAGATTTCTAATCGTAGGCTTACTCGAGCGGTTTGCTCTCTACTGGATTCGATTTGAAACGACTACGAAAACCTACGTCGTCAAAACGACCACCTTGGGACCACCGACTAGAATCAACGCGGTTCTGAGAAAGGCAAAGATGCGCAAACGTTATCCCAAAAAATGTTGTTGTGCCAACACCGTTTCAGCTCCTCCATGCAGAAAGATGCTGATAATTGGTACCGTGATTTAATTAAAGTTAGTTATTTGGAAATCTTAGTCTTGTTTTCCAAATTCTGTTACCAATATAACACCTGCGTATTTGTGACAAACTACTGTTGGCAAGAAGTCCAGTTGCCGAGAAAAGTTGTTTGGTCCTAATTAACAACCAGCATATAGAAGAAGACTTGAGATTACCTATAACTGCTAAGCCGGCAGAGAACCCCTTATTTTTAATGGGGTGGCTTTAGGTAATTCAACAAGATCATGTATCATGGAGGATACCGTTCTAGCTCACATTTCATGATCTGAAGAGAAGCATCCAGGTCAACACAGACAAAACAAGCATTGAGAGAATGAGCAGCAAAAGTGTGCCCATCCACTATTCCAGAATTCCAAGCCTCCTAGGAAGATACACAAACACTTCAATTTCAGACGCCACTTTCATAGAATTATACAAGGTTACTTAATTGGATACCTTGATCGCCCGTCTTCACTGGTTATGCGGGCCCCAGTATAACCTCCATTTTTTTCGGAGTTTTGCTTGTTTAGCCACTATGTCTCTCTGGAGCCGCAAGGTCAGCCTGGCCACAGTCTACCCAGGTCGTCACCACCATAGGCAGTCGCCGCCCTTGTGGATCAGAGGCAGATTTGTTACTATGCGATTAGTTTGATACCAGGACGGTGACATATCCTGGTATTGGTTTACTCTTAGCTGGGCTTCCCGACAGAAACGCCGGACTCCCCTCTCAGCTTGGGAGACCCCACCAGAGGGTTGAATTCCTCCGCTGTACATCGCAGCCCGACACCCAGGAACACTTCCCAGCCATGACTAGTTGATAAACCGTTGGGAGGTATATAAATATATATATATATATATATATATATATATATATATATATATATATATATATATATATATATATATATATATATATATATATATATATATATATATATATATATATATATATATATATATATATATATATATATATATATATATATATATATATATGCAAGGTTACACTAAATTGGACACACTTTATTATTCCTGTTGCAGTTCCACAGCTGTCATTCTAAAGTTTTCGTGCGTATTCTATGATAAATAGAACATCTATAGATTAAGATATACACTAATTTTGCCTTAGGAATATTGTATAAATCACAACGGTGGTTTCGAGCAATGCCGTGGGAAAAAATCGAGGTGGTGTAAATATTATGGTGAGGTGATTCATAAAAAAACAACATTTTTTCGCACTCGTCCATTTAAGCCTAGCAAAAAATCAGAGTTGTCTTCTATGCTGATGATTTGATTCGAGCATGGTAGTAGGTGCGAGTCCCATACAGTGGTCTGCGGAATAGTGCAGCTGAGAATACAGCCGGTTGATTATGTTTAGGAACACGTCCATCCAATGTGTGGTGGTCGTCCTAGAGAACTTCAGCATCCTCGTGGAGTCAACTGTCCAGTTTTTTTCGTCGATCTGTCATCTGTTCCTCTCATGATAAGACTGGCAATATGTGTATCCCTATTGATATTTCCTGGATCTCGAAGATAGGAAAGGTTCCAAAGATCCGTGCGGCGCATTACGGCTAGGTATTTCATGTGTCCGTTATATTTTAGAAAACGTGGTTCAAGAGCAGTGTAAGCAGTGCGCAGTATTCTTGACGCGGTTGAGGTATGAGGCCTACGTAACTGCTGCACAACAGAGCGCTGGAAGGACTGTTGAATCGAAAAAAGTGAGCGCGGAGTTTTGTGTCCGTTAGTTGGTCGATGGCTTCCTCACACTGCCTTCCTTGTTTTTTTCCAGTTCCTCCCTCATGTTGTCCTCCATGCCTATTGAACCCCTAAGGTACACATACAAGGTGTTTTCTGTAATAAGAGAACCATCCATCTGTACTGCTTCGCACTGTGCGTTTTTCATGAACTGGGTCTCTTTGCGATTCATGCGCACTCCAATCGTTTTTTTTGGCTTCCTTGACGTCACTGGTCATTGTCTGGTGCCGTCAGGTAAACAAAGTTTTAGGAGAACATTCCCATTAATTCGTATGCCTTTCTTATCCCAATCAAGTGACTTCATTATTTACTTCAATGCAGCAGCAAAGAGTTTTTGGGGATACGGTGTCGCCTTGCTGGACACCTTTTCCTATGGCTATGGTAAGAGGTCGCTGGAAATCCGTATTTTTGTGGTGCAATCCCTACAACAGTCAGATAGAGCACTTTTGTAGGACGTGTCCACTTTTTGGTCGATAACCGCTGATAGGATTTCTTTCGCCTCGACGCTCCCAAACCTTTTCTCATAGTCGTCAAAGGTCTGGGCTTTCGGCAAGTGGCATTCCTGATAACCTTCTATGACCGTTGAGTCAGTTCTGATGTGATCCATGTAGCAAAGTCCCTGAAGAAATCCTGCTTGCTTAACTGCTTGCACTTTATCCAGTGTCCTTGATATGCGCGTCAAGACAGTATTCGGGAGCAGCTTCCAGAGTACATTCAACAAACATGTCGGATGATTGTTACGAAGATCCCTCAGGTGACCTTTCTTGTGCGGGACGTCTCCCATTTCTCTACGATTTCTTCGTTCCTTTTAAACGCAGGATTTCACTTGGGTTGCGAGAAGCTCATGTAGATTGTGGCTTCCAACTTTAAGAAAGTCGGCAGTGATATTATCGAGACCTGAAGTTATGCGTTTTTTTATGTTCTCTATCACAAATTGAACCTCAGAGGGAAGAATTCCAGGTGTTGTTTCTCCAGAGCCGATTTATGGTGTGAGATCTTGATGTGGAACGGAAAGAGGTAGTGTAGAACTCCTTCATTATCAATTCTCTATCATGGCGCGAATTTCGGTGATCCGATCCTCGTTCATAAGGGCTGACATCGGAACATTTATAACTCGCACAAGCCGCGACGGCATTTAGATTGTTTCTCTTTTGTGCAGCTTCTTACAGTTTCTTCTTCATGTACCGACTAGATCATTCTGGGAGGGTATCCTGCAACTACCAGCTATTACTGGACGTGTTAAACGTGTTGCAGTAGGGCTAAGCTTCAGTTTTCTTCTCATTTCGACAAACTCCTTGGTGGCAATGAAGATGCGCTCTGCATTTCTTGTTTCAGGAACTGAGGTGAGTTCGGCAGAAATTTAGTTCCTTCTGACAAGAGCTTATGGTCCTTAATGGAATCTTCTTTAATCTGTCAATTACTTTTAAATAAGATTTTGTTCGTAATCTTCTTGTCATATTTTTTTTATTTTATTTGACCCATCTTCACGTCTACTGTGCAGATCCCAGCACTTCTCACATTCAATTCGTTTCCTTGCATCCTTATCCACGAAGATCTTCCAACTTTTACGTGTGGATTCCGTTGCCGCTTGAGCATATTCATTTCATCTGGAGGGTCGTAAAATGCTGGTCGAGCAGTTCTCCGTGGAGTCCTGAGATAGCCGGGCTGGCGCGTTCCCAATCGCAGCACAGAGTGATTTTTTTCTCAGACAAGTCCAGTACCAATTCTTCTTACCATATATAGCTTGAATTCTTCTTCTTGATGGATGACACAAATTCTTTCTCAGCTTGCGGCTCAATCGAATGTCCGCTTGAAGAAGGCAGTGATCGGACACAGTACAAAATAATGGGACCACGGGTGCCTCAAGAAGGCCTCATCTTCTGTTTTTATTTATGTGGTCAATCTCCGCATGTGTTTTGACGTAGGGAAATTCCCAATTCCGGAAAAAACGAGTTTGATTGGGAGAGGAATGCCGCAGACATGAGTCCTTGAGGGCGGTTTCCACTCTGATTTCTTCATCCTTATTCAAATTTTCTGGTTCTGTAACCGAAATGAAACCTGTAACATGCTTTATCATTGCCGATAACTTTCTGCAACTGATAACAGAACGCGTCTGATTCGTACCCATCATCTGCATCGGTCGCTGAGTAGTAACTGGTGATTGTATTATTCTTAGACGAGTTGATTGAAGACGGAGAGCGTCCGCATGCGAGGAGAACGGGTCTCGTACGATTCGAGAAGATGGACAATGAACAAGTGGACTATAAAGCCTGCGCCACCGAAATTTCGTAGCGAGACATTTTCTCCGCCTATGAGAAGTCTCCTATTGTTTGGCTGGCACATGTCGGTCTTCTTGTATTTTGTTTCTTGTAGGGAGATCACAACGTATGTGAGGCTAAAGAAATGTGCCTACTCATAGAGCTAAGTCGTAAACGAGGAACGGAAGCCAAAAGTGTTTTTACCTCAACATAGAGTTGGAGAAAAAGCATTATTCTTGTCTGGGAGTCTGTGTGACTTATAAGCTTTCAGGGAAATCATTTGATTCGATTTCCGAAAGTATGAGGCATTACGTGCAAAATGTTACGTGGACGGAGTTCTTAAAGCTGTAACATGTTCACAAAAGTGCTTTCTACTTTGGACGACTAAGTCCTGTTCAGACCAATGTAAACAGAATATCACTGCTTCTTATTCCAAAAATTATGCCCCTTATACCGATTTACCAATACAGAGTAGTATATAGGCAACTATGATGTTATCTTAAAAGTAATATTTATGTAAGAAATATTCATCAAAATCTGGTCGAACCGAGGTCGTCCATCTCATGTTTCTTCCTCTAATAACTTCTAGTTTGAGGTGATTTGGATGAAGCAACACACAAAAATAAATGTCCACATTTCTTCAATGCATTTAACGCCCAGATCTGATACGCTTTCATTTACTGCACAAAGCGATTTGAACACACTTTAGGCATAAGAGTCGCTCAATTAAATTCTGTTTTGAATTGCATACAACATAATTTTTGGCTATCCCAAAAATTTCACCTTGTTATAACTTTCGACGAAGCTGATTTTAGTTTGTGATATTAGCACTAATAAAGTAAAACGCACATTTTTAAGCAGCATTATGGTTATTTAGGGTCACCTCATTTCTATCATGGTCCATATTCAGAAATCTCCCAATTCATTCCACAAGATATGTGTATTCCAAAAAAGTGTTTACAGCTGTTTTTTGCCGGACCATGGCTAGAAGAAAAGACCACAACCAGGAACGATCACACAGCAATAACTGCGATCATAGACACCGCTCCGGATGGATTTAAATGCAACATCCTTCCGCCCAACAATGGGATATGTCATGCGATGCTTTGTCATAGTCATCTCGAAAATTCAGAAAGAAAATCTGTACAGAAGAACCACAATACCAGTTAAATAGAGATACATCTGCGCACACACTTGTGATGATTCCTGACACCGCAATGCAAACCATCTTCGAACTTCTTGTTGAACAGCCACCTCTGTGTGTACAACCAGGGAACTAAAGGAAGAATCGTGCGACTTGGCTCGGCAAATAGCCATCTCCAATGGCTACGAAATAGTAAACCCACGAGATAAGTTTCGAAGGAGAGCGACGCTCAAAAACGAACGGTTTGGCCGAAGCAAAGTCCCGTTAATCTTGCCGCTCATTAGCGATGAAATAGGTGTAGCGATGAAGCGATGCTTAAGAAGGGCAGATCTAGAGGAATCGGTAGCGATAATTGAAATATCACCGAATACTCCTCGTTGTCAGTTAGTTCGTAACCGCCTATATGACCGTCTATGTGATACACAAAATTGCGTAATCTGCCCTTATGGCAAGGACGGTGACTGCAGGAGTTAAGGTAGGATATACCTGATCTCTTGTGGTACTTGCGGAGACGAATATATTGGCGAAACGGGCAGACCTTTATGTATTCGCATAAAAGAACACCTAGATGGCAAACGAAAAGCAAAGCAACGGACGCCACTAGGGTCGCATAGGATACAAAAGCATGGCGGAGATGATTAAGGGCTAAGAGGAAGTCGATCCTGAGAACTTGTGATGATTGTCCAAGTAAGAAAAGCAAGCCAGATGAAATCCATGGATCACTCTTTAGACTTCTCGCATTTATTGCAGCAGAAAAATGGAAACAAATATGAAAATAGAGAGACGAATAGTAAAAAGCCTTTTCGAAACAGATGTTGATACATTAAATTGAAGTACTTCTAGACACTGTTAGGTAGGAAGTAATAGAACGGAGTCGTAGCACTTTCGTGCCGAACAAACACCGATACTAACTACTACAACACGTATAATTGGAGCAATACAGAAACTACATAGCAATACGTCTAAGACTTGAACAAGAGGCATTGGAGCTCAATATCAAGTAACAGAGACGATGAATGATAACGGAAACACTAGAATAAAGCAATAACTGGAGATTTAGAATACGATACAATAAAAATAGAGAAACAGGAAGGTAAAAACATGAAAGAATGTGAATACATCCACCCTCAAACACCACTCCTCAGTCCAGCACAGACTTCCTCCAAGTATTTCCATAGTAATGGGCGTTACGAGGAATTACTATGCACCAGAATGAAATAGAACGCTCCTTTCCATTTTTAATGGGAATTTGTAGGACTACTATCACAATAAACCATCTTTAAACACACCTCCCTACAGAACAGTCACAGGGAAATCCCATCATAAATGTACTTCTACGGTAAGCTATTCCATTGTTTGTACATGGACGGACAAGATTTTCACAAAATGTCCAATGGAAACGTTCCCAACATCTTTGAACCTCCTACCATGGGATACAGGACCATGGATGATACCCCTACACTATCACTGTTCTCTAGAGAAATAGAACAACATAAGAAAATGAGAACTTTGGAAAGCAACGCATACTCTCGAGCAAAATAATTCCTCTTATCTTCTTCGTATTTCAACAGTGACAGGAATGCGTAAACTATTAAAAATTAACAAAGAATATCACTGACACCGGCACGTTCAACTCGTAAATCCTGAGTGATAGGCACAAAACTAGGAGATCGATAAATCAAAAGCTCGCTTCGAAGTTCGCCATCAACTCCATCTGGCTTGTCAAGTCAACATCTTTCGCTAGTTCACGCATACGCCTCTCCTGCTCCTTACGAAGAAGCATTGCACCTTCCTGAGTAAGAACGTGTGAAGTAACACCATCACTGGCTACAAATCTGTGAGATACTCCAGGTTCGAGTGGTTGTTGAAGATAGGTATATTCTTCGCGGTCACCTCTCTGCCCATGATTATTGTCGCGATGAGAATCATGGTAGTTCTCGCAATGCACATTTCCATCACGATAATCATCCTTAACCATGTTACGATCTCCGCCATGACGCGATCCTTTGTAAATGTCGTTTGATATTCCTAAATGGTGGAAGCCACGGAGAAAGTCTCTGGAATATCCGGAAGAGAGGGAAGTAGGACGAGTGTAATCGCTGCGGTTTTCGCCACGAAAAAAACTATGTGCCTTGTCGTGATCCATTCCACCGACGGCACGTAGCCCGTCTCTTTCACGACGACGCTGCTCCTCGTCCATACGCAGTTGCTTTCTCTATATTACGTTCACTTTAAACGTTGTATTAAATTTTCTACCCTAATTTCTTATCTTTAATATAACACATAATCGACAATATTATTAAACGTAATCATGTAACTAAATTACAAATAAACAAAAAAGAAAAAGAACCTTCTCTTCCTTGAGTTTTGCCTGAAGTTTGAATTGCTCTAACTTTTCGGCAGCTTTGATCGACACGAGAGAAGGATTTGGTTGAAGAAATTTCAGAATAGGGACACCTGGAATGTCTCCTATTAAAAACTTTCAATATGAATGCATATATATCACAAATATGCATGACATACTCAGTGTTGAGTTTGGACTTCGTGATTTCACAGCTCTTGTTTGTCCACGGTGTTCAGACCTTGGAGGTCCAGAGGAAGATGGTGTTCCGATAGTCACACTATCGCTGGAGAGCAGCTGATCAAGAACTGTGGTACCTCCCGAAGTGGACGGCGTTGAAGACTTGGTATCGACGACAGGAAGTAATTCGTCAAGAATTGAAAGACCTTTAAACATTTAACTCGTGGGAGCATACCAGCAGAATCAAATTTTTTACGTGCAGAGTTACATGAGTTAAATAAAGTAGCAAGGCGCGAAAATAGCTTACTCGCTGAGCTTGTGCATGTCTTTTGTTTAGAATCTTCATCAGGAAGTAGTTGATCAAGTATTGATACACCTTCAAACACATTTTCGAAAATAAAAAATCGGAATGAAAACAAGAGGTATGGAGTGAATCCTCACCGGCTAAATTGCACTTCGTGGATTTCGAAACCTCATGAGGCACTGCTAAACGGCTACCAGTTAGAAATACGACTGTTTGAAACAAATAACAATGTAGCAATTAGTGAAGCCAACCTGGAAGTGATGGAGAGATGCTGTGTACTCCAGCAGTCCTTCCAGACACACTATGGAAATCACGAGTAGTCGATGTAGAAATGGTAGCATCAGATTTCTTGATTGCCACAATTTGGTTGCCACGGCGACCATGTTTTAGGGAGTCGCCTATCTCTCGATTAGGTTTAGCAGGTAGCTCAGTCAACTTTATTTCACAATGCGTTAAATGAGCACTAGACTCTTCACTAAGAAATAAACCGTAGTCTTCTGCTCGAGCAGTACAACAATCGAATGAAGGTGATAAAGAGACACCACGAGAATAGAAATTTTTGGGACTTCTTATATAATTAAGACGATTGCAGCCATCAAAACCACCTGTCGAATTTCTACGACACAGAGATTGCGAACGATGAGTAGGTGGAAGGGAAGACGGACGTGAAGAAGACGAAGGATTTTCAAGACTCCGAGGGCACATGCGTGGGACTCCCGCAAAGATAGCAGTTACTGGCTTTCTTGAAGAAACACCACTGGCAGTACTTTCAGAGATTGTGGCTTCATTGCGTTGTATATTCGACGCATCAATTATTTCTGAGAGAGCACCCTCCTTGCCAGAACCATCGTTATTATCAACTTCCTGCTCCGAAATGTAAGCAGCACGACCAGCCAGTGCGGGAACATATGATGTTGTAACGGCACTATTCCGTCCATGAACAGATGCTTCAGCCGTCCTTAATTCTGTGCTCACAATACAAAGTTCATGGTCGCTCCTAGGTGACATCACAGAATATGTAGAAGCAACAGCATCAGACTTCGGGATTCGCCGAAAATTATGATTACCGGTGGCTGGATCAGCGACTGGTCCGCTTTTAAGAGCGCTACTTTCAACCTCATTCGAAGATCTGATTGCAGTGGAATTAGACTGTGAAGTCTCACCTTTCTTAAATAAGACCGGTTGAGTTCGTTCCTTTTTCCCGCGAAGAGATTCGGAGTCTAAAATATTTCAGAATAGTTATTTTGTTGACAAGCATTGTCACAAACACTTTTTTACTGTCGCATGCACTTTCATACGATCGAGCGTAGAAATAAATTCGCTGTTGCCATATTTTCCGAAAACACCCTTTTGCTTTTAAAAACAGAACAAGGAGATTTTGGAAGGAAAAGTTGGCAAAGAACTTAGTGCAACCAAATTTAACCATATTTATTGGTAATACAAAAAGACAGGAAACACCTCGATGACCACAATCATTCATCTCCCATGTTGCCTGCAGGAACAGTTCATCAAACTTCACTTGTCCGAGGGAGTCGCTGAACATCATATGTTTTTCCTGTTTTCGTGAAGGGTCGTGAGCAGTGGAAGGGTGGCCAATCCTCCTGCTGTTTGCTTGACACGCCTAGGAATCGAGTTTCTAAAGGTTCTTGTCCACCAGTTCCCAATCAGACGCACCACATGTTCACCCCAACTGCCTTTTGACATGCTGGCATACACAACGGCGTGACTGATCTTTAACCGTTGATGTGGGCCGGAACAATGGAATCTTTTGCTTGCGTGGTTGAGATACTCGCGGCACCGGCATGCCCAATGTGAGTTCAATAACGCTCAGCCACCTTTCACCCCGAATACATAGAGACTACGTTCTTGACGCATATGTTGAGGCATGAAGAACTACGCAGTTGAAAAGATGGGAACGGAATTAGGTGTTCCTAGTGTTCTTCAGTACATCCTCGATGCTAATGAAAGCTCACTGAACCGCTCGTTTCCCCCTATTCAACTGTGGAACAAAGTCGTTCATCACATTAACTTCTCGACCCAGGACGTGGCTGGAGCATTCGGTGATACTTATTCTGTTGAAAGCGAACAGGGCACCAGAAACAAATTCTTTCTTCCATTGTTTTCGTATATTTCAGTAAAAAACCAATCCTTCTAAAAGCGTTGTCAAGGTCGGCAAACATTCCTTCCGTCTGTGTAATGCTTGGTGTTATAAGAACGATATCACCAGAAAACCGAAGATGCTGCAAAGGTGCAATAACCATGGAAATACACTGGTATCCGTTCTAAAAGCCGGTACATTGCCGTGTAGCGCTAAGCTAGATCTGCATCGTTTCTTAACCTACGTTCCGAAAATACAAAACATCAACGCCTTCCATGGTCAAGGCAAAAAACGACCAATTCGAGTACTATAGATTCACTTTGACAAAAAGGAAAAGCATTTTCGAACTTTGCCTTATTGTGTAAAAAAAAACTTGAAGATTGAAGATAATTGGTTTAATTTCTGCGAAATACGTAAAATGGTGTTCATTAAAGGATTCCTGTGTGCTGTTGCTCCTATGGAACCTATTCCCAAAAATATGAAGCGTTATTCCTAACACTATACAGTTGACGTCCTATCGACAATACAACCAACGTAACAATTGAACTAGTGTAGTGAATATGTGATATCTTTCCTGCTCTTTCTGACTTGAGCGACTTGTTCCAAGAACAAAGTAAAAAAAACTAATGGTTAAAAAAAAAGCTTAAAAAGACCCATTTAAGGCGCAACTCGATCTCTCTGTATTGTGTGGGAATATAAAATGGTGGTGAAATGGTTTATTATCACTTTTTAAATGTTGAGTCTAGTTAATTCTAGAGCCATTATTAATAAACTGAGCAGATTAAATAATTTAAGCGAAATATGTTAGCCATATAAAACATTCAAGTCGTAGTAAAAACATGACAAACATTACAACATGGTTACTTATGAGATTCAAGTTAAATTTTTCCGAGTCAACAAATTAAAAACTGTATTGAAAAAAGAGATGGTAAATGTTATCAAGATAAGACGTACCACAAGTTAATAAGTTAACAATTACATTAGTCAGGTCAATAATAATTGTGACCAAACAAAAATTAATAGCGAAAAGCTAGCACTAAGTATGAGTTCGAATACGGCAACCCGATTTGCCGTTTGGACGTGTATGCACCAATACTAGTTTTCCTTCTGGGATAGGAAGGAGATGGGAACAAAAAGGGGAGTGAGATGTGATATTTACAGAGACATGATTATAAGCCACCAGAAACAAATGTACTCTCGACTTTGTATATTTTGGTTAATATGAAAAAAATGTGTAAAACTATAACGCTTGGAAGGCTAAGACGGGGGTGGCGGGACGGGGGAACTCGACTCGGCCCTTAGCCCGCCACCCAAACAGAGAGATCGAGTGCCCTTGTGCCGCCCATACACCACCCGCCTAACCTGATTCAGAGTCAGACGAGTCACTGCTCGATGATGAAGACGAACCAGAACTACCAGAAGAGGACTCTGATGATGAACGAGCGCGATTAACTGCATGTCGAGGAGCATCTGAGGTAGATGCTAGAACACAACAATCTTGTTAAAAATGGCCTGTCCATTGATTTCTCGAAATTCAAGACCAACATTCTGAATGGATGGTCTTTTCCTCACTAAATGACAACCGATGATACATACCATTCTTATTCGTTTGTTGCGCCGATACTGTCCCACCAAGCTTCTTGATCTTGTCCTCAATTTCACGTTTACGTGTCTCGTTATCACTTCGTACTGTTTTTCGCGGCTTCCTCTTAAGAGCCGCCGCTACGAAAGCTTCCAAATCACGGAGTGTAACAGCCTTTAGTGTTTCGAAGTCGATCTCAATTTCTTCGGGACTAATATCTGATAAATCTTCCCTGCTCTCGATTATACTGACAACCATGCTTAATTTGTCACCCGGAAGCTTATTGATATCAAGACTGAGCTGCCGTTTCTCATCGTACGACATGGGCTCATGAGATGCTTCATCGCCAGAGTCAAATTCATAATCGTCCTTCCACGGTTTTCCATTCGCCGAAGCCTCCGCCTTTGGCTTGTTTTTTGAACCAGGTCTTCGACCACGACCACAGTACAGCTTTGACGGTTCATTAGACGTAATAGGAGGACGTTTCAAATCTCTTCGAGGCAGTGGTGAAATCGACGTCGCAGGACCATTGGACAATGGCGAGTCATCATTAACATGACTGACAGTAGCTCGACGAACTCTGCTTGTAGATGTCAACGGCTGAACAGACAAACCAAACTGTGTAAGAGTTTGCTGCACAGAGGTCACCAAGTTCTGAGGAAAAGGCGGAAGGGGTGTATCGTTAAGCTTCGCTTCTTTCCTCTTAAGCCGATGCTGCGCTATCTCCTCACAGTACTGTGCTAGTTGATCAATACGCTCCTGCAGCTTCTTTCGCTGAGCACCCACATTATTGAGGAAGGATTCGAGCTGGTCATCGTCATCAACGTCACATGAGGTAGCCACATTTGTATCAACGTCTTCATCCGTAGGTAAGTGAGTCCACCGATCCTCAAAAGCTCGCAAAAGAGATCGCCCGTGGTGATAAATTGCGTCGGAACTCGGATTGTAGAGGAAACAATTGTTGCACACCAATCGAATATCATCCGCAAACTCCTGTGCATTTGCGTATTGTTTGTTGTCCAATTTCTTCTTGATTGTTCCAAGGTCCATAGGATTCGAGATAATATCGTAGTAATCGGACAATTTCATTCCTTCTACATCGACGGGAACCAAGAATGGCCAGTTGAACGTCTTGCATTTCTTGCCCATCAACTCGTGCAGCACCTTGTGGCAAAACTTCATAGTTTCAGTAGCTTTGCCTTTATATCTTGGAGGTAACTGAGTATAATCTATAAAGTGTGCGGGTTTTTTAACTGGTCGAGATGATTCACGACGGGGAACCTTTCCAGAATCCTCTTCAATTAAAACACCCGTAGTAGTGTCTGCCTTCCTTTTCACACCTTTCTGTACTTTAAGGGGATGAAGTGTCGACGAACTTATCTGTACGGAAACACTTGAAACTACGAGCACGGATATCCATAGTTTAGAAAACATTTCTTTCAGTAGCAAGTAAATACCGGAACATCAAGACTTGTGCCACTTGATGATTCTTCCACCACATTCGGAACATCAGAATCACCAAGCACAGAAGAACTATCAGCAGCGCCCCTTTGTATTGACGACTCCCTCGAAGCTGTAAAATTATGGCGTTAATACGGCGTAGCCAACATTTCGCAGCTTAACAATTCCAGTAAGAAACATCCACTCTCGAAGGCTGCATCGACCTGGAGCTATTTTTGCAATTAACAAGATATAGGAGTGAGACCATGCAGACCTCTAACTGTCGCATTATGAAAATGTTCTAAGACGTGATGGGCATCCTCGCTCCCACCTCGAACGAATGAAGCTGACTTTCGTGCCCCGGTCGGCGCTGGAGACGGACCTTTCCGCATAATTTTCGGACCACGCTTAGAAGACGGTCGTGCTATCTCCACTTCCTAAAAATCAACTGAAATACATATCGAAACTGTTTAAGCACATGTTATTCTGCTGGAAAGTGACAAGATTCTCATGGTACAATGAAGCATATCTGCCCACGTCAAATTAGAAATCAAAAAACCTCGGCCGGTAAATTCTGCATACAGTCCCTATACACGTTCTCGACGTTTTGGCACATAATTGTCACGTCGTCTTCCACTTGATTGAAGGTGTAACAGTTCCGGAAGATATCTTCGAAATCCTGGAGTGAAAATCGGTAGAATACTTACATCATCAGGCATATCAGCAATCTTGGCCAAGAAGAGTTGTTCGAGTTCCCGAGCCATCGAAACGATTTCACTGTGAGGAGGGTTGAAAGTGTAGCAATTGTTGAACATAGTCATTATGTCCTACAAAATATCGGAGAATCTCCACACTATCAACCATTTGTACCGTACAACAGAAATGGAATCCAGTTACAGAATTGGTATGTCCGAAACTGAAAGCGAACCAAGTACCATGTTTCTGTCTCTACATTACGATGTTAACGCTCATAGATTCCTATTCCGGTGGTACAACTGTTGGAGATTCTCCGATATTACCTTACGGACTAACTAGAAATCGTTTACTTGTTAATTCACATTTCGCCATTCGTACCTATCAAAAGACATCTATATATTTTTGCTTCTGCTGCGTGCACTAGCTCCCCATATGTTTTGTTCTTGCATAAAGCCACCATTCGTACCTATCAAAAGACATCTATATATTTTTGCTTCTGCTGCGTGCACTAGCTCCCCATATGTTTTGTTCTTGCATAAAGCCATCTTTTATGACACACTCCAAGATTACTGAACCTTAATCACGGAAAAAAACTTAAAATATCTTATAAAGCAATGGAGAACACAGCATTCTGAACATGGAAATCCAAAATAGAGGGAACTTATGAACAAGAACATCGTAAAAGTACAAGAGCATCCCTATAAGGCTCGGTTCATTGTTATGGTTCCGGAAATTCCAACATCTGCTAACTTTGTTCTTGTTATTTTAAACCCATGTACACATATATATGTATATATGTATATATGTATGTATATATATATATATATGTATATGCGCATGTACACATTGTATATACGCTTGCGTGTGCACACATTCATCTACACATGTACATATGAGTGCAATGTACATATGTCCAGTGCAGAAATATGCCCATGAATACTATGAACACATATTACGCGTGTGTGCACTTGGGTAAATATATGTACACACGTAACATGTGTATATTATAATAGAAATGTATAGATGTGTATCAACTTGCATATTACACATGTGTCTATGTTATATGTACATATATATACATGTACATATACATATATGCATGTATGCACATAGGTATACAATGTGCATACACAATGCACAAAACGCACATATAAAACATATATACACATCTGCGTGTATAATATATATATATATATATATATATATATATAATATATGTATACGTACATATACGTATATGCACGCATGTCGGCATTTACATGTATATAAAATATTTAACCTCCATGCATTCCTTTGCAGAATGGTAATAGATGTTCTGTAAGCGCTTCTGAATTGTTTTCATGTCCATGGGACGACGAATGACTTTGTGGTAATCCTAAATCCTCCACTACTTAACAGATCACAAATACACTAAATTAACTAGTTACCAACTAATTACAAGTGGGAACTACGCAAACGTACCGGCAGATTCAACTTGACTGTGTCAACTGGAACATTAAACGGCCAAGCATGTTTGTGCTTCATTACTTCCTTAAGCACCGTATTCAGAATATAGTCCAACTGGTTCGTGTGCCTTGTAGGTTTCCCCATTGGAGGGATAACGCGAGGTTGAACGATGCCATTGACAGGCTCCTAATAAGACGTTTATAAAGAATGAAACACCTGGTCAACGAAATCTAGAAAGAAAGCAATCGTATTCTCATGTATGACAGCTACCTGACGAGGTGATGCCCATGGATTTTCAGGCTTCTTTGTGTTTTCATCTGCTACGCTTGCTGTGGCTCCATCACCAGATGTGCTTACAACGTCGCTGACCTTCTGCGCACCATTACCAGACATACCTATGTAGAACCTGAAATGAAGATTAGCGTCACATAATTGCACGAAAACCTTTCAAAAACACTAGGTGCATAAATAAATACCCAGAGTACACGAAAGTACATTTGAAATTTTCCACAAAAAAGGAAATATCCACATCACAGACCAAGCACCAGCTAAAACCAATGAGTACATTCAAATGGCGAGCAATCAAAACCGCGACGCAAGCAGTGACGCAACGCGGCTGCACAACCGAATGCATCGAATGCCATCCATGCTTCCCACACACGGGTTCAAAGTAACGTCGAACAAGTTTCGAAAAGGAATAGGAGTTCAATGCACATGGAAAGCTAACGACAAAAAAAATACATATGTGCTTGTCAAGCAGCGACCACCCGTTCTTCGAATGAAACCTGGACGTTTGTCACTGCGCATTGCATCCAGTACGCATACTAGGACGATAATTGAGAGCTGGGGGCAACAGTGTGACATTCGTGAACACTTCGAACGTTTAAAACAGTAACCATAATAACGGAGTAACCCACGATCTAGGAACAGAAGAGAAGCGCATAGAGTCACGGCCTAGGACATTCCCTCGATCGATTCGTTCATTGTGTGAACAGTGGGAAATGGGCGACAGATCGCGTTGTCTGCACAGACAGCAGACACACAAATCCTCTACGTCTCTGACGCGTCGGCCACCGATCGTGGGGGGGGTGAGGGGTGAGCGACGGATTTGAGCCACCGTCGGGACTCCGGCGCCGGTGTTGAGTCCGTATCTCGATCTAAGCGGTAGTAGATCTGGGACATAACCATGTGGTGGTGATAAGAACTAATAGAGGTTTAAATAAGCGGCTTAGGTTGACTCTCTCATTACCTGATTATCATGTCAGTCACTCTAACATTTTTGACTATCCGCCACTCTTAACTGCAACTTCAGTTCCCTTGAATACTCTAGAAACCTTTGTTGTTGAATATACATCATATTCCAAGGAACCCAGTGCCTTCTACAATTGCGGTGCAATCGGGACACAAATGTTGGTCCCGAAGCGACCTCAGTACCGTAGTGGAGTGGACACATCCTTTGAGAAGACTCCATATGCGTTTATTCAACAACCCACGCGGTGTAAATTACTCTAGTTCATGCTGATTGTAGTTGTGTACTTTTTTCTTTGTAGGTAAGAGAAGTACAAATATAATGGATCAGGGTGTGTGGTTGTCAAAGATACTTTCAATGACGAAATAGAATTCGGATCCATCTCATGTGGCAGGGTTTCCCTAGTCGAGCGTTTGACGTGGCTGTTTGCCACTACGGGGGGCTCTACAGCTATTCAGTGCTAAAGTACTAAAGTTCTCTTAACAATGGAAAACGTACAGTTTTCAATTATTGGCGTTTTTTGACTTTTTATCTATCGGATTACAATTGCTAGTAATCAATCTCCTGTCAGACTCCGACTTTTTCTGTTTTCGTACACTTGAGCCTTACGTATACCTTGACGCCCACGGATACAAATTGGAAATCCTAGGATTTTCTTATTGCTCTACTAACATAGTAGCTCGGGTTCTTCGAAAATTATCAAGCCGTTATTGTAGAACCAAGGAGATCTGTTTAATGTTTTACAAGTTTCTCGTGAAATTTAGTGACGTCACTTTCTCTCGACCTCAAGCAAACTTCGGCTTTCTATGGCATAGTGGTTAAACATGGTAATTTCTTACCCACCCTAAATTTCTCTTTTGACGAGCCAGCCCACATTTATGGTTCTAAATTGCTAGTTCTATGGTACAATTGATAAGTAGTAATATTGTAAAAGGGAGAAATATCTGTCTCATTCCTAAACGTGAAGTGGTTCTTAACAGTAGCTGACATTTACTTACCTTTGTATACTCAGTTGTTTAATGTTTGTGATAAACAGGGTGATAACAACATCGACGGGGAAGAATGGCATAAGCCAAGTCTGTAAGAATTGATTAAATGAACCGAGAAATATAACCTTAACGTCGTTTACGCATCTTAATTAAATTAATTGCTTTACTAGAAAACAGAGAACAAAAACGAGGAGGAACTCACAATCACAGCAATTCTGTGCTACTGCATCAAATAAGCACGACAAACCTTATTGAAATCAGTGCTTATTGTAGTGACTGTATTGATGCTCCTACAATGAACATCAGAATTAGCCTTACAATAAACCAACTTGGTACTATTATGTAAGGAGTCCCATTAACCATATTCTGCTACGAGACGAAAACGCTTCATCAACCGAACGTTGTTACATAACCACAGTCTATTTCCTTAGGAAAGCAAATCAGTGATGTCCAATTTTTTTAACTCCCCATGCATTCTTTCAAGAGATTAATCACATCTACATATTTCCCACTTTATCGCCGGTCACCTACTATTCCTATGCACCTGGGATTCCGTAATGTAACAAGTTTCCAGTAGATACCTCTTTACAATATTAGCGCAGACACCACGGATCGTTCCATCGCCCATTTTATCTGGAGAATTCTAAAATGGCGTAAAAAATTTGAAGCTTAAAAAAAATGATAACGCAGAATGAGGAGAACCTTGGGACCTAAGAAAGGCTAATTTTTTGATTTTTTTGGGTAAAAAACGAATTTTTTCGCAAAAAAAGATGAGAGGACATCACGGTAATTAATGACTAATAGATATATGTATACTTGTTACCTAATTGATACTTGAGTGGCCCGTCCTCACTGGTTGTGCAGGCCCAGCACGATCTCCATTTTTCGAAGATTTGCTGGTTAAGCCATTGTGGTTTCCTGGAATCCCGAAGTCAGCATGGCCAAAGTCTGCCCTAGGTCTTCACCACGACAGGCAGTCGCAGCCCTTGTGGATTAGAGGTAGATTTGCTACCATGCGACTTATTTGATATTAGGACGGTGATGTATCCTGGAATTGATTTACTCTTAGCTAGGCTTCCTGACGGAAACGCCGGACTCCTCAGCTTGGGAGACCCTGCAGGGGGACGAATCCCACGCTGTACATCGCAGTCCCTACACCCAGGAATACCTCTCAGCCACGATGAGGCGGTAAACCGTTGGCAGAAGATATATGTATAGTAAATAGTTTAGTAGAATCAGAAATATTTGTTAGAAATGGGAATTCTGGATGGACACAAAGCTTAGCTGACTTCGCTCAAATGTAATAATTAGTAGCTATCGAGTATTTTAAAACAAATATGTAGAAAGAAGCAATAGCCAAATGAATATTTTACATTTCCATCAATGGACGTATCATTTGGACCACCGGGGAAGAATAATGTGCGGCGAAGTGCCGTTTTATTCATAAGTTGAAGAATAAACAATAAGTTTTACATCCGATATGATGAAAAACAAGTAGAGAAACGTTGACTGGATCAACTGATGAGATAAAAAATCACGAGCAAATAGGATTTCTAGAGGATTTCAACTGACAAAAGGCCATTGAAAAAAATAAACAACTACTACCTATGCATAACGCCTAAATTTTTTTTATTAGGACGTAATGAAGTAAAGGCGAGTTCATTAGAGGAATAATTATTAAATGGTGGATACGGTAAAACAACGGTTTAGAAGAAACCGTGTACAGTGCACGGGTGAATAGCAGTCATTCAAGCTTGCGCACGGGCCGTTTCGACGAGCGCGAAAAAGACGATTATCTGAAACACAGTTTACAGCTTGCAGCGACGCAGTGATGGTCGTTGGATAAAATCCTGCGTAAGAAATTCCTTCGAATTCAGTATTCCACAGTTGATTTTGAGAAATATGGAGATCTATACGTTATTGGTTTCGCAAAAAGCATGTGCCATTTACCTAATGCTTTAAGTGCACATATATACATATATCACAGTTTCAGTAGAATTACACAATATACCCCCCAAAACATGGGCGCATGTAGCGCAGTGGTCGGAGGCTCCCTGCAAAACACATGGGATCGGTCCCAGCGCCAATAGCTCACCAAGTCTTCCATCCCTTCGGGGTTGGGAAATTGATACCAGACTTGTCTGGGAGGATAGCAGCACTGGCTAAATACATCGGTAGACCACCACGAGTTATTGTAAAGCCCAGAACTGAATTAAATGACTTCCAACGATTCTTAACGAAGTCGAATGCATGGCGCATTCCTCAGGGATTGATCAACGCCGAGAGCTTTATGCTTTTTTTTAAATACAAGTCCAAAAAAGTTCATATTTGATCACTTTTGCAATATTCCGAAATGTAAGTGAGAAAAACTGTCATCTCACTAGAAATCAATGGGACTGTATAAAAAGTTGTCTAGCTTTCACTTTAACCATAACTTTATAAAAACTTATAAAGTTAAAAAGTTAGTTAAAGATTTTTATCCTTTGCTTCCCAAACGATTTACCGCTACATTGTTGCTGAGAGTTGTTCCTGGGTGTCGGGCTGCGATGTACAACGGGGGTTTTTTCCCACAGCAGGCCGTCTGAACCTGTGAAAAAGTTCGACGTTTCAAACCGGAAGCCCAGCTAAGAGTAAACCAACACCACCACTGTCTTGATATCAAACTAGCCGGATGATGGCAAGTATCCTTCTGGTTCACAAACGCGGCGAATGCGTGGTGTGGTGACGACCTGAGTAGTGCTTCTGCAAAGTTGACCATGGTAACCGAAAGGGTCTTCGTAACTGCCCGCCAATATGATTTTGAGTGTGCTCTCAAGCAATTCACGAAGATTATCTTTTTGCGAATATCGTAGACCTTGGATGAGGCATAACTATTTGAACAACCAAAATTCCAACAGAGATTCTGCTGCATAGACTACTTCGAAACCGTGCGAGGGGTCTTAGAAATATGTCGGGAGTACCGTTTACCCTCGTCCTAATCTTTGTCGGCTGCAAGAAAGCCTTTGAGAGCGTCGAAACGAGTGCAATCTTTAAGGCGCTCGACCACTAAGGAGTAAACTCTCCTTTACACGAGCACTAGCAGACTGTTATCAGTACTGCAGCACAAATATGCAGCTTTTCCATCGACTGTACCCTACCTAAAGAAGAGGAATTCAACAAGGCGAGAGAATATCGCTAAAGTTGTTCGCTGCCGTATTGCAGTGGATAATGAAGTCACTCGATTGGGACGAGGAAAGCATACATATTTATGGAAAATTCCTATCAAATCTTTGTTTTGCGGATGAAATTGTCATCTTTTCGAGGAGCACCAGCAAAGGAGAGACCGCTCAATGAACTGAACGAAGCGGGGGAAAAAGATTGAACCTCGCTTAAAAGAAGACAAAGATCCTGTTCGTAAGGAACCGATCGTGGAAGGCGAAAATCGTCGAACTGGATGCTTTTGTGGCTACGAAGACCATCTCATACGTATACCTTGAACGTTCGATGAACATGGAGAACAACATGAAGGAGGAATTAGACAGAAGAAAGAGGGCAGCACAGGCCGCATTCTAGCCATTCAAAGAAGACACCGACCAACTAATGGATCCAAAACCCCGCGCACACCTTTTCGATTTAACAGCCATCTCAGGGCTCTGTTATGCAGTTGAGATGTGGACTGGCACCTCAACCGCGTCAAGAATACTGCGCACCACTCACAGAGCACTTGAACGATGTCTTCCGAAGTATAACCGACACACGTGTTGCTGGAATGCGTAGTTCGGATCTTCGAAACCCATCACGTCTTTGGGACACAGGAGAATATACATCAATAGCGAAACAGACGGGTCGCTCACATAATAAGAGGAAGAGATAACAGATGAACGAAGAGAATAGTGGAGTGGGCTCCAAGAGAATGCAACCATCTTGTAGAAAGGCCATCCAAAACATGGACGGACGTGTTCATGGTTAACGTCGACCATCCACACTCGTAGATGGTAATAATTTCAGGATTACGGAATGGTCCTCCTGGATAGTTACCGTCCTCGAAACAGAACACCATCATGGACGACAATGGCTCGGGAAAGAAAAGAATGGAAATTATCCTAGGGCATGCACAACCAGTGATAAGTATTCAAATATTATCAGCCAAGTATCCAAGTAAGTATTACGCAATACAATAATAGTGAAATACAACTACAATGATGCTAAGATATAACTTCTATGATGCTGAGATAGTTGCAAAACTCCGAACCGCAGGTGTTCGCGGTGGGGAACGAACGCGCTATTACCCTTTCCGGGGCTAACGCGTTCACCACTACACCATGAGGGTCCTCGGGTTCGCCTGTCTCTCAGCTAGTTCTATCGGTCACTGCCATCAGCGTTCACCCGTAATTTTGCAAACATCTCAGCATCATGGAAGTTATATTTCTCAATATACCCTGCCACTAAAAAGAGTAGGCAGTAAATAAAAAGGTTAAGATTCTAAGATAATTGCAAATCTCTGGACAGCAGGTGTCTATGGCCGGGATTGGACCTCGTCATTACCCATTCCTGGGGCGAACGTGTTCACCACCACACCATGCATGCCGTTCGTTTCGCCTTTTTTGCAGCCGTGTTTCTACATAATAGTAGGTGGATCACTTAAGATTTAGTTTTGAAATCTTTCTGTGTGCTGTTCATGCACTGTTTTTCTGTATTATCATGGAAATGTGGGAAATACGAATATCAGGACGAGAATCGCTTTCAGCAATTAATCGTTGGATCATTGTACAGATTTGTAATCAATTTACTTCGACTTTTTATTGTGAACTTCTCTATTCCTAGGTAGTGTTCTCCCAACTCAAGCTGTCACTGTTCGGAACTCCTGTGAACATTCATCTAACAAAGCTGTTCGCTTTGAGACCGTTCCTTTAGTACACCGATTTTAATCCCCAGTATTTGCCATTTCTGGATATTCACCAGCTCGCTCCATTATTGATTTCCTCCTACTCACTGCGCTTTTAGGAGGGACTGCTTGTTCGCGTCTTGCTCTTTCAGTGTGATTTAAATTATATCCTTTTACTTTATATTGATGTTGGAAAGTGTTCTCTTATGATAGCTTAATCTTTTTCCGAGTTTTTCTTAATCGCATGCCTCGTTAGTAAAGTTGCGTTTGCGCTTTGCCAGTAGACCTTGTGGGAAAAGTGTTTAACGAAATTATTGCGATTTCGAGGTTTTTATTCGTTGATTCACACGTACTCTTCTATTTACGACTGATAAAAAACATAGATTTCCGTGGATACAGAAAAGTATAATTGTTCAAGCTTTCTTTGTCAAATATCAAAAGTTTTTCTCCCATATAATTGTTAACTACGCACAAAGGCTCGTCGCATCGAGGTGTAAACTTTCAGTGCTGAATGTTTACTTTAACTTATTGCTTATTATTTTCTTTAAGACAGGGTGCTACGCACACTACAACAACAATGATGCTCAAAAATGAGCAAAATTTGGAACACCAGCTGAACTTCTAACCCGCGATTACCCTTTCCGGGAGCTCATGTGTTATGAACTGAACCATCGAAGCCCTTGCTTTGCCTTTTTCTCAGCCAGCTTTTACCGTTAATTTTACCATTTTTACGTCTTTCCTTAATAGTATCCACTGATGGGTGATTGCTGCTAGTTCTGTTAGGCTAAGAAACTGGCCGGGATAGATAAGACGTGACTCCCCGGAAGGGGAAAAACTGGTTCGAAGCTTATCTAAAGTTCCAAGCTTTGCTAATATCCCAGCTTCGTTGTAGTTGTATCTCAATTCTGACTTCCATTGAACTTCAACATGATTAGTCAGTTTCGATTTATTGGCAAGATTACAAGAAGTTGTTAAAAAATCTTTATTATGGCTAACAGTTTGGCGGTTTCGCCGACTCGATTTGATGACATCGAAGACCAACATCACAAGAAGCAGCAGTTAGTGAAGACACTCGATTCGAATCATCGTCGCTGTGAAGAAGGCGAAACCGTTGAGCGTTGGCCGCAATAAGAATTCTTAAGATCCTCGTGTAAGCTTATCAATAAACCAGAGCGCAAAAATGTGTTAGTAGGTCTTCAAATGTGATGTAAAATGAGCGTGTAATACCACAGAATGGCCATCCAAACTTATAATGAGTTCAGCATTCTGTTCCAGAAATCTAGCTATGAGTGAACCTGGGCCACTGCAGACCTGCACCTATCCTATCGCCCGCAACGGTAGAAGTAAAGGGCCTCGTACAAGAAGTTCAACGCTCGCCATTTCCCATTATAAGTGGAAGACACTGTGCAGCACGCGCGCAGGAAATGAAACAGTGGATGTTTAGCTGGTGCTTGCTTAAAGCACTTGACGGGATTATAGATAACGCAAACAAAATGTTAATTAAAATTTAGCACAACTCTAATCACTGTGAAGCACTCACAATGTCAATTTTGTCTTGCGGCAAGGAGCTGCCAACAGTCGTACGGTACAACGGTGTTTACAGGGTAGAAATGAAAGTGTTGGAGAAGAAGAGAGCAAGGATGAGTCGACACCACCTACAGTGGTCACGAAGGCATCAGCTGAAGCGGATTCACGCTTATAGGATGCAGAACTTGTGGAGAAAAAGCGTTAATGGAACAGTGGTTTCATAGCACACCAAATGGATTAAAACAGCAAAACAAAGGAAGGGAAGTATGCAGTCTGTACTTCTCTTATTCCGCACAATTAAAATTACCTGCTTCTTGAAGCACTGTAACATTTCATTTCAAAAAAAAATCAAAAAATGGATGTTATACGGCAACCCACGACGTTTTGCGCAAAGGTTAACATGAAACAGTGATATGGTTCTCGAAATCAAATCTGCATCAAAAGCAGATTATACTTACAATTTGGTTCTTGGCAGAAGGGATTTTCGATTATAACTTGTATCAAGACGAAATTATCACAGCAAAAAAAGTAGTGTCAAAGAGCTCATAAAAAGCACTGCAGTTGAAGCTGTATAGGATTTATAATCTGTGCGGATCCCAACATTTCTCGCATTCGATTCGCTTCCATCATCCACATAGGTTTTCCAACTTTTACGTATGGCTTTGGCTGCTGCTTGAGAAATTTCGTTTCATCTTCAAAGTAGTAGAGTGCTGATCGAGTCGATTATCCCTGGAGTGCTGAGATAGCCGTGCTGGACCGTTCCCAATTGGACTACAGAGGGTGATTTTTTTCCCGGGCGAGTCCCATACCATTTTCCCGACCTCGGAGGGATTAAGGGCTTGGTGTGCCTGGGATGGGATCGAACTAGCACCATGCTCGTGATGACGGACATCACTACCACTGTGCTGTCGGCCCCTCTCGCATTTCGGTAATATGAAAAGGATACTTGTTCAATAATTTTCATGGAGCCGTAAAAGGATAAAAAGGATAAAGCTCTCGCCGTTACTCAGTCCCTGAGGGATGCTCCAGCCATTCGACTTCATTAAGCATCGTTCGATGTTATTGAATGCATATCTGACCTTGACAATGACTTAAGGTGTCATGCCGATGTATCGAGCCAGTGCTGCTATTCCACCAGACAAGGATGGTACCTTTGCCTACCCCGTAGGGATGGAAGACTTGGTGAACCCTGGGAGTGGGGATCGATCCCATGTGCAATGCAGAGCCCCTCGGACTACTGGGAGCCCCCACTTTGTAGTAAATATACGAATTCGCTAAGGCAGTAAGAATGAATTTGATATCGATAGATCTTCATGGCGATCAGGACAAGTTGGGATACCATTTTAAATAAAGCTGCTTGCTAGGGATGTTTCTTTTTCAAAGGAATGGATCCGTGCATGCAAACGGCGCTCAGACGCGCGCCACTGAGGATTATCTGCGCCCGTCCACCTACCCAAAACAAACATTACGGTTCAAATTGGCAAAAATTCATTCAAAATTCATGATTTACCCCTTGCTAATGGGACCAGTGTTGCACTTAGTACTTGCGCTGTTACTCTAAGCTAACTTTCATTAAAACTTTGAAAGTGTGTTGATCGCTGTCCTCCATCACTACGTACCTGTTTTTGTTCCGAGTTGTTTTATCTAGTGGAAGAGTTGTTTTCTTGACAAGAGGCTTTTTATCAGACTGAGATAAGTGCCATATATGGCAACACGATATCGATCGATCAGTCTCATGCACCGCAATCTGGCAGTTTTTAAGCGTTAGCAGTAAATATGCAACACGTTCCCCACATAAGGCTCTTTCCTTAATACGTTTAGGACATGTATGGTAACTGAGTTATGCATACATGTTCTTACGAACTGCCCCTTTTTAGCTGATGCAAAGTTGGTATAGATGTTCTTATAGTTGTTATTGTCTTTCTGTTAAGACAAACAGATTGACAGACAAATAGACAGACAGACATTGTCTAAAGACAGCAACAACAACAAGAACATCTGTGCCAACTTCGCATTGGCTAAAAAAGGGCAGTTCGTAAGAAGATATGTATAGATATATCGACTATTATGCCGAGTTTTTATAGAAAGTCGATCTTTTGGGTTCATAACTGAGTTACGGTTTCATGATTTCAGATTAGCCATGGGAGCGGCCGCGTCAAATGTTTCCACTCAGATGCAAGCCGAGCATGACCCGAATGCCAATTTTCCGTGGTAAGTTTCATCTGTCTTCTACTGTTATGGTTATTTTTGTTGTTTTAATATCATAGTTACTGAAATAGTACCATTTCAATAATGAAGTATGCACGGAGACTTATGTAGTGCTGAAACCTCATGTATTTGTCGATAAGCTCTAATATGAATGTTTTGAACTGTTTGGTTATGTTGAACTAGTTTAGCATCTGGTGAACGTACCATAACCAGTATAGCAGTACAACGAATCATTTCGTAACAGCAATTAGTTAGGGCGTTTAGGAAAAGTGAAGGGATTTTCATGCTCATGTAACAACTTCTTCTTAACTATGTATGAATTCCATTATTGTTTTATGAATACTATTTATGGAAATCTTTTTGAAAATTTTTCCTTTGCATAAGCTTAATTTCGCAAGCCTTTCTTAAAATATTTCTTGTTCTGTGTCCTTTATAATTCATTTTAATGGGCGCGTGTAGCGCAGTGGTCGGAAGCGCCCTGCGATACACATGGGGTCGATTCCCGCGCTCCTAACCCTCCAAGCCTTTCATCCCTCCGGTGTCGGTAGATTGGTACCAGACTTGTATGGGCGGTTAGCAGCACTGGCTCAATACATCAGTAGGCCACCGCGAGTCATTGTAAAGGTCAGTCACCTCCAACGATACTTGATGAATTCGAGTGAATGGCGCTTCTTTAAGGGATTGATCAACGTCGAGGGCTTTATCTTGTGTTTGAAATATGATTTCTCTGCAGCTCTGTTATACTACATCTTTCCTAGGTTAGTTGGCAATGATCATTCACTGTGAATTTCGCCATCATTCTTACGGCTTACCTTAGCACAACAGTGGGTTCGATTCCTCGCTAAGGGAGTTGGGATTATCGGCGGTTTCTTCGCGATCTTTTTTGGTGCCCTTGGTCTGCTGTCTTTCTCGGCTAACTGCATAACAGCCTCATTACTTCAAATGGTATTTGGTTTCCTGACGGTTGCGTTAGAAGCTCCGTTCTGTTGCATGTTCGTAGATTTCATCGAGAAGATCGCTCAGTTCAGTGAGTCGCGAAAACATTGGCATAAAGCTACACTTTATGGAATGTGAGTATGTTTAACTTTCTTGTTCTGTCACATTTGAATTTATACATAGTTTTCATCATTGTAAGGATAACCCTAACCACTTTGCTTTTTGACGTTTCACGATGCTCATCATCTGCAAAGTGCTGACCAAGTGTAAGATTTCCATAACTTACCTATGAGATACTCTACCTTTTTTGTAGTCTGCATTTTGCGTGCTCTGATCGTAACTTCCATCAACATTGCTAGGTAGAATCTTGCTAGGTAGGATTTGAAAGAGAAACAACGTGGGAGTAGGTTGTACTAATTGGTTGATTTCCTTTTCATTTCTGTTATTCTAAGAATATGATAGCGCATGAGAATGTTCACACCATTCTTTTGGTGTATAGGAAAATACTAGATGGGCAGCCATCCACTTCACCTGTGCTGCTTGCTCAAGGAATTCGTGTACATCATTTTTCCTTATAGGTTCTTCCTAAAAATGCTTGGCCATCGTATGATTCCCTCTCCTGTTGCACGCATTACAACCCGTGGGACCCATTTGGTAACAGCTATTCTCCATCGGGTTGTCATAATAACGGATCACGTCTCTGGCCCACCTTGTTTTTGACACTTTGGCCCGTGCGAGAGACTCACAAACCTATGAGCGTCGCAACTTCACGTCGCGATGCCGCATTGTATTAAGTCGACCTCTCTTTCATTAGGTCGTATAGCGTTCAGATCTTCGAGAAATCCTGCTAAGGGGAACGGGACAGACTTGAAGTAGGGTCGAAGCCGAATGTTTTTTTTCTTGTTCAGTTCATTGTCGATGATCCTAGAACTCGTCAAGCGGCTGGATCATTCCTGCTTAGTTTTTTTTAAAGTTTAACCAAAGGTTGCTCATGGTTAGAATATTTCTATATACCAATTCGGTTGACTGTGAATATGATAGTTTTTTTCCACAAGTGAAAAATGCCTAGAATTCAATCCATTTCGCCTATGCTACATATTGCTTGGACGCTTAGATAGCCCGCCTTGATGAATAGTGCGTGCTTCAGCACATCTTCCACTCTTTTCGTTTTTGCTCAATCTTCTTCTATGATAGTGGTCCACATCGAACTTGGCAACGTGTACAAGGCGTATTTCGTGATCCTCAAATAGTTTCCATTTGCGAATGCAGGTGGTTGACCTGAGCTGCACACTCCGGCCCATAGTGTAGGTAATTGTCTTAGCGGACACTTACCTACTCCTGGAGCCTATACCGCAATCCTTTGTTCCATCTTATTTCTTCTCATTATGTGGCAGGCCCATATACGTTTTGGTATCGATGCGTAATCTCTTAGATCTTGGAGACCAGATAAGTTTCGAAGATAAGAACTGCAAATTCCGCCCAGACGAGATGTGTGTTCTTGTGATTTCTCGGAAGGGGTCACTCACAAGCGAAACAAGATAGCGTTAAAGAAATGGAAATAGAACCCGCAGATGACTTTCGTGATTTTTATCAACTTAATTTGATAACTCACGAACTCTCGGCAGGAGTTGCCGACGACGAGATTCATTCAGTACTGTTTCTGTCCTTAAGCTCGTCTTCGATTGTCTGCAAAACTTGCCAAATTTGAATGGAAATTAGTGAGTGAATGCAGTTAAACACTGAAGTGTTTCTGATCCACAGCTTTATAGTCCTGACAAACTCAGGTACAATGGCTAGTTGGTTATTATGTCGACATATTCCTCAGGTTCGATTGTATTTAAATGTATTTGAGAGGGAATTGAGATTGTTTCTGAAGATGCTAAGGTTACGCAAAAGGCAAATCGTAATGGCATTTAAGAAAATCGCTGCGGACATCGTTGATCCATCCTTGTTTTGTCATTCACCAAAGAAATGTGTGTGGACAACCGCACATGTGGTTATGAGTAGTGGATTTTTCGCGTAACACAGTGAAATGAACGACTCCCATTTATATTTTAAGTACTTGCGACACCATCCTAGTCCTACTTGATGAACTCACGAGAACAATCAAGATTGTACCGTTCTGGATCAGCTAAAAACTTGTCAATTCGTTCTCTCTGTGATTGCCACCACTTTTGAGAATGCCTTTGCATTCCCAAGAGGATTAATTATCTTATAGTATGTTTTGCTTCCAGAATGGGTATAATACCTATCATCTTGTGCTTTGAACTCAACAAATTTCTCGGTTCGGGAATGATCTTTACCTGTGGGACCATTTATGGATTTATGGCGCTTGGCAAGAAGGTTAGTCGCACATTTTCATGAAATTGTTTAGCTAAGGATCTCTTTTACTAACATGTCAGACTACCTTTACGCTGCAATTAGTATTTTTGTAGCTTCCTTTTTGATGTGTTCGGTTGCACTATGTATTCTATTATAACCTACCGTTTTAAGGCTGATCGTGGCACCATGATGGCTGCTGGGGATCCAGCCTGGAGCCCACAAGTAAATCAACCCTCAGTATCGTAGGCGTCGAGAGACCTACTTCCTTGTTGTGCTGTCCTGTTTCCGAGAATTAAGTCATCTGTTTATTTATAATTGAATTAACATACAGGTGTGTGTCACTTCTGTCATGGCGCTTAACGACGCACGACGGAATTCTTGCTTCCTGATGAGTCACATTTGTCTCTGGAGCGTTCAATGTTGTTTTACCCTCTTCCCTTGCTTACATCTGTACTTTGTTCCTTCGTGCTACTCAGACCGTTGTTATACGCTTTATATTTCCACCAAAAGGAGCGAAATTATGAAAATGTCAAAGTTTATCTCATACTTCACTAGTTTAAAGTGTCGGTATCGCTCGAATGATGCATTGAATGTTGTGGTGTAAAAGTGTGAACATTCTCTCTATGTACGCTGCCTCAACAATTTTTAGTTTCAAATACTAAATATGTTCAGATATGGGGCACAACAGCAGAAAGGACTTTTGCGAATATCATTTCTACATGAGATATATGAGTTGTTTACCCGACTACAGTTATTGGATACAGTACAAGTATATGAAAGTGACCATTTTTGCGCTAAGTGAGATATATATTTCCTTGAATATGGTTCGTATTGGTAGGAGTTGAAAGATGTTGATCTTATCCGTTACTTAATTGTTGCGTGTTGAAGATCTTAGTCGTACTCATCGCTTTGGTCAGTAGACAGTGCCGCGCTAGCGGTAAGCCGAACTGCAATTGTACCAGTAACGTTTGTGAATGCTTTACCAGATCACCTAGAACATTCGAAATAATGTGAGATAGATGATAAAGCCAGAGTACCCTGAGGAGATCAGCAACATCCAGTGTCCATAACTCTAGCAAATTTGATTGGAGAGCAATGAATTTCGCAGCTGTCTTACTCCTCAGAAATATTAGTCGTTCATTCACGAGAATGCAGTTGACCCCTTGATCATCTTCAACAGGAATGATCTTGTATCGAAGGGTAGCTTCCGTTTCGATAACCTACAACAGGGCTTTATATCCGTTCAGTACATTTTTTGGCCCACAATTATTAGTTGGACGAATTGGCTAAACAAGGAGATATGTGGAAAAACCTTGAGGATGTGTTGACCTTCCCTACTGGTCCCAATGGCTAGTATATCCGGAGCAACGACAGCAACATAATATTTGAGACATTGAGCTTTATCCGACATGTGGATAGGAATCACGACATGGTCGCAGAACACTCGCGCCACTGCCTGAAAGTGTATAATTTTGAGGAAGCAGTTTTGAAACTCTGACTAACTGACAAATTTTTTTTTCTGGAAGTCGAACTATAGATTCACCTTAGCGCCTTCGAAATTTGTACCGTGCTTACGAACACCGACAAAAATTTCTCTTCCAGTAAAGAAGACGTCTCCTCCGTCTAAGACGACGGTTTTCCCATCCACAACATCAGGACATTCTTCTATAGAACAACAGTACGCTGACAGTATACAACGTAACTGTAATAATAGGAGCTGAGGAAAATTAATCATAAGGAAATGTAGCGTATGTTTATAGATGTTTTGCATATTAATGGTCAAACTATCGTCTTCCAACGGCTTAGCGCCTTCACGTGTTTGGACAGTGTTCCTAGGTGTCGGGCCGCGATTTACAGATTGAGGATTAATCCTCCAGCAAGGTCTCCCAAGCTGAGAAGGAGTACGACGTTTCCATCAGGAAGCCCATCTAAGAGTAAACCAATACCAGGATACACCACCCTCTTGGCATCAAAGTCGCATGGTGGTAAATTTTCGTCTGATCCACAAGTGGGGGACACTGCCTATGGTGGTGATGTCCCTGGGACAGACTTTGCCTAGGCTGACCTCGAAACTCCAAGGAACGACAATGGCTAAACCAGCAAGACTCCGAAGAAATGGAAATTTTGCGGGATCCCGCACAACCGGTGAGGACAGGTCACCCAATTATCCAAGTATCCAAGTAACTCTCATCTTATAAACTACAACAGGTCACAAAATACAAAATTTTTTCAAGAGAACCTACGGAATGGTAACCTCAATATGCGAAATGCCTGGGTTTCTTGGCCTACATAAAAAAGTGGTTCCACAAATTGACACTGCTGCATCGCCAATTAACAATGCGGAGACAGGAGCGCCATCGTCCAGGCAGTGCTCATTCACGACGAGACCTTAAATGAAACTTTTTTTTAAAAAATAACGCCTAAAAAAAACTACTAATTGGGGTTGAGAGAAATTACCAGCTTCACGCAGCGTCTCAATAATCCCTTCACTTTGTCTACGTAATGGACTGGTATCAAAAATGGTTTTCTTGTTGGCAAATGTGAGAGTGTTTGGAACTGTGACCACAAACGCGTGTGAGAAGTCCATCTCTATATTTGTATATGTTCATATCAACGACCTATCACATATCAACAAACTTACTAAACTTAGAGATAATGAAGATATTTAAAGAACGAAAAACGATAAGATATGAGCACTAGCTCGTTAACAAACCAACAGTACTGAGGTACTATAAGTCCGGAAACGTGTGGTAGACATATGGTCAGAATCAAACAAGACATACGTTTCTAAAGAGATTAGTAGATTTTATTTTATATCGATTACAAAGTCCTCAGAATCGTGGGAAGGAAATATAGACGTTTTTCAAAATCATTCGAGTAGAAAAAGGCAACAGATTCTTGCAGATTTACTGGTTTTTTTTCTAGATAAACTCACCAGTAGCGGATTGTATTTACTGTTATTATTTCTCTTTCCACTGTTGGGACAGAATTTGGCCAGGCTGACCTCGGGACTCCTAGGAGCCACAATGGCTAAACCAGCAAAACTAGGAAAAAGTGAAAAATATGCTGAAGTGCCCACAACCAGTGAAGATGAGCCATCCGAGTATCAAAGTTAGTAATTCTACTGTACTTCTGCTTTAATTTTTACACATAGACATTCATTTCGTTCTTTATGAAGATGCTACTCATTTTAAAACTTCATGAAGCCCCTATTTCTAGCACCGCTACCATATTCTCACCATGAGTTTTCCTATGACTGTTGACAATTTCTCTACAAGAAAACATTTGGGAAATTTAAAACGTGATAATCCTGTAGAAGAAGCATGCTTTAAAGTAGAAATTTTCAAAAAATTGAAAGGTAAATGCGAAATTTGAAAATTCTTAACTAAACGCTTACAACCGCAAGCAACGATTCACCCAAAAAAAGGCCGTTTCATTCAGAACAATTCACTTTCTTTGCTTCTTTGTCTGAAATACAAGCAAAGTACGCGATATTTCATATCGGTGAAAAGACGAAAAAAAAAGAGGAAAAAAAAAGGAAGGAAGGAAAAAATTGGGCCCCGTGAACATCCAGATTCCACTGTGGAGTAAGAAAACCTTTATTTACTGGCATTGATCCCTCATTTCCACTTTTATTCCAATTAATATAGCTCATTAAGCGGTGCGATATTGTAGTTAAAGTTGAACAGCCAAACACAAGCGAGAATGTAAGCATTGAAACCAATGCGCATTGTCGCTATTTTGTCAACTATTCCACAAAGCTCTTACGGTGTTTAGAGATCCAATAAGTGAAAGCGAACAAGTAAGACGAGATATGAGCTATTAAATAAGAATCTTGTCAATAAAGGGTAGTGATAATGAAATCTCTTACAGCTGTAAAATTGAAGCAATATGAAGCAATCTGTTGATCAGTACTGCTTGCTTACAGATTAGCTCCACTGGTACTACTATCGCAGCTACTTGTATTTAGTCGAAAGTACTCAGCACTACCTTGCTACGCTTCGCATGAAAATCCCGCTTACTAAGACGCAAAAAATAAGAAGTTAAATCGTTTCAGTATGAAAAACCTTTCATATAGATGAAAATCAAAAACTGAGTAGTTTACAGTTCAAGAACGACGTCACTTACAAAATCCTACGGCCCATATGGTGATCAGCTTGGATCACGCAAAGTCGTGTCATGGCAACGATCGATGAAGCACAGAGAATCCATTGGATACCACAACTCACTTTAAGGTGCGTCTTGCATTTCTGCTCAGAACTTGGTCTTAACTGACTCTTCTAAAATCTAGAAGTACTGAGAGCAACCACTCATAGTCACGTCCTGCCTCCCACTCTGGAATCGCCTTTCGTATTGCAAATAGAGCTCGTAAAGAAGAATTAAATAGGAAGCATAAAGTGACAACTGTTTTGACATTCGAAAATGGGACACACAGACATATAACTAAAATGTTAATTATTTTATTACACCCGAACACAAAGCGATGTTTCTCACACATGATCCTTAAGCGATTTCCCTGATTTTCATGCAGTGCTACTGTATGCTAAAATGCTTTGGCTATGTGTTGGCAATTGCACCACGTCCTAGTTGTTGACATGCCCTTTTCAATGTTCTCATCTAAAAGTACTTTTTTACTTCGTTTTTTTTTCTGTTTTCTACATTTGGAATGGTTAGTGGATGCGCTGTTTATCTCTTAAGAAAGTCAGTCGTTGATACTTGATGGCTCGTAGCTGTGTGACTTGAAACAGTTGCTTATTTTCCTGTATCCTCGGTCTCTGTTTCGCATACGTTCCTCTTTTAGCTGCTATAACTTTGTTTACCGTGCCTTGTTTACCTTAATTTCTGGTACCTACATTCTAAAGTTACCAGTTTTAGAGGTCAAATCCCGAACTTGCGGCAACAATGAACGTTTTTCGGCTCACTGCGGACATGTCACACCTCTTAGCGATATTCATTCTTCTGGCGAAGGTAATGTTTTCACCAGTGTTATGGTTGGAATTCTCAAGAGCTGTTATGTTGTGCTACGACGTTCACCCAATGTCTGCTTCTAGATGTGGAAGACCCGCTCATGCTCGGGGATATCAGCACGTTCACAGGTTTTGTTTGCTGTTGTGTTCACCGCTAGATACCTAGATCTTTTCACGACATTCATCTCAACATATAACACAGTGATGAAGGTTAGAATTGTTATAGCTTAATGGTTACTTAGGGGTGAGTGTGACGCAGTGGTCGGAGGAGCCCTGCGATACACATGGGGTCGCTTCCTGCGCCCATAGTTCACCAAGTTTGCCATCCCTCCGGGGTCAGCAAATTGGTGCCAAACTTGTCTGGGAGGAGAGCAACACTGGTTCGATACATCGGTAGGCCATCGCGAGTTATTCTAAAGGCCAGGTATGCGTTCAATCACTTCCAAACCATGCTTAATGAAGTCGAATGCATGGCACATCCTCTAGGGATTGATAAACGCCGAGAGCTTTATCCAGTTTATCCCTTTAATAGTTTCTTCTTGACCGATGAAGATTCAAGATGATTTTACACTCCTCTTGCCATTGATATTTTAAACTGTTCTTGCTATTGATAACGAAACAAGTTTAGGCATTCAAGATGTCATGAGATTGTGTATGACTACACTTCAGGTCTTTTTCATTATTTCTTCCTACGGGACTCTTTATCTTATGCTAATGAAATTCCGTCCTACTTACGAAAAGGAGAGCGACAGCTTTCGCGTCGAGTTCCTTCTTATTCCTTGTATACTGCTTTCGCTTGTCATCAACCACGAATTCACGACCATGGAAATTTTGTGGACCTTCAGCATATATTTGGAAGCTGTTGCTATCATGCCACAGTTGTTCATGCTGCAAGCAACCGGATCTGCTGAAACCATCACGGCTCACTATCTTTTTGCCCTTGGAATGTACCGTGCCCTGTACCTGTTGAACTGGATTTACAGGTGGGATTTCTACATATTTCACAGGATTTTCTTGGGATGTTGGCGTGAATTCTGAGTAAATTCTGTCCAGTTTATATATCCTGCATATGCTGCTGTGGAAAGTTATAATAGTTAGCAAGTCAAAGATTAACATTGTGATTTCGACTACAACCGCAGTTTAACTGGGTTCAGTGCCGATTCAGTGCCGATTCAATGCCGATTCAGTGCTACTCGGATCAATTCCGCTGACGGGTGCTTGTTGATAGCAGCGTTAGGTAGAAAACTATCTGAGAGACACACAGAGCAAGGATCTTTATGGTGCAATGTGTAATAAGCGAGTACCCGGAAAGGGTAATCGTGCTTTGATCTAGCCAAGGGTCCAAGTTTTGCGAATATCTGGGTTCATTGTTGTTGTATTTCTGTTCAGTTTTTTTAAAAATTTCCGTGATATTCCTGTTTTAGTGCAGAGGTTTTATTAATATTGAGGCAGTAAACGAGAGCGTAGTAGAAATGAAGAATTATTGTGCTGTATAGTTCCGGAATGGAATCGATAAGTGTGCGGAAGAATTTGCATTGCAAATTTAAGTGATCGTCTTTCTGTGCTGTAGATACTGCGTTATCCATGTCGTTGGGATCTCGAATAGAAAGTGGCAGCTTCACTTATGCTTTGAAAGAAGTTTAAATTCCTCAATTCCTCAAAATCCTTTCTGAAGTTTTATGAATTCAAATGTTGATTATAGCCTGTTTGAAGCGTTGAACTAGATCGCATAGCAGGTATGTAGTGGGCAGTGGTTAGAGGTGCTGTTCACACATGGTCGTTGATGCAATCCTGCAGGCTAATGAAGGCCCATCCGGAGAAATTATTAGTAATTATTGGTAGTATTATTATTAACACCATTTGGGAAGATAGAAGCAATGGTTTGATAAATCGTACGACCTCGAAGATCACTGCATTGGAAAAGTATGAACCTAGTCTATTCTACCATGTCCAATAAAGTCACGTGCATGACGATTCCCTTAAGCGACTTATCAATGCATAATGTTTTATCCCTTATTCTCCTTGTGTGGATGGCATTTATTTTTTATCTTCTATCCACATGAAGAAGGGATTGTGTATTAAATTTGAGAGAAGTTGTGACCGTGATGTATTTCTTGGTTTCTCCCAGTTTTCTTTCCTTTTTAAAAATTTTAGAACTTGGTTAATTAGTCCGGTACTGATGAAAGTTGCTACCTACTTCAGGTACTACACTGAATCGTTCTTCGATCCTATTGCGACAGTGGCTGGAGTGGTACAGACTGTTCTTTACGCTGATTTCTTCTATCTTTACATCACTCGCGTTGTTAGAACTCGCAAAGCCATGGAGTTGCCTATTTGATGCATTATTATTCTTTCTTGTTTTGCTTCATGGCTGACTAATTTCCGTAGATGCTTGCATGATCTTTATTTATTCTATGTTTATTTGTTATCACTTTTTTTAAAAGTGATTTTCTTTGATGTACGTCAAATTTAATTATGACGTTTTTCATTGTATTGCATATCACCGGTTGAGGTGTCAAGTGCAATTAACTGATCACACAAGTATGTGGTATGCTGTGCACAGGCACGGAATGTTTTTGTGGACAACTTCTCACCCTGGGTTACTGTGTGTTCGATGTCTTGTTTTTCGGAGCACTGTATGGGTTATGCCATCTACGGCCTCATCATTAACATAAGTGGTGGTGTTTACCTAAGCAGATAAATATTTTGCGAAACGTTCTGTATGAATTGCAAGAAGTTGAAAGACAACAGGCACGTCCTCGACGATCTGTTGATGTCCTTCCAGGCATCGTCCTTCGTTCTCCTCGGGGAATTTTATCTGATTTATATTGTTGCTTAAGATATCTCATTTAAGAGGACACGATCAGAACTTTCGTTTCTGAGTCTGCGGGCTGGTGCACTGATTCAATGTATGGCTGACCATTCGCCTGAAGTTTAATATCATGGTAGTCTATCGCACATTTCCCTCGGAATTAAAAGGTTATTTCACACCGTGAAGAGTTGAGTCTTAGTCATCGTTACTTTCATCGTCATTTCGTTCCTCATGAACATCGTCTTCTGTAAATTGAGTCGGACCGCAGTCTTCCCATGGACTGTCAAAAACGGGAAGCATTCGTTTCGTCTGCCTAATGCTTGATGTCATAAGAACGGTATCCTCGGCGAAGCAAAGGTGGTGTAGTTGCCGACCATTGTTTTCCACTCCCATTCTGTCCCATTCCACTTTTCGCAACACGTTCTCAAGGGTAGCTGTGAATAATTTTGGCGAGACGGTATCGTCATGTCGAACCTCCATTTCTACGTCAGTGCTCATATTTTTTGCAGAAAGCTGATGTCCTGATTGTGAAATTGTTGTATAATTGACCAAGGAAATTATTTTTTATATTGAGAAGGAATGCCTTGGCTGGCCAGAGCTTATGTAAGTGCTGTCTCAGCTGAGTCGAAAGCATTTTTTAAATCGATGAAAGTGATACGGAGGTGTCTCTTGTATTCTTGCGACACTTCGTTAAGTCTTGGTAACATGTGGATGTGGTCTATGGCATTGAATCTATTTCGAAACCCTGCTTGCTCACATAGGTGTCTTTCGTCTAGTGTTCTGCCAGTTTTGCTGAGGATGACTCCAGTGAATGCTTTATATGCGACACACAGCAAAAAAAAATTGGGCGATAACTACCGATTTCGGGAGGCTGCTCTTTTTCTGCAAAAACCCGATCTTGGTATTGAATTGGATTTCCATATTCTATTGAATAAAATCCATCCATTCTAACGGATAATCTGCGAATTGTTATTCCATTGAATAGGATCCTTCCATTCTAACGGATCATCTATGAAAAGTTGAGCAGTGCGAGGACTAACGGAAGGTCCTCCAGATATCCCGATATACTCTTGTACTGATCGGGTGTTGTACGGTTTTCCATTGACCAAATAGTACTTCGGATTTAGGCAGGGAGAACTAGTGGGACGGCAAATCTACTCTCCGTAATTCCACATAGAAGCGGGAGAAGGTAGCTGGTGAAGAGATCCCAGTAGTAGTCGTGGATAATTTTCTCCATTGCCTTTTTTGGAACCCGTCACTACTCCATCCGGACATCGGAATGAGATTAACTTGGTTTTGTAATTACGAAGTTCCGGTGAGCGTAGCGAATGCCCTTCTTGTCTTCTATAGCTTCGACCATTACTGCTACTCTTCTCTTTTATCTTCTTTCTGTAGAGCAGTGAAAGTTCAGGGACGAATTGGTGATTGCCGCGGGGTTTCACGTTGGTGTGTCAGCTCGAGTATTTCTGTAGAGAGCCACTTCATGATAACTTTCGAATTCTTGGCGTTAATAGCTCCGAAATGAAGATGTTGGATATGTCGGTCGTATTGGTCATCGATGTTTTCGATAACGCCACTCTTTCTGGAGAGTCGACTAATGATCTGAATAAAGCCAAATTTATAGCTGTTTTGAAATTTCCTTTCTTGTACTTTGCGGCGTTCTCCGTTTTCCATGGAAACAGGCATTAGTTATGCAAAACTTTCTATCCGGCATACGGTATTTTACTTCTCAATGGTACTCTCTACTAGGAGACTTCAGCCTCTAAAGTTGAGAATGATGCCTGTGGAATTGTCAGCTACCATTGGTGGTCTTGTTGGTAATAACAAACTTATATTACTGCTCCTACTTCTCGTTCTATCCAACTTTATGGGTCCCGATGTTGCGCTATTCGGACATCCTTCTGGGTCCAATCTTAGCGTTAAATTCTTCGCCGATAACATTTAAAAAAAACGGTCTTCTCTGTTGAACTTACGCATGTCGATATAGACATCGTCTTCGTCATATCTTGATGTGGGTGCATAAATAAGAAGAATGTAAAACTGTATTAATCACCATCTCTTCAGTCGTAGAGGTCCGATTCATGTTGTTGCTTGTTCAAGTGAATCGATGCTCATTAACACACTTGTGCTGACGAAAACGCCTACGCCTCCTCTATTGCCGTACGTTTCGAGGAACAGTTGTTCTCCGATGACACAGACGGCGTTGAGTGCGTGGCGCCTTCCCGTCTCGGATAGTCCGATGATATCGTAGCCTATCGTTTACGTCTGCATGATCAAGTCCCCTATGGAGGACTCAGGTGCAGGGAGCGAGGTTGCATTGTAGGTACAGATTCACCTTAGTCTTTTGAGATTCAGGTAGCCTAGAATGTCACTGAGATTTCAACACCGTTTCCGTATACTCGTCCTACGCATAAAGGGAAAAAATAGCTCACGCAAACTTGAACATATCTACGTAAACAAGAGAGTTATGTGTCAAATCTACGCAGAAAAAATAAGGAGCCCATACTTGGGACCACATACATTTCAGGAAAAAACAATGTTGCTTTTTAGTCCTCGTTTCTGCCATCTCTGGCTGCGTAGCGTAATCGTGCTGCTAATCAGCTAGGATCCCTCTGGATTCCTGACCCTTTATCTCTAAAGCTAAAAAGAAGGATAGAGCTCACGGCGTTTAGCAATCCCTGAAAGATGCGCCGTGCATCCGACTTTATTACGCATCGTTAGAGCTGATTTGGTGCATATCTGGCCTATGCAATGAAGTATGATGGCGCCAGTTTCCCGACTCCGGAGGGATGGAAGGTTTAGTGAGCCTGGGGCACCGGATTGATCCCATGTTTATTGCAGGGCGCCTCGGACCACTGTGCCACATGGTTCTTTATCTATAGCTATAGTAATGTGTTGATGAAAATGTGTAGATCCGTGGTAAAATTGTGGCAAATAAGGGGTTCAGATAATGTTCAGTTCTAGTAGGAGTACAATTCCATATTAACGAATATGCATAGAATGGAACTCATTTCGACTTTGCCAAACGCTTTTTCGTACTCGATAAATGTTAGAAGGAGCAGGCTGTGCTCCGGTAGAGTTCAGTCAGCTCAGCCACGATTTGGACGTGATCCATGCAACAAAATCTCTGTCAAAAACTTGATAACACTACTGGTTGACCTTTAGCCAAAGTTGTTAGTAGGTACGACAGTAAAATCATCACGAAGAGCTTGTAAAGTACGTTCAGAAAACAAGTTGGAGTGCGACGATACTTCCCACCGATCACTTGAGGAGTTTGATCCGTGCAGCCGTCATTTTATCACCATGCGCGTTGGTTGTGTTAATATAACTTCTGTTTTTCTCTTTGAGATAGAGCTTTCGTGATGAAGGAGATTTAAGGCAGGCTTTCATACTGAAAAATTGAGGTTCATTGGTCACAACTGTGGAGTTTTTCCGATTATTAGGTCGTAGTCTTCAGTCGTGTCTTTCATGATCTTCTAGAAATGCTGTGAAGAGGTGTTTTCCAAGAAATATTTTCGTCATATATCACTCGATTCGCCTTAATCTTCATCTTGTCATTAGACGTATCCCATGTTTAGTAACAATTTTCGTCCTTTTTCAAAATGTATTTTCTGTAAAAAGAAAAAGAGTGTTCTGGATAAATGTCTCTTTTGATGGTTTCTATTCTCATTTGAGCCACACACCCCCAAACTTTCTCTGACCCAGTTTAGACGTATTCTGGCTTTTTCCAATCTGAAGATGTAGTAAAGGTACCTGCTCTAGAATGTATGAAGAATTGTTTGTACAGCAACAAAAGGTGATGCTACTAATCTGCCATGGAAGCGATCTTGTATGTTCTGGACCACAGTGCTGAGAGGTGCCATGCAATACAAACGTAGTCCTTAGTTTGATAGCGCAGCCCTGACTTACCAAGCCTTCCATTCCTCTATGGTTGACAAATTGGTATTAGACTTGTCTGGATAGACAGAATCACTAAATTCATCCATTAGTAGGCCACTACAAGTCATTGTATAGACAAGACATGCATACATTCACCTATAACGATGATTAGTGAGGTTGAATACATGGCGTATCACTCAATGATTGGTCAATGCCGAACGCTTTACTCTTCATCCTTTATTCCATGGCAATAAGTGTCAATAATCTGATACCTGCTATAAAAAAATGTTCTCCATCTTTTCATGCTTTCATGCGTTTCGTACACAGTTTTCTAAACAGTTTTTCCCGGGATGGCTTGATTAGCTCAGCGCCGTGGTTGGCATTCATCGTAACACACTCTGTGCTAGCTTTGAATCCTTAGTCTGGCACTTTTGTGTACCATTTTTTGATGCTGTTTCGTTAACATTTTTCGCTTCATCTTGTGCTACAATGGAAGAACGGAATTGTAAAACGAAAGACGGGAAAGAACAGCACGATCATCGCTGAGTGAGAAGCACTAGAGGCCATTGTGTTCACATATGAATCTTATCGTCCTGTGAAAATTAAACGCATTTCCACACCACTGCCAGAAAAATTTGCCGTAGTTGCAAACGTGCTAATCACGAAATTGCTTCCACAAACTTCTCAGCAATAATCCTCTTAACTACAACAGGATGCTCTGGGGTGATTTAAGCACGTTTTGTCCATCATTTTAGCTTACTGTTTTTAGCAGGTCGACGAATTAGGGAGCAATAACCATCAACCTGTGCAATGTAATTGCAAGTATAATCATTACCTGAGACGGACCTTTTGAGGGACGTTGATGAACAGAAATATGGTTTAAAAAAGCTGCTACCATTTTGAAAATAGACTGTAAACTATGCGATAAAATGCACCCACATAGTTGCATTAATGGACGAGGCGCATTCGCGAACCATTGGAGCAAAGTGTTTTTTTTCTAGAATCTAATTGTAGATATTAAGTGCGCCACCACAGATAACTGCATCGTCATCGAAAGGAAACTAGCGACATTGTGACTATTCCTCATTGATTATGAGCGGTTTTAGTGCAAATATGCCCATAGTTGGTGCTTTGGATGGGAAATTCAGTGCATTCGTATATCATTTATTTTTTCTATTATATTTAGTATACAGGACAATACCATACTATATACGCAACAATACTGCATACGTATATAGGAGACGGGTAGTGCAGGGATAGAGACGCTGTTCATCACGAGTTCGACATTGCCTCGGGATGACCATGCTTTTCAATCTTCTGGTCTCTAGAAGTTGGTACCAGATATGTCTTGGAAGAGTTCTGTAGCTACAATCCAAGTGGGAGCGTTCTTGTCTGGCTATCTCAGGACCCCAGAGAGAATCGACTGGATCAGCACATTCATAAAGAATACGATAATCTGAAGAAGCAGCAGAACCTACCTACGAAAAAAAGTTCGAAGACCTTCATGGATGGTGGATGCTAGAAAACAAATCGAATCCAGGAAATCCTAGGATCCGCGCAGTAGATCTGAAGATGGGTCATGTAAAATAAATAATATTATAGAAAATTAATGCATAAGTATTCAAAATAGACGATGGTTTGGCACTTATGAAAATCAGTAATCCATTTTTTCTCATTAGGTGATTGTATACGACTAATATATATCCTAAGAGCAAAACAATTCTTAGAGTTGTTAGGTAGATAACCTAGCTAATTTATAACTACTCAGCTTTTTTATACGCTCCTGTGGATTTCTACTGAAATGACAGTTTTTTCTCACTTACGCTTCGAAATATTATAAAACTGATGAAATATACTTTTTTGGACTTCTATAAAAAATGAATAAAACTTTCGGCGTTGATCAATCTCTTAGGGATGCGCGATGCATTCGACTTCATTGAGCATCGTCTGGAGGTGATTGAATGCATATCTGGCCTTTACAATGATTCGCAGTGGCCCACCGATGTATTCAGCCAGTGCTACCATCTTCCCAGGAAAGTCTGGCACCAATTTTTCCTACCGCGGAGGGAAGGAAGGCTTGGTGGGCCAGGGGCGCAGGAATCGATCCCGTGTGTATTGCAGGGGGCCTCCGACCACTGCGTCACACCAGCTCTTCGGATTGTATATGGTTATAAATTAATGCAGTTTTTTAGGCTTTTAAAAAAATTTTATGTTTATGTCTCAGTGTCTCCTATATCTGTCCTCAGCATCATTGTACTTCAACCGTAAGCATCCAATTAGGGTCATTAGTGTCAACTCACAGAGTTTCTGAACGATGTCTTTTGAAATATAGCCAGTAGGGGTAAGTTTAGTCGAAATATGCAGTTCTTTACTTCGAAACATGCTGTACGTTCGAAATCCAGGAGAATACACGTCAACCGCGAAATGAAGATAGGTCGATCATGTAGCGAGAGGAGCCAATGAGAGATGGATGATAAGAACTGCGGATTGGATTCCAAGATAATGCAAGCGTCCTCGACTAACAAGATCTGATGGCGTGTTTGTGGTTCATGTCACAACAATCATGAGTGAGGATTCAGAGGGAAAGACACAGACAAAAAAACCTGCTGAAGCCGACACTACTTGTAGAAACGGTACATCCACGTTGTCAGGGCGAGTGAGTCACAAATTTTGATATTTAAAATCGTCGCGCATGAAGCACACGACTCATTCACGCACGCAAACATTTCTTGGCCCCACTGAGGAAGAATTTCTTGCAGTTTCAGCCCAACATTTGTCGGAATGTCAAGGTAATTTGCAACTAACAAAAGGAGGGTAATTATCTGAAAAAAGTGCATTCAATTCCTTTCCTACCTCATATTATGAAGATCCTTTAGGAAGAGCAACACCCTAACATTCTTCAATACTTTGTCGGTATACGTACGCACATTGATGTTTAAAGTAGCTTCCTTTTTGGACATCGATTTTTCGAAAAAACTAATGACCCTAATTGGATGCTTACGGTTGAAGAATTCTGGTACGATATAGCCTTCGACAAACTTCATCTACTACGCATTCCCATAAAGCTATGGTGAAGACGAAGTCAAAGTGCTCCATTTGGATTTAGAAAAGCTTTGCAGAGAGGTCTATGCAAAAACACAATGTTTAACTTTTATATGAAGAAAAAAAATTGGCTGAGATAAAGACAAAACGAGGGCATAGGTTGGTGCGGTGGTTAACACGTGAGCCCACGGGATGGATAGTCACGGTTTCGAAGACCACCTGCGGTTTCGAGACTTCCTTCTATCTCAATGTCCTCGTGGTTTTATCATATCTCACATAATGCCCTGTCAGAAGAATCGGCGGCAAATGAAAGTTAGATTTTGAGGATCTGGGGAGCACAAATCGGCATTGATCTAAGTTAAACTGAAGCTGTAGTATAAATCACAATGTGGTCAATTTTTATTTACTGCCTACTATTTTTTTAACTGCAGAGTATTATGTGAAATATAACCATAATGATGCTGAGATATTTGCAAAACTCCAGTAATAGCAGTAATCAGGGAGAAGGCGAGCAGATTGGAGAGCTACAAGAGCAGCGACGTAAAAAAAAGAATTCAATTTCGTGCTAATCTTTCAATTTCACGGTTCTCTCCATCTTAATGTACACATCGACAACCTGAACTCTAAATAAGAAAGATATAAAATCGCTTAGCATTATCGAAAAGCAACTGAATATATGATGTTAATATATAAGCGATATCCCATATCATGTAAGTGGGACTAGAAATTTGACGGTTTCGCCTAACTCGACAACCTTTGATCAGACAGACTGTACTATTACGTTAGGTTGGTGAAGACTAGGTAAGATGAGACATGTGACACATCTTAGCGACAACCGGTGAACAAGAGCCGTTACCGACAGGGATCCCATGCAGCAGGAATACCACCGGCTTGATGGTCAGAATCGTTCACGAAAGTCCGCAAAGAAAAAATATGGCGTTCAATGAGTGTTTAAAGCAGGTGGGATCTACTGGGTTATTCCAACACTCAACAGGGAAAATAGATACTTTGATGTGTTCAAGTTCTAGCTGAATGGAGAACCGACTTTGCACACTAGGATGTCAAATTCGGACACTGTATGCGTGTATGTATGTATGTGTCTTGTGTGTGCATGTGTGTGTGTGTGTGTGTGTGTGTGTGTGTGTGTGTGTGTGTGTGTGTGTGTGTGTGGTGTGTATATATAGATATCCGTATGAATATGTCGGTGTGTGTCTGTGTGCGTGTCTCATTCTCTGTTACATGGAACTCTTCCACTCGTCGGCTCAAGTCATATTGTCTTTGATGCTACTACCTTACGGCCCTTCGGCCTTCTTACATACTCTGACATTCGAAGTTTAGCAAAGTACTAGTATACAGAGTATAAAAGTAGAGTAGAACAAAATAAATCCGTCAAAGAAGTCGCTTTCTAAAGTAACGAGCTATAAAAACCTAGAGAGACTGGGCATATATACATATGCAAAGACGTCGTAGTGAGAACACAAAGGATAGCGACGGAAGGAAGCACTTGGACAAATCTCTCCAACGCGACGTTATTTTCAGATCTTCAAACAGAAACGTGAACGCTAGGTCTAATTCCCACTTCTAACACTCTGACATTATTGTCTTTCAGCCTCCATGCTTTCGCCAACTATTCTGAATGTTCACAAACCGATCATGGTATTTACAAGTACATTTCGTACCATTGCTTATTGGAGCTATTTCCAATCCATCTAGTGATGGCTGAGTTGGAATGCGGCTGTAAATTTTTTCAGAATAGGTCGACGAGCCAATTCACAGACGGCTTCACCACTGCAAAGAACGCTTATGGTCCTGTTAATGCACGATAATTCAAAATGAAGGGGGTAATAGCGAAACTGAACCATTGACAGCCACATGGTTGCGTGATGGGTCGACTCTCGAGCAATCACATATTTGAAAAAAAACTAAAATTTCGCGCCAGAATACCTCGATTATTGATCGATTCACGAGAATAGAGGAGGGAGGAAAGCGAGTGGGAGGATAGTGCACAGCTAGCCCGGTCCACCCACCACCTCACTGAGCGATCGCCACATCCACCACATGCGCTGCTTGCCATTTCGTCCACGTAGCTGGTTACCGTCTAGGCAATCGGTTTTCACCCTGGTCTCAGAGTGAAATGAATCTGAGATCATCGTGAAAGCTAGTTGCCTTACTATACTTCTTCATTTCTTGCACTGATCATTGAGTCGCAATGTGAATGTACAGTACGTTACACTTCATCGCATCATTATTTCATCCATCAGTGGGAAATGGCTGTTTCCTTTAAAACCCTTTGTTCTAGTTATCTGATGTTTGGTTCGACTCTAAAAAAGAGTACGGGCGCGTGTAGCGCACTGCTTAGAGGCGCCCTGCAATAAACATGAGATCGATCCTTCACCCTAAAGCCCACCAAGCCTTCCTTCGCTCCGGAGTCGGCAAGCTGCTACCAGACTTGTCTGAGAGGATAGCAGCAAAGACTCGAGTCAACGGTAGACCACCGCGAGTCATTGTATAGGCAAGATATGCATTCATTCAGCTCTAAGGATGCTTAACGAAGTCGAAAGCGTGGCGCATCCCTCACAGATTGATCAACACCTAGAGTTTTCTCCAGTTTCGTCTTTGGTTCGACTAAATGCTGCCCGCGCATGCATCCAGTTTTGCTTCAAAACTCAAGTTATTTCCTGGTCAATGTTGGTTTTACCAAGTGGGTCGGTTAAAATTCGAATCGTCTACTCATTAATAGGCACATTTGATGGATACTTCTGAGACTTCTAAAAAATTTTGTAGAAAACGTTTTCGCGCATTTTAGTGCTCCATGTCTTCCCAACGGTTTACCTCCTCATCGTGGTCGGGAGGTGTTCCTGGGTGTCGGACTGCGATACACAGCGGGGAATTCGTCTCCTCGACACAATCTCCTAAGCTAAGAAGGAGTCCAGCGTTTCCGTCAGGAAGCCCAGTCAAAGTTGAACCAATACCAGGATCCACCACCTTCTTGGTATCAAACTAGTCGCATGGTTGCAAATCGCCCTCTGATCCACAAGGGCTGCGACTGCCTGTGGTGATGACGACGTGGGGCAGACTTTAATCAGACTGACATCAGGATTCCAAGGAACCACAATGGCTAAACCAACAAAACTCCGAAAAAAATGGAGATTATGCCGGGGCCGGCACAACCCGTGAGGACGGGCGGTCCAAGTATCCAGGTGAGTGCTCCATGTTGTAAATACTTCCACGAACTATTAGTTTTACCACTTTCCTTGACTAATGCTGCCGAATATTTGCAGAAATTGTCTAAACTGCATTTTTTTAAAATTTCATATGTATATGCCTGCGTAACGTTATAACGCGTAATTCAATCCGTCCGGACTAAATTTGTTGTAGTTGCACATGCAGCTCTCGAAATAGCCAAATTGTTTCTTGGTCAAGTAGGTAGTTGTCGTTCTCTGAAACTTTCCTGTTGGTTGAAACAACGTTTCTTTTTACCAGCCACTTTAGAATGCGAAGTGAGTTCTCTAGAAGTCTTCTAAGCCTTGTCATCGAATATTTTTTAAGTGCACAGATTAACAACAAAGTATTTGTGTAATGAAACACATCACCTGCTCTTATAAATTATTCGTTGCCAAAATACTTGACAAGAACTCATATTTGGAGAGGTCATGTCTGCTGTTGTCGAATAAAGATGGAACCAATTAATTATTTTGAAACCAATGTACAAGTGTTTTTTGAAGTACCTAGAACAGTTTTCAAGCCAATGAAGGAAGCACTCGACACCCATAGTGTCTGCACACGATGCGACAATATTTAATTACTAACGGCACAGACACATTCTGAAATACCCTTAACACGTACTCCTCTTCTCTGCAAAGGTCTTCTCTATTAAATTATCCCATATTTAGTTCGAGCACATTGCCTATAAAGGAAAAAGAATAAATCTCTGGGCGTTGGTCAATCCTTGAACGGTCCATCATGCTCCCCATTGAATCAAGCATAGTTAGATGCATATCTGCATTGCAGAATAATTTGCAGTGGCCCACTGATGTAGTTACTCTTTACCGCTCTCCGCTCAAATAAATCTTTCACCAATCTACCGACAGCGGAGGGATGGAAGGCTTGGTGGTCCCAGGGCGTAGGATCGAGTCAGCGCCCGCGTGTGCGTTGCACTCCTCTCACCGTTGCGCCAGATACGCCTCCATATTACCTATAGCAAATAATAAAAAAAATGAAGGATAAAGCTCCCGGTGTAAATCAATCCCTTAGGGATGCGCCATGCTTTCGACTTCATTAAGCTCGTTTGGAGGCGGTTGAATGCATATCTGGCCTTCACAATGACTCGCGGTGGCCTACCGATGTATCGAGCTAGTGCTGCTAACCTCCCAGACAAGTCCGGTAGCAATATGCCGACCTCGGAGGGATGGAAGGCTTGGTGGGCCAGGGCGCGGGGATCGATTCCATGTGTGTACAGGGCGCATCCGACCACTGCGCCACAAGGGTCCTAGCAATTATTGATAATAATAATAATAATAATAATAATAATAATAATAATAATAATAATAATGATAATGATAATAATAATAATACTAATAATAGCAAAAACTTGGATTCTTGGATGGCCTGTCTTCGCTGGTTGTGTAGGCCCCAGCATATTCTCCATTTTTCGGAGTTTTGAAGGTTTAGCCATTGTGTATCTTTGGAGCCTCGATGTCAGTCTGGTCAAAGCCTGCTCCAGGTCGTCACCACCACAGGCAGTTGCAGCCCTCGTGGGTCAGAGGGAGATTTGCCACCATGCGACTAGTTTGATACCAAGACGGTGGTCGATCTTAGTATTGGTTTACTCTTAGCTAGGCTTTGTGATGGAAACGCCGAACTCCTTCTCAGCTTGGGAGACCCTACCAAGGGATGAATCGTTCCGCTGTACATCGCAGTCCGACAACCAGGAACACCTTCCAGCCACGATGAGGTGGCAAACTGTTGGAAGGAATAATAATAGTAACAATAATAATGGTAATATTAATATTAACAATGATATTAATATTAATAATAATAATGAATTAGTTGAATATCACTATCATTATTGCTATTATTAAGGGCGCGTGTGGCGCAGTGGTTGGAGGGGCAGCTGCGGCACACACGTGGAATCGATCCCCGCGCCCAGGCCCACCAAGCTTTCCATCCCTCTGGGGACGGCAAGTTGGTACTAGACTTGTCTGGGAGGATAACAGCACTGGGTCGCTACATCGGTAGGTAACCGCGAGTCATTGTGAAGGCCAGATATGCATTCAATCACCTCCAACGATACTTAATGAAGTCGAATACATGGCGCATCCCTCAAGAATTGGTCAAAGCCGAGAGCTTTTTAGAGCTTTATTATCATTATTACTATTATTTTTATTGCTATTATTATTATTACTATTATTATTATTATTATGTTAGCTCTTTTTATTTATTGCATACTACAATTTTTCACTGCAGGTTATTATATAACATACAACAACAGTGACGCTGAGATATTCGCAGAGCTCCGAGCCACAGGTGTCTGCGATGGGGTCGAACACGTTATTACGCATTCCGGGGGGCCAGCGCGTTCACCACTGCATCACGTGGGTCCTTCCTTTCGCCTTTCACTCTGCTAGTTTCCTACATAACAGTGCCATCACCAATCACCCGTTAACGGGACTGATCTCGGGAACACAAGTCGGCATTGGACCCAGTTAAGCTGAGGCTGTAGTTCGAAATCATAATGGTAACTTTCCATTTTTACTGCCAACGACAATTTTTCACGGAAAGCATTATGTGAAATACAACTACAGTTGAAAGCTAACGAAGTACCTGCATTATGTGGTGGTGAACGCTTTCGCTCCCGGAAAGAGTAACAGCGTGTTCAATCCAAGCCGCAGACAGCTACGGTCCGGAGTTTTGCAAATATCTCAGAATCACTGTAGTTAGTGTTATTATTGTTACTATTTTTTATATTGTTGCAAAGGTAATCATAATATGAACACTAAACACTTGTCATCTGTCACTCTTCACTACATCCTTGATGTTCTGGATGTTCTTGAAAACTAACCAGGTTGCTCGTTTCTTCTTGCTCAACCCTGGAACTGAGTCTTTATTCATTTTGGTTTTCCGACCTAGATAGACGTAGCTGGAACAATCGGAGCTACTCATTCCGCTGAGCGTGAATGGGGTTTACATAACCAATCCGTTCCTCATGAACATCGTTTTTGTGAAATCTAGTCGAAGACCAATTTTTCCAAAAGCATTATCAATGTTGGCTAGGTTTCGTTCAACCTATATAATGCTTGGCGTTATTACCGAAGCTATGGTAGTGTACGCGCCGATCATCAGTTTATCTTCCCATGTTCCCCTGTTCACATAATGTTTGGCGACATGGTACCACCTTGCTCAATCCCTCTTTTTGACGTCGATATTGATATCGTTAAAGAATTGTGACAATTTGGTCGCAAAATTTTTATACAGCTCACGAAGAATCTAGTACGGACTCTCTTGCTATCTAGGGCTTCCATAACTGCTTCTATCCCAACTGAGTCAAAGCTTTCCTTAAACCGATGAAAGTGTGGTATATCTGTCTCTTGTATTCTCGCGATATTTCAGATCATTTTCGAAACCCTGCTTGTTCAGATGGCTGCCCGTTGTCCAGTGTTCCGTCAATCCTTTTGGACTACTCAAGTTAAGAGTTTGTACACCACAAACAGCAAGCAAGCTGTGCGATAGTTGGCAGCATAGTGGAGGTCATCTTTCTTGAACAATAACCCAGGCATGCTAGTCTTCTCTTGAATAGAAACCTTGCATTCTGACAGGTAACATGTGAACAGCCGTGCCAATATATTTGTGTGGATTGGCAGCATATTGTTCAGATGTACAGATCTTATCTTGTCTAGACCAGATGTTCCTCGATTATTCAGCGATGAAATAGTAGGTGGGGTGTCGGAAGGGATAACCCGGTAGGAGGACATATCTTTCCTTCCTTATTTTGTATGGAGACAAAATGACACGGCTATTGAAAAAAATCAGAGCAGTAATCAAAAAAGAATTTCTCTATTGCCTTTCTGGAAACCGTTACTGTTCCGTCTGGGCGTCGAAGTGCAATAATCTTTGTAATTGGCGAAGCTTCGGTGGAGCCTTGCGAATGCTTTTTCCAGCCTCTGCAGCTTCGACCACGGCTGCCGCTGTTCTCTCTTTTAGATCTTCTTTTTATCGCATCTGTTTTGCACTGCAAATTCCCGGGAAGTGAGCTTGCAGTTGCCTATTGCTTCGCGATTCCACGCTGGCGTATAAGCTCGAATGTTTCTGGAGACAGCTCTTGGCGACTTTCGAACTCTGAGCTTTCATAGAGCTAACGCGAAGATGGTGAATGAGCCGGTCGCATTCTTCGTCGATGTTATCAACAACGGCATCTTTCCAACAGCCGACTAGTGAATTATTGCACGAAAGTGACTCCTAGCATCGTCATTTCGATTGCGTGTTCAATAACGCTGAGTGATCTTTCATCCTGCTTACGCAGTGACCAGGTTTTCGACGCATACGTTAAGGGAGGAAGTATCGTGGAGTTGTTCACTAAATCCTTGATGCTCTTGAAAGCTCCCCAAGTCTCTCATTTCCTTCTCCTCAACTGTGCAACTAAACCGTTCATCATGTTGATTTCTCAATCCAAACAAACGTAACTGAAGCATTCGGAGGTATTCATGTGATTGAGAGTGAATGAGGCATACACAACCAATCTGTTCCTCACGAACATCGTTTTTTGTGAGGTTCAGTCGAAGACCAAATCGGCAAGCGTTCGTTCCGCTTTGGTAATATTTGATGTTATAAGAACGGTGTCATCAGCAAAGCGAAGACGCTCTAATTGCCGACCATCGACTTTCACTCCCATGTTGTATTATTCCAGCGTTTTCGCTACGTTCTCAAGTGTGGAGGCAAATGATTTTGGCGAGATGTTATCGCCTTGCCTAACCCTCTTTCAACGTCGATGTTAATATCGTTGTAGAATGCTGATATCTTGGTTGTGAAATTTTTGTACAGCTCACGAAAAAGCTTTACGTACTGAGTAAGGACTCCCTGATTATCAACGGCTTCCATGGCTGCTTCTATCTCAATTGAGTCAAAGGCCTTCTTTAAATCGATAAAAAGTGAGACAGAGCGGTGTTTTGTACTCTCGCAATACTTCAACGAGTGCTGTTATCGCGTGGATGTAGTCCATCGTACTGAATCCTTTTCGAAACTCTGCTTACTCATTTGGCTGTCCTTCATCCAGTGTTCTGTCAATCCTTTTGCGACTACTCAAGTTAAGAATTTGCAGACCACAAGCAGCAAGCGGATTCAGCGAAGGTTGATGATATCGTGGAGGTCACCCTTCTGGAACAATAACTCAGCCGTCTTCTATTGAATAGAAGCCTTGCATTCCAACAAGTAACATGTGAACAGCCCAGCCAATATGTTTATGAGGACTGGCAGGATTTTGTTCAGGTGTTCAGATGTTATCTCGTGCAGACCAGGTATTGCTTGATTATTAACAGATGAAATAGTATATCGGATGTCGGAGGGGAGAACCCTGTGGGATGACGTATCCTTCCTCCTTTTATTTCGTATGAAGGGAGAGGGATAAAGCTATTAGAGAGATCCGAGTAGCAATCAAAACCGAGTTTCTTCTTTGCCTTTCTGGAGACTGTGACTGTTCCTTCTAGGCATCGAAGTGCAATGATTTTGGTTTTGCAACTGGCGAAGTTTCGTTGGGCTTTGCGAATGCTTTCACCCGGCTCTGCAGCTTCGACAACAACTGCTGCTCTTCTCTCTTTTAGATCTTCTTTTATCGCCTGTCTGCTTTGTACTGCAAGTTCCAACGTGAGTTTTAAGTTGTCTGTTGCTCTGCGATTCCACTCTGGCGTATCCTCGAGTGATTCTGGATACAGACGTCCCTTTGTTACTTTCGAACTCTCAGCTTTTATAAACCTAACATGAAGACGTCGAATGTGCCGATCACATTTCTCGGTGATGATTTTGAGGACGTTATCTTCCCAAAAACCCACTAATCAATGGAATAGATCCCAGTTTATGGTAGTTTTGCGAAATCGTTTTCTGAATTTATCGGCTTTTTTCTCCTTTCCGCCACAAATGAAGTCTTGCATTTAAGAGGCGATGGTCTGATCCCGTGCAGAATTTTGGGACAACAGCGAAATCAGTCGGGCGAAACCCTCGATTTACTATTATGTTGTCTATTTCCTTGTGGCAATCTCCGCTGTGAGACTCCCACGTCCAATGTTGAGAGTGGGGCTTCTGGAATTGTGAGTTACCATGGATAGTCTTGGTCGTCATGATAAACTAAGGCAGCCGCTCACCCTGCTCGTTCCATTCTAATCCGTTAGTCCCAATACGACGTTCTTCACACCTTCTTCTGGGTCCAGTCTTAGCGTTAAATTCTAAAATGATGACCTTGAAGAATATGTGGCCTTCCCTGTAGAACTTCTTCAAGTCCATATAGAACGCTTCGACTGCTTCTTCGTCATAGTTTGATGTCGGCGCGTAAACGACGAAGATTGTCAAAGCTGGTATTGATCCACATCTTTTTAATCGTAAACATCCGATTCGTGTTGTAAGTTGTTCGAATGAATCAATGTTCATGGACAAACTCGTGTTGAGGAGAACGCCGACGCCGCCGACTCCATTACTGTCGCATGTTCCGAGAAACAATTCTTCTCCGGTGTCATAGACGGCGTTGGATGGGTGGCATCTTCTCGTCTCCGCTAGTCCGACGACGTCATACCTTAAAATTTTTGCCTGAATGATCAAGTCTGCTAACCGTGATGCTCAAGGGTGTCGTATCGGGTGCTGTTCGGGGTAAGGAGTGAGACCCATTTATTTTGCTGCGTTTAGCATTTAATACCCACATATAGCTTGCTAAGTTCTGAACGTGGGGCTAGGTATACTTCATGGGTAGCTTTCTAGTAGTTTCCGCAATCGGCAAAGAGTTTATTTGTTGGAGAAAACTGCTAACCGCCTCCCACATACTTCCTCCTTCTTGACTGCGGGCTTTTGGAGTCGTCGAATATAGTCCGCATAGACGTGAACACACCCACGAGCACATTCATGAAATTTGCTCATAAATAGCGAAGGTATATGAGAAATCGGCGCAGCAGAAACAGGAGTCTATCCCTTGTATTCACCTGCTTCTCAGGGAAACATACGGTCGCTTTTAGTCCGCGATTAAGTCCGATCCCCTTTCCGCCACCTGGGGACGTGCCACGTTACCTCGCGACTAACCGATATGAGATCCCTAATTAAAGAAATAAATAGTGGATGGAAATGATCTATTCTTATAGCGGCCTACAAAAAATGTCAAATTATTCCATTGCCGCAGATAGTTTCCGAATGCCACTTAACGTTATCGAACGTTAACATTTGGGCCATGATACTTGCGTGAAATCTCGATTAAATATTGAATCCGCCACCTGGGCACGCACCACGTTGTCTTGCAACTAATAGGTATGAGATCTCATCATGAGGGAGATCTACGGCTATGAGGGACATGAATAATAATAGCACTCTAAATAACAGAAGCAATAACAATAATATTAATTACACTAGTAAGACAACTTAGTAAGAAGTCTAAGACACCGGTTAAGCATTTGCAGGCTCTCCCTAAACCATTATCGGTGTCCAGTTATTCTCGTCTGGTTACTGTTATTTGTCAAGCCATTGTGCATTAACATATCGATCACCACATCATTTTTCTATTTAGCGCATGTTCTTCTCTGTTACGTACATAATATAGGCGCTGCCCTGCTTTGCTTAACCTTGCTAACATTTATTGCGTAATTATCCAGTCATTCTTGAATTTGAGTGCCAGAAGTGTTATTAATTCAATCCCGCTACTGATTAAGCAAGCCTCCTATCACTTCGACTCCGGGAAAGCGGTACCAGACTTCTTTGGGAGATAGGAACACCGAACTGATACAGCGATACCCCCCCCCCATCAAGTCGCTGCATGGAAGAAATATTCGCCAAATCACCTCTACGATGCTTAATGTAGTCCAGTAAACGAGGTGAATAGAGCATCCTTTAGAGGCTGACAACCGCTGGACGATTTATGCTTTATTTTATAACTAAATGGTGCTGTAACTAATCAGCAGTTTTCATTTGCTAAAGCCAGCATTCTAATGGCCTTTCTTCGCGCTTTTTTCGGTGGCAATTTTATTTTTTATCATTGCTTGACCAGATATTAAATGTATCACACTGTGCGGATTCCAACACTTCTAGTATTCAATTTATTTTCTTGCATCCACCATCCATAAAGGTCTTGGAACTATTTTGCTTGCCGCTTCGGCTGCTTCTTGAAGATTTTTCCGTCTTCATACGAATATTGTTCGATATTGGTCGAGTCACATCTCCCTTGAATTTTGGCATGGCCGTACTAAAGTGCTCTTGCATAGAGTGTAGGGAGTGAGCTTGTCCCAGACAAGTTTCTTTCCAATTTCCCCACTACGGAAGGATGAAAGGTTTAGTGGGCCCTGGTGCGGGCTCAAGCCAGCACCTGCGCAGGTGCGTAATGAATGAGATCACTGTCACTGCGCTATCCGATTTCTCTCATTAGCAATGCACATAAGAAAAGACTAAAATGGTTTTGTTATTTCTCATCCACTCGAATTTTTTAGTTTCACCTCTTAAAGGTGGACCACAAGCGAATGGAGAACGAAAAAAAACATTTGGTTTAGCTTTTTCTCCAGTATCCCCATCTAGGAAGTAATGGAGCAACTTGGACATATTGCAGGCAACCTCCTGATTCTTTTCCATGTTACAGTGAACAAAAGAGGCTCTATGTCCGGCAACAGTAAGTATGGAGGTAGCCTGACTAGTGCAGCCTTGACTTTCTCGAGATTCTGGACGGAAAGAGGACGCTAGTAGCGCGGTAGTCATTGTTTACATTGTTAATTTTTATCGAACTGTTCAAGTGGATGCTGCAGGCCAACCCATCATAACGCGTTGCTATTTCCCCAAATCATTCAACGACTACTTCACTATTGAAAATTTCGGAGGTTCATACTAATTTTTCCAGCGTGTGGTCGAATATAGCCACGTATTGTGCTGTAGCACCATAGCCGATCCATCGCACATGGTGGCTTTGAAAATGATGCAACCATAGAGCAAACACGTGACGTAGAGATGTGGTTAGTCGATTATCCACTCTCTTCATTTCATTGTTTCTTGCAGAGTACCATTTATCGTTTTTCATGGTTTATGTACAAACGTTGCAATCTCCGAGAGCGATCTTAAAGCGAATCGTCCTTGGAGAAACAAAGGTTGTAAGTTTGTAAGGAAGTGAAGGTGTGCTGAATAACAACTTCGCGACTGCTGTAAAAAAAGAGAACAACAAAGTTTATCAAAGTTTATAGGCATGTCATAGAAGATGTGGTGTTCCCTTCCTTTTATTTCCTCTTCCAAGTGGTTCTGGTGTGTATACCTCACATTTGGGTTTCATAGTGATTATCAAGGAGATTTTTTGGAAGATCGTATAAGTCCCAATCTGCAACTATTGGTGTGAAAGGACAGAGAGAGAAGAAAGGCGTCGATTAAATTGGAAGATTACCTTTTTCTGATCACTACCACAGCTATGTTCTGCTAGGTAGTGTTAACCTGTTTATTACGATTCTTCTGTGATAGGCAAATAACCTAACACCTGAGATGTTCGGTCTCTGGTTACAAAGTTGGAAGGTCAATGCTGTGGGTAAGCTTAAATGGAGCGTATATTTTGCAAGCATGTGACCTTCCACTCTCCTACTTGATTGAGACATGCTTCTAAGGTTCGATCCATTTATTCCGGAGACGACGGTGTAACCTTGCAGAGAGATTTACTAAGCTATGTTGGGCGACCCAAGCTTTGGAAAATAGTAACACAACCTTATCCTGTTTGATCATGGATATTGATTCTTGTGAAAATTGACGGCCAGAATCGGATGTTCACGGTTGAAGAGGTCTATTCTAATATATTTAATAACCTTTCTCGTCTACTCACCCACATGGGCTTTGTTGAACACGAAGTCGAAGCGCTCCATGTGAAATTGGTGAGAAGTTCAACAGAAAAAGATCGTACTTTCTACAATGTCACCATTGGTGACTTCAACGCAAAGATTGCACCTAGACGAACATCTGTCACATTTGCACTCAGTGACTGGAATGGAATAAAGGTGGTGCTGTCGGAGTTTCTTATGATGGTGAAGACCATTCATGGTCACTCGCAATTCCAGAAGCCCGACTTTCAACGATGAACCTTCAGAGTCCCCTATTGGAGAGTACCATAGTGAAATGGACCATCGCGGTAAATCCACAGTCCTGCGTAATCAATGTTCCTGTTGTCCCAAAACTTTGCATTGAATCGTATCATCACATGCTTTGTACTAGATTCCATTTTTCGCGAAAATGAGAGAAAGCCGCCAAGTTCAAGAAACGAATTTCCAAACTGTTGTAAACTGGAATTTATTAATTAGTGTTTATTCACTAGTGTGATTTTGGCAATATGCTGTTCTCGAGAATATGGATCAGAAATGCGATCAGCTCAGTCAAGGCCTTCACGGTGATGCTAAAAAATCAGCGAGCTCAAAGTTCACCAAGAGCACCTACCTCCAGAAATGTTCGGGATGATACGTCAACGTGAAGTCACATGGGCCTTCGACGATCGCGAATTTATGACCGAACTTTAAAATCTCTACAGAAAGACGCTAAAGAACGATCTTAAAGAGGGAATAGTAGAAGTAATGATTGGAGTTGCAAGGACTAGAATGAAGACCCGTGACAATTGCCGAAACTTCTCCATTTACGATGTTAAGATAATCACTTTTCAGCGACCAAATGGATTATTCAGTGCTTCCAGAAAGGTAGAGGAGAAATTTATTCACGCCTACCCTGATCTCTTCAGCAACCACTTTCTCCTCTTTTCAGTTGTAATTAGGGAGGATGTATGAGATTCCAGTTGTTCGAAAGGTCGCCTCATCGCCGATGAACTGTACAACACTGAGAAGAAGATTAGACCTAAAAGTTCTAATCTACCGACAATCTACGTCAACACACTGGCTCGGCTTTTTGAACGCTAACGCCAGAATGAAGGGAGATAGCGCAGAGTTATCATTGACGTACATCGCGAGCATGGTGATGGTTCGGATCCCGCAGTGGTCTTACCAAGCATCTTAACCCTCCAGGGTCAAAAATGAGTACCAGACTTTCCTGGGGGAGGATCACTCTATAAACCAAGTCCGAGCGATCTAACCTGGCTATCTTAGCATCGAGGGAAAACCGACTCGATCAGCACTCAGCGACATTCATGACGAAAGGAAAGTCCTCAAGTAGCAGCCAAAACCAAACACAAAAGTTGGAAGACCAGAAGTCCTGGGATCTTCACAGCAGATGTGAAGGACGGGTCATCCTGACAGAATTTCAAAAAATGCCAGAACGAAAGGTTCCACTCTCATGAAGACCGGAATGATTGTGTTTTACCACAAAAACGAAGACCTTAACGATATGGGCAACTACCAGCTAACCTGTATGCTGTCTGTCCTTCAAAAAGGATTCGGTACGGTCTTTCACACTTAATATTTTCACATGATTGCAATATTCGCTGATGTGAGGCGAAAGCTTAAAAGACAGTTTTGACCACTTCCATGGAATTAAATAAGGCCTTCGATTCAAATAATGTTGAAGTAGTCGTGGAAGCTCACGATATTCAGATCGTAATTAGAGATCACTTACAAGCAATGCGGCAAGTTCGAAATAACAGTTTTAGCACTACACCTAGGCATACCATCAAGAGAAAAGTCTCACAAGCGATACCAACTCGCCAGATTACGTACAGCTATCTCGACAATGTTGCGCTAACATGGGATAACATGAGAGTGAAAATCGATGTTTGAGAACAAAACCATGCTCGCTTTGCCGATTATGTCGCTCTTGTAACATAAAGCGTTAACCACGCAGAAGTAACGTTGCTCGGTTGCAACAACACCTGCCTGAATATTGACCATTGATTAGACTTTAAAAACACATTTTGCATGAAAAACCTATTTGTTACCGTTTACAGTTAACGGGATGAATGCTGAATACAGGTATATCTGGAATAAAAACTCAATGAGATGAATAAATTAGCTTCCTTATGAAGAGAGCAGCTCGGACAACTTAAGGAGGTATTGAGGACATAGTGAAGAGACCACCCTTGTGGCTACCTTTGCGACACTAGGATTCCTCCTGTTTTAACGTACCACCTCAAAAACGTAGACGCTGCGTAAGGAAGATGTAAAGATAACTCAGCTTTATCGAACCAGCAGTCATAACACGGTGCTAACATATCAAGAGTATCCAGTGCAACGATTTATAGAGGGATTTCGAAGGACCCTCATGTATCGATGATCAAAATTGAGAGATGCTGCCGTATTTGCCAATTAGGAAATCAAATGTACAACACATGTGGTGCGTCTTAACGACAAATAATTTACAAGAGCCGTCAAAGACTTAGCATAATGGAATTTCAAGCGCATTGCAGGAAGGCTACCAACCTGATAGTCAGAATTTCACACGGAGAGCTTAAAAGAAAATTTTGCCGCTCTTCAAATCCGTTGTGCGATTATACTACAATGGGCAAGTCTGACCCGCGAAAGGGACAAAATTGGACACATTGTTAGCGCCTGCTCCAGCCACCGGAGGATCACTGGGTAATATGTGATGCAGGCTGAGAAAAAAGGATAAGGGATAAGGCATTCGGCACTGACGAACACTTGAGTGATGTGCATGGATTCAACTTCATTGATCATCGTATATGTGACTAAGCACGTATTTTCAGTCTATACAGTGAATTGCGAGGGGCAACCTTTTTACTCAGTGCATATTTCTATTCTGCCAGAGAAGAATGTAGTAGTTTACCAAGCACCAATGAATAGAGTGTTTGGTTGACGTGGAAAGTACTACCGAGCCAACGGTCCTAGTGTAGAACACAACGATCCTCTAACCACTAAGCAATACACGCCCCAGGTAATAAGGTTGATGTCACGTTTTATTGCAATATTTCCCCTCATCTAACCCTAGGATTTCTCAAAAATTATGAGAAATTCAGATACTGCTGAAGGATGCTTTACTCCTATATGATATTATTATTTAGCACACGTGCATGCTACACCCTCCACACACGTGCATGCTACACCCTTCACACTCAGGAATTAATTTTCAGCAACAATATAGTCCAAAAGTTCATAAATGAAAAATAAACAGTCTATGCACAGGTTTCATTTTCCATAATAAACTGTTAAAATCTCCTTTCCCTTCGTAATATGGGTGACGTGGCCTATGACAATGTTGGGCTTTCTTCAGCATTTAGAACACATTCACATTCACCATTGTTTTCTATTCCTATAATATCCTCAATAAGAGTGGACTGGTTTGGTTAAGATAACATCCCTTCAGGTTGTAGAAGGTATTGGAACGTAATAGTGAAATACTAAGGTATTAATGAAGGATATGAGCTTCCAAACTTTTATTTAGTGCCCACTATCTAATTCATGGCAGGGTAAATATAGTAATACTATGTGAAATAAGATAATAATACCTTGTGGAATAAATAGTTTACTACATAATACATGTGCATATAGTACACCATGCATTAAACATTATATTTCACACAGTACTCTGCCATGAAGAAGCTGATGGGCGGTAAATAAAACCTAAGACTTTGTCATATCGATTGCAGCTTCAGCTTAACTGGGTTCGATGTCGATTCGTGCTCCGCTGATCAATCTCAGTGACGGTTTGAGTGCTGCTATCATCGATAATGTAGAAACATGGCTGAGGGAAAGGCAAAGCAAGGGCTTCTCGGTGTAGTCGATAGCACGTGAGCCTCCGGTGAAGGGGTTAATCACTGCTTCGAACCCCAAATGAGGATTCGAGTTCTGCTCATACATTTCAGTATCCTCGAAAATGTGAATATTCCACCTGTGGCACGTTATTGTTATATGTTATACCTATGCGTTCCGTAAGTCCCCATAAAAATCTTAGTCCGTTCAATTATTGGTCTTGGTTTTAGCAAATGTCAGCTTTTTGCTGCTTGGAGAAACAGAATGCATAATACTAGATTAGTTCATTCTCAAGATTCTCATGTTAGCACTTTGTCGTGGTTCCGAACTAAAATTGCAGCCAATTCCTTTTTCATTCTAGAAACCGTTACCTTTCCTGAGCATTACAGGAGGTGATAGAATACTAATTTCTATACACTGCAATATCTGCAGAAAACTCAGTTGATGATTGCTGCTTCGATAGCTGCTAAAATAAACGATTTCACCTCGGGTTTCGACGTTCACTGAAAAATTTATGGAATGAGAGTAGAGATACAGGACACACAATCCAAGGCGCTCGCCCGAATCGGACTGAATACGCCATCCAGCATTTGTAAAGCAACTGCAGTTGGTGGTCGGTTGGTCGGTGGGTGGGCGTTCGTCGATCAATATGACCGGCGGTGGTCGTGTGGTGGAGTTGTCGTCGGAGAACCATCGCCCACTGTGACGCGAGAGAGGCCGAGCCACTTTGTCAGCACGCCACTCTGAGAATCTTTGTCCAAGATAAGTAGAGCGAATACAGCAGGAACAGAGTAAAGAGAAGTCAAACCTGGTGGCTGTTCTCAAGAACGGGATTTTGGCCACTGCTCGTCAGACGGCAAGTGGCCTTCACAATGATCTCAGAAGGCGGAAACTCTCAGATCATGGTGAAAACCGTTCGCCGAGTGCGTATGATGTGGGACGGGTGTGACGACAAATGGTTGGCAGAGTTGGCTGGACGGATGGACGGACGGCCGGCAGGACGAGGGCCGGACGCCTGCCCGGTGTGAGCGCTCGGCTCACTGAATTATCGCCACCGCCATGGGCGGGTCCTCATACAGTTCCCGCCAGACGACCAGAGTCAGAGTTTACACCGCCCATACTGTTATCCCTGCGTCTCTGTCTTCCATATCACCGGCAAACGTTCGACCGACCGTCGGGAAAAAATGCAATAATGCATGCAATTCCGAGCATATCACTTAGCATGAAAATCGTCGCATGAGTCATCCATAAGCGCACTGGTTTCAGCCCTCGCATCCATCAAACGTCGTCATTCGATTTCGGTTAGGAGAAGCAGCTATGATGCCTCACGGCACGACAGTCCGTCCTAGCAAAAAGCCTCGTTCTACGCGCACGACCCGTCTTCACATCTGCTATGCGCATCATCTTCATCATCTAGGCGTTTCGACTACCTTACCCATAATGCAAGCAAACGAAGACTTGTCCATTATATACATGCTCTTCCTGGCTCTGAATTTTTCAGAGTTTGTTCCGGATAGGATATTTAGGATAGCAGATAGATGGTACTACTCTTCTGCAACTCCAAAATACGTCCTACACAAAATGGAAAAGTTAAACTATCCAAAAAAATGTTTAATAGTCACAACACGTATCGCAGGGGAATCGTTGACACCCTCGAATTCTACTGCGAATACCGGTAGATGTGTAATCAGAGTTATAATAAGGTCTTCCTATTAAATCATTATACAGAGTTTACCAAGTTCAAAACGTATCTCAACACACTAGGAATGAACCTCATCCTAAAATTAGGCTTGTTTTTACTCAGTTTTGTAATACTGACCATTATGGGCAGATGACATTAAATCATCTGCAAACGGAGATCAAACAGGAAAAGCTAAAAAGTTCTCTGTGATTTCACTTGGCAGAAGAGATGGTCAGCCAGATCAGCCTTGAAACTTAAGACTTGGATATAGTGTAAAAAATGGTTAGCTGTATCAGTCAAGGCTACAATAACATTCTTCGTACGAAAAAATTTACACATCTGCTACATGGCCATTGTTTATTGGCGGTCGCGTGAGACTGTGCTTAGTTTTTCATGGCGGATGGTATGCATTGAACATAGTGCATATAGACTGTTGTGCTTCCTCCCCAAAAAAGAAGAGGTACTAAACCATCTCCTTATTAGAAAAAATATCGTCCTTACTCTACCAATACAAAAGTCAAAGGATCTTTGCAGAAGTTATGTGTCTGTCAGGATATGTTAGCACTCGTGAACTTTGCAAATCCTCGACCATCCCTTGCCAGCCACACTCTCCTTGCCGGAACCATTCAATTATATAGGAAACCGTTTCTTGGGAGCTATAAAGTTTACAAAATAGCTTCTCTCAACAGATGTCTAGTCGTGGGAAGCTATCGATTGAATAGAAAAAAATGTGGTGAAAAAAATTCGCTGGGAAGAATTAAACAAGCCAGGAGATATTCAATGCAAACGAATGCAAATTTCACATGACGGCATGCCCATTCGTATTTTTTCTACCGACAAATGCTAGAACACTAAAGAAATGACAATAAAAGGAATATTGGATAGTCGTTGTAAGGTCATTATATATCTACTTAAATGCTTGAACGACCCGTCTTTATGGATCGTGTAGAATCGTGAGGGCAATTTTCGGTTGACTGGTAATGTTGAAACCCCCCATTCTATATCACACTTCACCATCTAGGAAGAAGAGGAAGCCACGGTTAGGGGCATAAACATTGGTAGGAAGTCGCTGCTACTTTTTTATGATTCTGCAATCTTCTCATTTCCTAGGAAATATTCAGGAAGTGAACGTAAAGGCAAGCAGAGAAGAACTGTAAAAAAGACAATGTCAACACCACTGTGGGAATACTAAATAGTTAATATATATATATGCAATTTAATGAGCGCAAATTCTGCATTGTACAGTACCATGTCGCCACTTGATATGAGATTCATAATTGCTCTAGGCTTTATTGCTTTCAGATTTAGCGCACATTAGCATACAATGTCTGGAATAGCTGTCTTGATATTATTCTCAACGTTTCTGGCCATTGTGCATGTGGCGGTGCCCTCGTGTATGGTTACTGGTTTCAGGTGCATGCCGAGACTTAACGTTTCGTACTGCTTCACCGCCTACAGCAAGCAACCTCGCCAAACTCATCACGGCGCGCAAGTGTCAAATAAAACTACGGCGAAAAAAACTAGAACGTGACAATGTGTCGAACTAAAACGCCACTCACTGTTAGGATCGATAAACAAACTGATCACTAATCAGTGTATCGGGGTGTCAATTATAGAAGCGATCGGTAACAATCTTATTGATAACACCATTGTTTTTGCCCTCTCCTGTTAAATGATATGCTGATAACGGAGTTATTGGAAGAGACGAACCTCATGAAGATGTGTCTTCATTTATAGTTCATATTTATGTTTCAAACTGACATATGCAGTTACCAAAAAATAGACATTGCATGTATGAAGAAATTCGGTAGACTATTTTTCATAATAATAATAATAATAATAATAATAATAATAATAATAATAATAATAATAATAATAATAATAATAATAATAATAATAATAATAATAATAATAATAATAATAATAATAATAATAATAATAATAATAATAATAATAATAATAATAATAATAATAATAATAATAATAATAATAATAATAATAATAATAATAATAATAATAATAATAATAATAATAATAATAATAATAATAATAATAATAATAATAATAATAATAATAATAATAATAATAATAATAATAATAATAATAATAATAATAATAATAATAATAATAATAATAATAATAATAATAATAATAATAATAATAATAATAATAATAATAATAATAATAATAATAATAATAATAATAATAATAATAATAATAATAATAATAATAATAATAATAATAATAATAATAATAATAATAATAATAAATAATAATAATAATAATAATAATAATAATAATAATAATAATAATAATAATAATAATAATAATAATAATAATAATAATAATAATAATAATAATAATAATAATAATAATAATAATAATAATAATAATAATAATAATAATAATAATAATAATAATAATAATAATAATAATAATAATAATAATAATAATAATAATAATAATAATAATAATAATAATAATAATAATAATAATAATAATAATAATAATAATAATAATAATAATAATAATAATAATAATAATAATAATAATAATAATAATAATAATAATAATAATAATAATAATAATAATAATAATAATAATAATAATAATAATAATAATAATAATAATAATAATAATAATAATAATAATAATAATAATAATAATAATAATAATAATAATAATAATAATAATAATAATAATAATAATAATAATAATAATAATAATAATAATAATAATAATAATAATAATAATAATAATAATAATAATAATAATAATAATAATAATAATAATAATAATAATAATAATAATAATAATAATAATAATAATAATAATAATAATAATAATAATAATAATAATAATAATAATAATAATAATAATAATAATAATAATAATAATAATAATAATAATAATAATAATAATAATAATAATAATAATAATAATAATAATAATAATAATAATAATAATAATAATAATAATAATAATAATAATAATAATAATAATAATAATAATAATAATAATAATAATAATAATAATAATAATAATAATAATAATAATAATAATAATAATAATAATAATAATAATAATAATAATAATAATAATAATAATAATAATAATAATAATAATAATAATAATAATAATAATAATAATAATAATAATAATAATAATAATAAT